>CM050335.1:5090000-5690000 GCA_027405865.1 Salix purpurea | reverse complement strand
ATTGTTCAAGAGAATGTGGTCACACACTGCATAGCTGGTGAGATCTCTAATTGTAATTAGCATCGTATTTCTGGTTTCTCATTAGCTTGTCAACCAACTATCATATAAAATTAAGAACTTGTGCTGGTTAAGAAAGTTTCTAATCAATTGGCAATTATATTATGCTAGCCATCGTCATCGCAGGGAAGAGAAGATATTCTTATTTTGATTTGGGACAAGTAATTCAATAAATTATGCATCATTGAAAATGTCATCTCCTAGCTACTCTCCAAATTGGTGACATGTAGGGATATGCTCATTACCACCTTGCAAATAAGTTCAATTAATTTAATCTAATCGCATTAGGATGAAATATATATTTTTTAAAATATTAGTTTATTTAGGTATTTCTTATGCTTTAATTAACATAGTTTAGACCAATTAATTTGTAGCTCAATTTCTTTGGTTCATTAGAAGGCTTGTTGGATCTTAAAGCTATACAAGGAGGGACAATCCTATTCCATTACATAATAATAACTAAAAAAAGTTATTGATTACAAAAAAAAAATAATAAAGTTTTTTTTGGTAGACCGTGTGAGTTTGATAATATTGTATATAATATTTTTCAATTGAAAATATATAAAAATGATATGTTGTTATATTTTTCATTAAAAAAAAATCGAATCCAAATATAGATTAGAGGCTTAGGCATTAATAAATGGGGTGGGGGCTCTTGCAGGCCGCTCGCAATCAACAATGAAGTCCCAAATTAAATAATTTTTAATGAGGCAGGCATATATATCACCACCTAGCAAGGTTTTGGTAGACATTATAATATTTTAATAAGAACTTAAGAAGGATCATCTGTATAATTTGTTTCTTGTGCTGCCATGGAAATTGAGGAAGATGAAAACAAGGTCAGAAATAATACATAAGCTACACACCAAACTCGATCTTCCCATGCATATTCGAGCTCACCCCTGTTATGAGCTAATATATATATATATACATATATATATATATATATACATATATATATATATATATATATATATATCTGCAGCGATCAACTTAGGATTTGTCGATAAACATTAGGAAATAAACGAAGGGACTAACAGGATTATTTTTATTTATTTATTACATGAAGTTCTAATTCTTGTATGGATAGAAACTTAATCATATGATTGATGTGATTAAATCACACCACTTTCTAATAATATATTAATGGATTGTGCACTCGAGGTCTTGGCTAGCGGGGGAAGGGACTTGTTCTTTTCCTCTGCATCCGGGTTCGATCTTTTTGTGCACGCCTGGCACCCTAGCGGTGTCTTTTCTATCCACTGGGCTTGCAAGGTGTTTAATGAGTCTGGAGATTAGTTGTGGTGCACGTAAGGTATGCGTAAGCTGACCCAGACACCTCAGTTATAAAAAAAATAAAAAAATTTAATGGATTGCTAATGTTTCTTACAAATTGCCCACTATGGGATGCAGAGAAAGATATTGAGTAGGCGAGCCAAAAGGGAAAGGGATGCCATGGAACTGCAAAAAAGAGGCACAAGTACTGCACACACCTTCAAACAAATACAATGATCTAAAGTTGTCGAGAAGAAACACAAACTCCCAAGCATAAAGCAATATAAGAAAATTAAGAAAAGTTGGATCGCAAAAGATACAAAATGCATGAATAATTAAGAAGAAGAAATGAAAAACGAAAGCAGTATACTCTATAATTAATCAATATGTGTTCATATATGGCCCATCTTCTGACTAAATTGCCACGTTGATCACAGAGATGGTGGTGTTCTTGCCGGCCATAACCCTTTTAGGGTTTCCATGCAGAAGCCCACACCACAGGTTCGTCTTTCCATGTCAGGTAAATTCCTGACTCTTGATTATCTCCTTGAGCTAGCAGAAGTGCCCACCCAGATTTGTATCTCTTAAGCAACGCCTTGACATCATCGACGACATCATCACTGAATCCAACGGGTGAAAATGCCTCCCTGAGCCTCCCAGACCATTGGATTCCCCGCTCTCTTCTCTCACACTCTCCCCCACCATTTTCTTCATAACAAGCCAAAACCCTAACTATGTTCCTGGAACTTTCCCTCTCCAGCATCAACCTCTCATTACTAGTCGGGACAAAGCTCTCCTCCAGCATCTCAAAATACAGTGTGTAAAACCTCAGGCACTCTTCAAAGCACCTGACGAAGTCGTATCTCGAGCTAGAAAAGTCAGCTTCTTCCTCAACAATTGTCACAACTCGAGGGCTGAGTGATCGGAGCAGCTGGATCACCGAGTTTCTTTCATCCACTTCAACTCTTCTCAATGCCCCAACGCAGTTTATCGCCACTGCTTCATCTTCTCGAACGCCTAGCCCTTCCTTTGTGAGCTCACCTATGTGATTCACCTATGTTAAACTCAAAGGGAACTCCCATCAACCTAGCAAACTTCTCCATTCTTTGGCCTATTTCTTTCATGACTGATTTCACAATGCCAGCAGTTACCACGACGGTGAGTTTTAATCGCGGTGTGCAAAAAGTGTTGCTCATATCAATTATGTGAAGCTTGCTCTCCCCATCCAAGGCCTCCAAAATTGCACCATTTGAAGCTACATGACCAAAAGTAGTCCACGGGCTTACCTCTTGGAATTTTAGTATCAGTTTCCTGGCTGAATCGAAGGAGTGGCTCTTCTCAGCCACTGTTGCTAGGGTTTTGAAACACCGTTGACCAGAATCGGTGGCCTTACAAAATAGAGCTTGCAGGAAATAAGATGCCAGTTTCTGATCACAGTCTCCATAAGGAGAGGCAAGCTCATTTAACATCCATAGAAGATGGTGGATCTTGCTGGAGTCCTTCTCCGAGATTGCTCTTGCACACTCACTAAGAAGCTTTGATGACCACTTGTTTCCTCCTCCGCAAGCCTCGCCGGAGTCCGACGAACGGCTTGTTGATGTATGGCTAGTTTGAGGCTGATTCTTGTTATTGTTGGTGGCGCTGCTATTGCTTTGCATGTCTATAGCTGCTACTTGATCATTGCTTTGCTGATGAGAAGGAAAGAAGCGATCCCCCCTTTGACTCGAGCCTCTGCTAAACTCAAATCTCATTTGAGTTCAGACATGGCCAAGTACAAAGCTCTATCGATATAGATATCCTTAGTATAATATAATATATCTTGGGTTGGGGGGTCATAGTCATCCTGTTTTGTTAATGTGAATTTCTTGTGTATTATATTTTAAAATAAATATTTATTATAATTTGTTTTAAGCTAAACTCCATGGTGATTAATTACTAAGTATGGTTTACCTAGCTATATGAAAATTAATTAACTTCTATGGCGGTCAAGGGATATATACTAAGTGCCTGTTTGGCTAAGCGGTTGAACCGCCGTTTGGCAAAATTTTGAATTTTTTTTTATTATAAATGAAATTTTTTTGGTGTTTTTAGATCATTTTGATGTGCTGATGTAAAAAATAATTTTTTAAAAATAAAAAAAAATATCATTTTGATGTATTTTTAAACGAAAAACACTTTAAAAAACAACCGCAACTACACTCCCAAACACCCTCTAACTATATAATTCCACCATTTACCTTCAAATGATGAAAACTTTAGAGAAATAATAAAGATATCTCGGTGGAAAATCATAGCTTCCTACAAGAAATTAGACAAAAGATTAACCAGAAACTTTTGTAAAACTTTTGGCCAGGCACTGCTTTATATTTTGATCATGCGGGTTGCTAGATGTAGTGGTCCAAGTTCATGTAGAGACTTTCTAGTCATACCAAATGAATAAGCAAATCCCCTTGTCCCAACAACCTATTTGCTAGTCTAGTGCCGGTCCAATTTGGCCACCATAATATATACTAATAAGCTTCATATTAGTATTTATTTATTTATTCTTACATGAAAGTTTAGAGTCTTGAAAATGATAGAAGAGACGAAGACAATAAGAATAAGAAAAAGAAAAAAACATGTTTCTTTATATATTTTTTTGGATGCGAGGAAACCTCATTTCTCGGAAAACGTATTTTGTAGGTCTAGGTGAGCGGATAAAACTCTAGCTATCCCAGACTCTTACAAGAGGTGCACGCCTTGACTCGAACTCGAGAACTACTATGCAGATAACAAATTCTCTGTCATCACATCATGTTCCCTGGGGACTTCTTTATATTTCTTGTTATCAAAGTATATAAAAAATTCACTTTAAAACTATATTTCATGTTATTGTCTTTATTTTTTTTAATGAAATACGTTTTTATATCTCCTTTTACCTCTTTTTTATATTATAAAACAGTAATCAATATTAAAAAAATCACTAATAATTAACAAGGGCAGCAAACACTAGACCATATTTAAAAATGCCAAGAAATTATTAATTAGGTCAGCATCATCTCAGTAGTTAGCAATCATGCATGGTTTTTGGCAAGGAATAAAACATTTATTCTCATAAATAAAATATCCCTATGGAATTCTTTTAATTGTTCAACATCAACTGAGTAGTGTTAAAGGGAAAATAACAAAGAATAATTTTTTTCAGATAACACAAACAAGAAGATTATGATAAATTAATAGTACTTGAAAAATAATTGCGATCTGATTTTAACTAAATCAACTGATACTCAAATGTCTTTCACTTGCCACAAACTTTTTGTTCCTTTCTCCAATTATCAACATCATTACTGTGAGTCATTAACTTAATTATTGTGATTACTATTGATAATGATGATGATAATTCCTGCTCATTCTTGATGTAATATATATATATATATATATATATATATATTGGATTAGGAAATGAGGAGTTTGAGTACAATTTGTAGACCCACGATCTTAAATAAATTATCATTGGACTATATATTAATGTAGAATTAATTAGGCCATACTTGTAGAGCTCCAGCTTTTATTAGTCACTAAACTAGCAACTGTTTATGCCAATGAAGGACTAATGGAAACCATTAAAATGTATTTATTTAAAGTAGTTAGAATTTAATATATTATCATTGGGATTTTTTTTTTATTTTTTCTTAATTTATAAAGAATTGGTTTATCTAGAATGCTTTTTAAAATGTTTTTTAATTGCAAATACATTAAGATATTCTTTATATATTTTTTAACGATAGTACATTAGAATAATTACAAAATATCATTTTTTTAAATGTATTTTTAAAAAGTACAAAAAGAATTTAAATAAAAGTTGCTACACTCTTGAGCAGGTGAGGGGTTAAATTGCCATCATTTAAGGTTCACGGGAGTGAAAAGTTAAGAGGTTAACACTTAACCTCCCTAACCGTGGTCAACTGCTAACTTATTATAGGGGTCTGGGGTCACAAAATATTTTTAATGGAGAATAGCTTTGGAATCTGTGATAATTTTTAATATTAAATTTCACTTTCCTTTTTTTTACATAGATTCAACGAATGAATCCTTGTTCAAACTCTTTTTTTAATTTATAATTTAAAAAACAAAAGATATTTTCAAACTAGTTTATATATAAATTATATTATATTAATTTTTAAGCTATATTAAAGATATATTCTCTACATCATACTACCACATTTAAAATAAACTTTATATTATATATTTATTTAAAAAATTATTTTTATAACAGTTTATCAAAATGATTTAAAAATACAAAAAATATTAATTTAAAAAAAAATCAAGATAATTTATATTTTTTATAGCACAAAAACAAACATATTTGATAGCATTGTTGCTTTTACTCCATGGTCATTTGGAATAACTATAAGAGCTTGAAGACATAACTAGTCTTATAATATTCATTAAACAACCATCATCTACTTTGTTTTTAAGACATTAAACATTAATTTTCCCAAGTCAAAAAAGACATTAAAGTAAATGAAAATGCTTCTTTCATAATCTTCTTAATTCTTAATTCTTAATGTTTTTATGTCAATTCAATCCTTCTCAGCTCTGTTTAAATTCATGTGTTAGACCATGGCCCAAGCTTGTGGAATATTTATAATTAATCATATTAGTAATTAATTAAAGAGGAAGTTCATGTCAGCACACAAGATTGTAAGGTATCAGACACTTAATGATTGTTTGGGAGTATAATTAAAATTAATTTTTATTTAAAAATATATTAAAATATTATTTTTAATTTAAAATATTTTTTTTTTTGAAAATAATTTTGAAATGCAATGCTAAATAGTTTCTTAAAAATAAATTAGCGAGGAAGACCCGACAACAGGTTAAAGCTTGCAAGTCCTGTTAAAGTTTTGGAGAAGTTTTATTAAAGCTGTCAGGTGCATGAAATAAAGCAAAAAGAAAGAAACAGAGAAAAAGAGAGATAGAAAGAGGACTGACATGAACACTCAGAATAAAATACAATAAATGAATTTAATATTGAATAAATCATGTTTTGTTTTTATTCTACTATTATATATAAATATATTTTTTAAAACCTTATACATCAATCCAAATTAAATTATTTTTATAAATGAATGTTAATAAATCATGTTTATGATGTCAATAATATGAAGCTTGGAACAAGAAAATATTCAAATCCAAATCCGTGTGTATTTAGTAACGTGATGCAAAGTTAATTTTAATTAAAAATATATTAAAATAATTTATATATCTATATCTATATATATATATATATATATATATGTAATATTAACATCTTAAAACTACTGAAAAATACCTACAAATTATTAATTCGATATTTTCTTCAGAAAAATAATTTAAAAAACAAAAAAGTTATCACAAAACTAAACGAGCATTGGTTAATTATCTTATCCATTTTATTCTTAATTCAGGTTAGATGGTATCCTAAGAATGCATCAAGACTAGTTTAATTGATTTTTGAGAATTTGAATTAGAAAAGAAATATTTAATTACTTATTTAGAGAACATAAGAACAAATAAAATTTTACTCGTTCACTTGAGATCATAAAATACGCTTTATGATGTTATGGAACCATCTTATCTAAAAACTCAAGCTTTCAGGTGATACACCAGAATATAATTTATATTATTCTCTAACACACCTCCTCAAGTGAAAGCATTTATCCAAGCCCACATCACCTTGTACTTGATTTTTATCAAATAGAATGAGGATGGTTAGATTCGAATTCCTAACCATCGAGTCAACAAGTCTCTAATTCAATATTATAGAACTATCTCACCTAAAAGCTCAAGCTGTTAAGTGAAACACTAAAATAGAATTTATATTATTATCTAATATATGACAGTTCGTTTCCTCACATAAAAAAGATTATCATGTATATTTCTTATATTCCTATTGAGAATCCATCCATGAATATAAAGAATTGAAGGTTTTAATGGTGAATAAAACCAAAATTAAATGGAATCTAAAAGCAGATTATTCCATACAAATGATTGACAAGAAGACAACGGTGAGGTTGCTGTTTCTCCATTGTACAATTCTTAAATATGATTTTTTATGGTGATTCCCTTTAATGTGGTCCACGATATTGTTGCCTTCACTGTCTACAAGTGTTTCTCATAGCTTAATTTTGTGCAAATCATTTTATTTTTTAAATTTAATTGGGTCAATATCCAAAATAATAGAATTAATCTAGATTTTAGACCTAACTCACCATATCGGTTATGTTTAATAATTACGATTGGTGGGATAGTTGAAACTATAGAGGTGGAATTTGTATAATGTGAAATAATTCTAAAAGGGGTATGATTACAAATAGTTAGAAAAGTTTGCTCTTTTCTTTAATTTTCTAAACTTGGATTTTATAATTAATAAAATTAACATTCATAAAAAAAATGAAATAGCAAGTTTGTGCTCCATATTTTTTATGCTGCAAAATATTTTTTCAACTGCTTCTCACAGAACTTTAATCTTGCAATTATTTTTTGACCATTGTTTATATATATATATATATATATATATATATATATATATATATATTAGACTAGCTATATAAATTTTATTATGTTAAATGATGGAAATAAAAAAAGCAAAAAAAATAAATCCATAAAGAAAAAAGTATAAGAAAATGATGTTAATCTATGACCCAGGTCTTTGATGAAGACCAAATTTTAATAAATTAAATGTCAGACTAAAAAAACAAACACAAAAAAAGATTCAAAAGAAAAAAAATAGCAATTCAAATAATATGGATCTAATTTGAAAAAAAAGCAAATTGAAGGATGGTAAATTTTGTAATGAAGAGCTAAATTGAAAAGAAAATTTGATTTCACATAATAATTATAGAAGAAACCACTAAGAAAATGAGAACCAAATCTAAAGAAATTATCAAAATTTAAAATTTTGATTAAAGGATAAATTTTAAAACAATTGAAAATTCACAAAAAAGCAAGAAAGAAATGAAGAAAAAAAGCGAATACAGATCAAATTTAAAAAATAAAAAACTTAGGTTAAGGGATGCAATTAAAAAAAAAACTTACAAAGGATCCAAGAACACAAATTAAAAACTCAAAAAAATGAGGACATATACTCAAATATATTCAACTAATTGGACAACCCTTAAATTTTCAATGTGATCAAAAAATTTCAAGGGAAGAGAAAAAAGAAAATAATTCATGTGAGCAATCAATGGACATGCGCTGAAACTTCACGTGTCACCGAAACTCCGTTGAACCTTCCACGTGCGTGGCAAGGTTGAATTTTTAATAATTTTTTAATATTTTAAAGACCAATTTACTTCTTTACCTATTAAATTATAACAAAAAAATTATATGAAAATACAAAAATACCTTCCAAAGAGACCTAAAAGAGTTATGAAACCGAATTTAATTTAGTAAATTATTTAATGTGCTCTAAATTTTTAATAAGTTTTTAATTACTTTCAAGACTATTTTACCTCTCTATCCACCCAATTATAACAAAAAACCAAATGAAAACATAAAATTACCCCCTAGAAAAACTTAATTAATTTTGAAACCGAGTGCCATTTACAGTAAATTTTGCATGCCCTATATACGTTTTTGATTAATAATTCTCATTGACTCAAGCAGTTGACTTCCTGGTTTTGTGATTAGTAAATAATGATGATAAAGGGTTAAGTTGATTGACTAACTAATCCACAAAGATCAACTCTACATGCATGTTTAGGAGTGTTATTTTTAAAAATACTTTTTTATTTCAAAATATATTAAAATGATTTTTTATTTTGATATTAGTACATGAAAATAACTTAAGAATATATATAAAAAAATTTAAATAAAAAAATAAATTTATTTTTAAATTGTTTTTAAAACACAATAACAAATATTGCACTGCTAACAATTTGTATATTGGTATCCTCCTGTCTAAATGATTTTTTATTTATTTAAATAAAATACAATATCTTTCTTTACACAACTAAAAGAAAAGAAAAGGTGAAAAAATGGGAAAGAAGTCCTCAAAAGTCAAAAAGCTGACCTCAAACGTACAAGGGGACTTTTATAAAGTTGAATCTCATATGATCCCAAACATACATGCATCAGGACAGGAAATTTCTAGTGTTCGGCTTCCCTTCATTCTTATTTAATTATCTTCTTGGATTTTGATTCTCAAGGAACAAGATCTAGACGGATAAAGATGCTGATGATGATATAAAGATTTTAATGGATTTAGATGAAGATGATGATGATATAAAGATTTTATTGGATTTTAATGATTTTAATAGTAGTAACTCTGATGTTAGATGGGAAAACCGATCATGTCATGTTCTAATTTATAATCAAGAGTGATTTAACTCAATAATTCGATTTTAGATTTATTATTTGGTTCAAATTTTATAATTTTCAGAGTCATTAAAGACTGATAATTGATTTTTCATTTTAGAAAGCCGTGATATTAATTGAGATGTGTGATCCAATTTTAGGCTTGATATCTAGAGATCACCAATTCAAATTTTATAATTTCTAGAGTCACTGAAGGCTGATAATTAGTTGTTCACTTCAGAAGCCTGTGGTACAACTCAGTAATCCGGTTTTAGGTTTATTATCTAGAGATTACCAGTTCAAATTTTACAATTTTTAGAGTCATTGAAGGCTGATAATTGACTATTCATTTTAGAGGCTCGTGATATTAATTGAGATGTGCAAACTGACCCAGACACTCATGTTAAAAAAAATATTCTAATTTTAAAAGAAGGAAAAGTAGAATTTTGGTACGTAGGAGGATGTTACATGCCTCCATTAATTCATCAATTTCAACTTTATAATGTATATTTAGCTTGTATATCTTCATCTTGATGATCATACATGTTTTGATCTTGATGTTCATACAGATTTGCACTTTTTCTTGCTTGATTTTTTGAGTTCAGCTTAGAATTACATGGGAATTGTGTTATTACGACTGTTTGATATAAGAATTTAATCATAGTTAATGAGAAAGCTAATTCAAATATATTCCTTAATCACAGAAAATTATTTTCTGTGACTTGAACCATTATTTTTTTTATAAATGTTAACAAAATAAAAATACAACAAGTTAAAAGAAATTATTCGATATTGTTATTGAACCCGGTTCAACGAATCTACTTTGAAATCTCTTGATATGACTCCTCGCCTAAAAACTCACATTTAAATTTAAACCATACAAAAGTTGATTCAATGTGATATAGTCAACTTGACATGTTCCAAAACAATCTAGATAATCCGTAAAAATCATAGTTTGATTTAAAAATAATAATTCAATACAACTTTGTTTTTAATTCTTAAAAGACACACATTGAATCAACCCAGGTTTCAAGACTTAACTCATCAAATTCACAATCCAGGTTATGAACTCCACTAGGTTTTAGAACTTCATATTTTTAAAAACTATTTTTCACTTAATTAAACGATAACAAAAATAATTTATAAAATAAAATACAAACTAAGCATAAATCAAATGTCAAAATGTTTGCTCTATTATGCAATAATCTTGTAAAAAACAAACCAAAACAATTTATCAAGAAAATAAATTTAAAATCAGGTGAATACTGAAAAAAAATCCACCACAATGCCCTACCAGCTGAGCTGATTCAATCTTTACAAGCATCGGATTTCCACAGCTCTTACAGCATTTCTAGCCTTTCCACTGAAAAAGAAGACACAAGTAACTCAACGTGCAAATAGGTAATTACAAAAGCATTGCCGAAAGCTGTTCAGTTATTTATCATCTGCTGCAAACGCAGAAAGTTCTCTGGACAATATCAAAAGTTTTATGATAAAGCAATTCATTCCTTTTCTGAATCGTTTTTATCTGCAAAAACAAAACGACAGCAGATCAGTTTGGAGACAATGCTGCTAAAAGTAAACTGTAATTTGCTTCAACTTCGACAATGGCCCGCCGGGAGAGACTGACCGACGAACAGACTACCTATTAAACTTGTGAGGTCAAATTTGGTTACTGTAGCTTGTGAGTGTTTTCACAGTGGATTACAATAGTGTTTCTTAGTCGATTTGGTTTTTGGGTCGGTTTAATTCGGTTGGGTCACCAGTTTTTTTTTTTCACGGTAAAATAACATTTTTATCTCTAAACAAAAGACAAAAAAAAGTAGATGCCGAGGGGTTCACGATAATTTCACATTTCATTACACAGTAAAATAACCATTTTACTCTCTAACAAGACAAAAAAACATGACTTGTCCACGAGGATGTTTATGATATTTCACATTTTTTGAAAATATTCAAATTCTAATCTGCCCTCAAATAAGACAAAATAGAAGAATTGACTATAAAAATACTAAAATAATATACCATTTATTATTATTATTATTATTATTATTATTATCTACTACCGAATACTATGTGCATCTTATACACGTGCCGACAATATTCGGTGCATCTTATACACGTGCCGACAATATTCGGTCTCACACCCGCTTTGACACACGGACATCATCTTCTCCAGGCAGCTCTCATTATTCTGTACTTTTTAGAAATCTTTATAGCAACTAACGTATTTAAGTTTACACAAGAGGACGAACACCACTTACAAACACAAAGATCTAACCACATCAACCTTATTCAAAAGGAAATTGATGGAACTGTGACACCAACGGTGTTCATGAGAAACAGAGTGACATTCATGCTAGACTAGGAGACATATGGAGCTAATAGATTGGCAATAGAACTTCAAAAATCAACAGTACTAAAACAATAAATCCAAATCAAGGGTGTCATTATCATTTCGGTTGGTGCTTATGTTTCAGAGTGTTTCGGCATGACGTTTCGGGATTGTACTGTTTATATATATATATAATTAAATATATTAATTCAAACAAATCTAAAAATAAAATTATTTAGAATTGTGTAATTTAATCTAAAAAAGACACAATAAAATGATTTTTCTGAACAAAATTATGAACATGTATAATATTACGAGAATGCCATCATCAATCTCGCAAGATCATTACATTATCTGATTGCTCTGAAATTTTAATATAATATATATAAATATGTCAAGAGACTCCTCTTAAAATTTCATCTCAATCTAACAGTCGGATTAAAAGATAATTATTTATTATTTAAAATATCAATCTAATTGATATTGTAAAATTATTTATTATTTAAAAAAACACTATTCGACCAAAATGGAACCGTAACGTTTTGGCTAGTGTTTGACCGAAAAATCCGGAATGTACCAAAATTTAAATCGAGATAAAAACAATACCGTTTTTTTTTTTTTTTTTTTTTTAACTGGTACGAAATATTTTGGCCATTTCGATTGAAAACGAAACAAAAAAAAAACTATGATCCAAACTGCATGACCAATCGGATAATAAGAGAGGGGAAAACATAGTTTGTCTTTAGCCAGTGTATGTTGCATGCTTACGAGAATCCTTAAAAATTTTTACATCAGTTGTCCCCAAGATAATTACATACACTAAATCTTAATGGAGGGAGGGGTTGGGAAGGATGTTTCATTTAACAGTTGTAATATGCACAAGCACTTGCCGACAGCGATTGGCCGTTGATCTGTTGCTGCCTTGAGAGATGATATTGATGCAATCTTGGCGTCATCGTCAATCAAAATTTTCAGAAATTCTTCCATGTTGCCTGAGTAACCTGTACTGTAACAATTATTTCCCCTGACGAGCCAAGCTCAGAAATACTCTGTAATCAAGTTTTAAATTAAGCAGAGATTGAAGATCGACAAAGATCAATTACCTCTAAAGTCCCAGTCAGTAACATAAGATGGAACTGAGCACTGCATAGACCCATAATACATTGTACTTGATTTTTTTTATCAAATAGAATGGGGGTAGTGAGATTCGAACTCGTGACCGCTGGGTCAACAAGGCTCTGATACCATGTCAAAGAACCATCTCACCTAAAAGCTTAAACTGATAGGTGAGGTCCCAGAATATAATTTATATTATTCTATAACACGAGCCTCCAAATCCCGCACCAGTGAAAAACTGCAGAGGGGGAATTGCTGGAGGACAAATTTGGGAAGCTGTTGAGGTCAGAGAGTGAATGTTTGAACCACATCAATTGCATTTCCAGTTCACTAAGGAGCTCGTAAAGAGCTTTGTTGTGTAATTAATGTTGCAGGCAATGAAGTTTCTTTCAAGCAGCTACCATTGCTATCTGATCTGGATATTCTGATAGCGGGCAGACAACCCAGTTGTGAGCCATTTTACAGGTATGACTCTTTTTAAACATGATCAACATGATAAGTACCATGTCACATCTGTATCACAAAGATCTCCAATATAGAATTAGACTCAAGTTCTGCACATAAAACAAGCGAATCAAAAGGGTCAGGAAAAAACTCGCAAACAGTATGCTAGCCAGAGAAAGGCATGGCTGGGCAGCCAGTTTTGAAACACAGATTGCTAGGACACCATTAGACACTTTTTTTTTCTGCATAAGAATTCCTATAAATCTTGACACCTGGTTTGCCATCAAGCCATAATTGTTATATAGTTCAGACCTTATAAATTCAAGAATGCAATAGCCAGTAACACCTTCAAACAATGCATATTTTAAAAGATTTCTTGGAGCAGAGAGTGTAATGTAAAGATTCTTGCACAAATGCAGACCAAAATATTGAGAAGTTTACAACCCATTAACTGCTTTGCATAAATAACAGAAACCCTACTCCTTATCCCTAACTAGTCAAATTTTCTTTAACCTATAATTTACAGCAATGAAATAGAAATCGATTGATTTATTTCTTTCCAAGAAAAAGATCACTCAAGGTTTAGGCCGCCTCCTCAGCTCTTCTTCTTCAACAGCCTCCCTAGCTATTTCTCTCATCTTCTTTGCTCTGCTCCTTATTTCCTCAGCTTCTTCACCAGGAAAATCAGGCAGAACAAAACGTTGGGAAACTTTCTTGTGTGGCTCGTAAAGCCTCACACATTCTCCAGCACATGCAGCAAAGTTACTAATGCCATGAAACAGTACTAGCCTAGGAATTCCAAGTTGGCAGCAGAATCAGCAGCCCAAGGAAACAACATATCAGCAACAATGCAACCAGGATGGATTTCTTGTAGTTCCTTCTCAAAGGGTTCTTGAAGCAAGGGTACTGTGGCTATGATAAACTTTTTGGTCACTTCTGCTACATTTTCCAGATAAAATCAATAAAACGATTTGACAGAACTTATAGTCTGTATGAAAGTGAGGATCAGCAGGATAGCTGCTGCAACAGTTGTCGTACCTCTCCATATATTGGCGAAATACACAAGTTTCAAGGTTGCCTTTCTATGGTTCCAGTGGCTCTCATAGTGGGCATTTAACTCTTGGGAGATATCACCAAAACAAGTGTAATTGTCACCAATATTTTCGCAAAAATTGTTAATCATATTTGAGACTGCGGCATCGTCACCTAGCCAGTGGAGAATGATTCCCTTTTCAACTAGCAAACCCACGTCTCCTGCACTGTCGATAAGATGGTCCATAAACTTGATGTAGCTGCATATGTAAGCTTCACGCTCGTACAGACACTGCACCATGGCCATGATATTTCGTACAAGACGTTCGAAATTGTGATCAACTTCCAACTGTGGTATTTTCAACACTCCTTTGTCAAATGTTATGTTGACCAAACAGCTGTCTCGGGTGACTTGAAACCTCACTCCTGCCTTGCGAAGCATGACGGCACTATATTTTAGTTTGACAGGATCGAAACTATAACTTCGTTCAATGGATCCCTTCAACATAAAATGCCTTACTAAATCAGTGAAATGCTTGCTTCCATTTACACTTTGTTCGTTTTGTGAATAGGTAACACAATTAAGAAAAGATCCACCCGTGTTCTTTCCAAAAGCATCGGTAACAAGATCAAGAAAAGATATCCATGTTGCATGCACATCTTGGAAATCACGATTTATCTCAGAATATATACCCCAAATGATTGAGAAAGGTAATTGGTTTTCAAGTAGAATCAAATCTTCTTTAATGTCAAACATCATCCTGGGCTCAAAATTCTTAGGATGTTTATACTCCTTCAAAAACTCAATGATGAAGACAGCATCCAGCAGGATCATCTCTGTGAAATCACAGCTACTAATTTGGTTGAATTTCTCTGAATAACAGAATCGGATATACTTTTCTTTATTCTGAATGATGACCACAAGATCCCTAATTTTCTCCTTATTCATCCCATCCTGTTCAGTGAACTCTTTGAAACATCTCCATTTATGATTTTGCATGGTCTGTATTCTCTTAATCTCGCGGTGAAGAGGACCTACTGAAATCAGCAGTGGAGTGTAGGCTTTCCAATTTACGTTTCGAAGCGATTTGGGCACCCTGTATATACAGCAATGATCCCGGTTCTGTTTCGAGGACAGCTCTTTCATCTTATCATTCAGCTGTGCCAAGATCTTGCTAGTCATCTCAATTTTGAGTTCGGGGTTTGAACTACTTGAGGTAATTGCTATATCCTTTCCTTTGCTTGAAGCACTCAACTTGTCATCCCTTTCCGAATTTGTGGTGCATGCGTTGTAAGTATCCTTGTAATCAATGTCAGAATCGCTTCCTACAACATCAAAACCTTTTCCCTTTTTTGGAGAATTTGACACATTGTCTTCCATGTTGGAGGCACTTGCCTGTTCAACATGGTTTTTCATGTTTGAAGCCCTCGCAGTAAATTTATCCTTTTCCAGTCTGCAGGTTCAGTGAAACAAACCTAGAATCAAAGGAAGGTTTATGTATATAGTTCAATTTTGATTTTTTTTGAGATATATTTTTACCAAACTAATATAGCAATCTCTATGCTGTTTCACAAAATTAAAGCATATTTTTCCACACTACTTCGATATGCCTGTATTTGGCCATGTAAATTTCCAGGGCAATGATATAGAAAATCATACGAAAAATTACATAAATGTCATAGGAGCAATATATTTGAAAAAATGTTTGACAAATTATATATAAACAAAGATAATATAGTTAGTTCTCATCTTGCTTCTCATTTCAAGTTTTGCGCCAAACAGAACCCTTTCACAGATAAAGAGAAGAAAGACATGATGAGAGCTCCATATAGCTCAACAATGGAAAGTTCGATGGAAATAATGGTGTGGTTAGCCAGTTCCTTTCAAACCCATACTAATCTCAGGTCGAACCTCTGATTTTGAAAATGAATTTTGTGGCAAACTAATAACTTATTGACCACCACTAATCATGTCTTGCTCTGTAGCTATCATAATACCCACACTAATCTCAGGTCGAACCTCTGATTTCACAACAGGTTCAGTGACATTAACAGCAAAATTTATGTTTATTGTATGCTGGAAAACTAAAAGATAATTAGCAGTTTTCAGAATCAGTTCATATTAGTAATCCGATTCCCTTAAATTCAATAGTTTTCTTTATAGGGAAATGATCAACTTCGTGGATAGAATTCTTTTACATATATAGAACCACCTCATGTCTGCAGAGCTTAAACCAAATCCAAAATTTTCAAAAAACAAAACAAGTTAGTGCTGACCTGAGGACGGAGATCAGAGGACTGTATCTGTATACAGGGTCCCAAGCAGCGAACTTCCCCCCCTCTCTCTCCAAGTCTCTTGCCTTTTTCTACCGACACTATGCATATAATTATCTTGAGATTCTTGACAAGGGCTGATCGAGGAGGTTGCGGGTCCCCCAACATGTCGGGGAAAGTCCCTTTAACTTTAAATATATCATTTGCTTAATGTATTCATTTTGATTGAATTATTTGTAATGAAATGTATTTTAATTAATTATGTTTGAACTAATGTATTTTAATGTATTTATTTTGATTTTTTAAGTTTTTCTAACATTCAAAGACAATAAGTAACATCAATTAATTTCAATTACATGTTTTAAATTTACAGTTAGATTTAAGAACTATGTAAATTTAGTTTTTAGAATTGTTGTGGAGGTAATTAATAATAATATTTAGGAAAAAAAGGGTAATTAATAATAATATTTAGGAAAAAAGGGTAATTATGCGAAATTGAAAAATTATGAATTTTTTGATCAATTAGCTTAATTAACATAATGTATTTTTTATGCAGATGGACTCAAATTTGCCAGATTCATTCATTAACTTTCTTATAAGTGAGTCTGAACAGATTGTTTCTCAACAAAGTGATCCTAATGTTCATACAACTCAAATTTCAAATTTCAAATATTCTGGATCTTTTAATTATAATTAAATTCATTTTTTTATTTTTTAAAAAATAATTTTATTGTTGGCGGGTTTCTCAAAAACAATTATTTAATTATATAACTTACTCCTATTAATTGTATAATTAAACTATATACAAAATAATTGAATTTTATTTAAAATAAGGTAAAAAAAAATGGCTCTCCAAAATGGCTCTTACCATTGGAGAGCACATTAACTCAAAAGCCATTTATACACTATTCAAAAAGCCATTTCTATGATTTGGCTCTTAAAAATGGCTCTTGCCATTGGAATTGCTCTTAAAAAAAAGAATATAGGAAAAGGCAAAAAAACTTGTTTTTAAAACTATATATTTATTTTTTAAAATGTGTATGATCAAGTTTCTCTAAAAACTCATATGTGCATTTTTAATTAAAAAAAATACAAAAACATGAAGAAGATTGCATGATTTAACATTTCTTAAGAATACCAAAAAATTCAAAAAAAAAATAATATTTTTTCTATATTTTGCTCGTATCATAGACTAAATAACAAGTTTATTATTTCATTTATTGTCATATGCATTTATGTTGACATTTAAATTTATATATTTATAGTCATTTTCATATATATGCATTTATATTCATGACGGCCAGATATATATTAAAACAAACTAGATAACTTATTGTTAGAAATTATATTAATGTTTTATTTTCAAATCAGAGATAAAAAAAAAATTATACCTTAGTATTGACATATATGTTATCTTGCCATGTATAAAAAAAATATATTTTATTTATATGAAATTATTTCTTAATTTCTTTTTTGATAGGTGTAATTTTTTTAAGGTAATATAATATATTTAATAGTTACCAATAAAATCCTTTGAATACATTATCAATGATTAATAAAACTTATCATAAAAAATATTTCCACACATTAATAACACTGCATGCATTTTATGTTCTTCGCCAGCTCAGAGATATATTGGAAAACAAATTTAACCTTTTATTTATTTATTATTATTATTATTATTATTATTATTATTATTATTATTATTATCAGTTAATATTTATTCTTTAAACAGTATGTCTTCAGACAATTTAACAAACAAATGAAGATTTTTCAGTCAGATATTTGTGCATGGTAGTCTAGTTAAAGTTATTTTTAAAAGTGTATTTTTTTTAGGAATACATTAAAATGATATATTTTTTTAAATAGTTATTTTTGACATCAATATATACAAATAATCTAAAAATACTAACTTTTTTTAATTTAAAATAAAAAATAAAATAAAAATTTATTTTTTTTTAAAAACACTTTTGAAACAGAATTGATCATAAGCCACTCTAGTCTTATCTTCTATAAGGGCTAGAACATAAGGATGAACACTCCCACAAAATCATACAATGTTAGTGAAAAGACGTTGGCTAATGAAGGAATATTCCCAATTAATGGCAATAAACTCAGCTTAATTTACGATAACAAGTAAACTCCCGTTTTCATGGAATCAAATCCATTCAGATCACGATAGTAAAGCTCAAATTGCAGACCACATCTTAGATGCAAATTGATATTTAAACAACAGCTACCCAAGAACTGTACTTAATTTTCTTTAAAAGGACAGCACACAGTGCACAAGTAAAGACTCAATTTTAGGACAATCCAACAAGAATTTGCGACAACATTATTAGTTCAGAACTACATAAACCCAGAATTTAACAGCAATTTTCCAAGGAAATTAACAAAAGCAATCCAATCAGTCATTACGTAGAGGCAATGAAACTAAGATAAAAGCTTACAAGAATGCTTTTATAGTCTGCATGAAAGTGAGGATCAGCAGGATAGCTGCTGCAACAGTTGCCGTACCTCTCCAGATATTGGGGAAATATACAAGTTTCAAGGTTGCCTTTCTATGGTTCCAGGGGTTCTCATAGTAGGCATTCATCTTTCCGCAGATATCATCATAACAAGTATAGGTGTCAGGAATAGTTTCGCAAAGCTTGTTCATCATATCTGAAAGCGCGGCATCGTCACCTAGCAAGTTCTGAATAATTCGATTTTCAGATAGCAAATCCACGTCTTCTGCACTGTCGATGAGAAGGTCCATGAACATAATGTAGTTGCAGACGTAAGCTTCAGACGGTGTGACGCACTGCTCAAAGGCCATGATATTTCGTACAAGACGTTCGAAGCAGTAATCAACTTCCAGGCGTGGTATTATCAACACTCCTTTCTCGAAAGTTATGTTAACCAAACATTTGTCTTCGGCTACCTGAAACTTCATCCCTGCCTGGCGAAGCATGACGGCATTATATTTCAGCTTGACAGGAAATGCTTTTAAAATAAATTCCCGTTGAATGGATCCCTTCAACATAAAACTCCTTATTAAATCAGTGAAATGCTTGGTTCCCTCTTCATCATAATTTCGTTCAATGGATCTCCTTGTGAAAAGATGATCAAAACAAGGAAACAACAAAGTCGTTATAAAAAAAATGTAAACATGTACTTTCGGTATTTTTGGTTTTGGCACCCCTTGTGAAAAGATGTACTTTCCAAAATAAACGGTAGCAAGCTTAAGAAAGGGAAAGCGTATTGTCTCTTGGCGAGCGTGACAGGACTTGTCATGTATTTCCTCAATAATGAAGAAAGGTAGTTGGTTTTCGAGTAGCATCAAGTCTTCTCGTATGTCAAATATCATCCAGGGTTTTAAATTTTGAGACTTTCCATCATTTGAATGCTGGAAAAGCTCAATGATGAAGACTGCATCCAACAGGATCATCTCTATGAAATCTCTGCTTCTAATTTCTTTGAAGTTCTCTGAATAACAGGCTCGGATATCCGCTTCTTTATTCTTAATGCACATCACAAGGTGCTCAATTTTCTCCTTATCCATCCCATCCCGCTGAGCAAACTCTTTGAAATATCTCAATTTTTGCTCTTCCATGCCCTTTAGGTTTTCATTGCCGCGGTGAAGAGGACCTATCGAAATCAGTTGTGGAGTGTAGGCTTCCCGTTTTACGTTTCGAAACGAATTGGGCACCCTGTAGATACAGCACTCAGCCATGTCCTTTTGAGAGGTCAATTTCATCTTATCTAGCAGCTGTGCCACAATATTTCCAGTCTCAATGTCGCGTTCGACAAAAGAAACACTTGAGGTGCTTGCTTTATCTTTTCCTTTCATTTTAGCTTCTAAGTTAATAATATTGATTGAAGCACTTCCTACATCAATAACATTTTCCTTTGCCACCGACACTTTCTCATTTACTTCTGTGCTCATTGTTTCTCAGGTATGAAGTTCTTGCAGCCTGCACGTTCAGTGAAACAAACCAAGAATGAATGGAAGGGAAATTTAAGATATTTTACCTAATTACTAATGTAGTAATTTCTATCTTATTTTATTTCCTTACAACTAAAGGACTATAATTGTCCATGTAAATTTCTTAGAGCAATGCTATATGAAAAACATACGGAAATTTCATGTGTAAACTATTATAATTACTCTTAATCAATCTCTTAATTAATATTTTTGGAACGTATGAAAACTCAATATATCATTTTTCGCCCACCCTTTTGGGATGGGAGAATGGGATTGACATCTGTAGTTGCAAATCGATTATGACGTCAAAATATTTTAAAATTATTTTCTGGAGCCTCACCTATCAGTTTAAGCTTTTAGGTGAGATGGTTCCTTAACATGGTATCAGAGCCTTGTTGACCCAGCGGTCACGAGTTCGAATCTCACCACCCCCATTCTATTTGATAAAAAAAAATCAAGCACAAGGTAATGTGGGTCTGTGCAAGTTTCAAGCTCAAAGAGCTTTCACTTGAGGGAGTGTTTTAGAGTATAATATAATTATATTCTGGAGCCTCACCTATCAATTTAAGTTTTTAGGTGAGATGGTTCCTTAACACATGGCAACATTACATTCGGTTGAAAATATTTGAAATTTCAAAATTTTTGTTTCCCTACATGAATTCGGTGCAACAATAGAAATAGTTAAATTCTTGAGTCAAGTTAAATCATTTTTATTTAAACTTCTGTGGATATCTTTGCTGGGGTAGTTATGAATACATAGAAAAGTCTAAGAAAAAGATTTAGGTTCGTGAAATATTTAACCTGATAAAAAAAAGCTATAATTTTTTATGCGATTATTAGACTGTGCTTCAATTTTATCATGAAATTCTATGAATCTAGTTTTATAGGAGAGTCAACTAGTTGTAATTAGGTAAGGTCTAATTAGACACTGAATGTACTTTTAAGGCTAGTTTTGATTTTTGTTTTTAGATTTTCTAGCTTATATTATTTTAATATATTGATTTTAAAAATAATTTTTAAAAAATAAATAAATATTATTTGATTTATTTTTTAATGAAAAACACTTTAAAAAATAATTTTAATCACAGTTCCAAACGAGCATTATATCTGAATACCTATCCATAGTAATATAAAGTCGAACCTCAGCAGAGAGAACAATACATGCAGCTGGAAAAATAAAAGATGAAGAAAATAATTAAACTTAAGAAAATCTTCTGCTTAAACATTTATATAGAACCGGCTAAGGTCTGCAGAGCTTAGAAAAAAATAATGAGCCAAATCCCAAAGAAGGGAAGAAAACATTTCAGAGAACAAAACAAGTTAGTGCTGACCTGAGGGAGATCGGAAGGCAGTATGTTCTCAGGCAGCGAGCCTCTTTCCGGTATATTTCTGCCTCTCTCTTACTCGATGACTCTTGCTCTTGTCAACCTAAATGGTTGAGCCAAATATATATAGGCAAGGACGGGTAATTAACAAATCATAACAATTCATCAGGAATATGCATTAGAATTTGTTAGCTGTGATTTTTTTTATATAAAATGATTTGAGTTATTTTGGCACTTGCTTTGTATTTTTATAATAATAATAATAATAATAATAATAATAATAATAATAATAATAATAATAATAATAATAGAAACAACAACATATTTCTAACTTAAATTTAAGTTTTCTTATTATTGTGAAAATTTTATTTAATAACTTATGAATTATTGTTTAAAATTGAAAGTCAGATCTGACAAGTCATGCCTTACAAATTCCTTGTCAATGAAAAGAGTTTTTTGCTCCTGTTTTTTATTTATTTATTATTAATAATTGCAATAGGTTAATTTTATTTTATTTTATTTTTAGTGGCAATATATAAATACATGTGCAGATAGAATAAGTAACTAATTGACATAGAATTATAACTTTAGTCATTGTTAATCAATTTTATTTGTTTTTCTATTTATCCGTATAACTGGTATCAATTTTAATGAGCAATATGCTTCGTCGTAGTTGACTTTTCTTTATCCACTTAATTGATTTTTTTCCCCTCCAAGTCTCTTGCCTCTCTAGATTATTTCATTTACTAGTGGGAGGAAAACGTGTTTTCTTGAGTGACCTGGCATTTTGACATTCATATATTTACATCATGCATTTTCTCTTTTCATTAGGTGTTGCTACCTAATTTTCTCTTTATTATTTTTCACGTATTTCTTTTTAAAAATTAAAAAACACCAAAAACAACAACAAAAAATTAAAAACAAATGTTTTTGATGTATTTATATTGTTTTTAGTATTTTCAGTGTAATTTCAAAAAAATTAAATTTTAAATATTTTTTTAACATGTTTGGCTCTTAACACGTTATTTTAAAAAAAAATTGAATTGATGTTGGTGTTTTCTATTTCAAAAAGAACCAAAAAATAATAAAAACAATATCTAGACAGAGGGATCAAAATTAAAAAAAAAAAAAAAAACTGATCAAGACAAATATCTTAACTTAATTTGAATAGAAATTGTATTCTTCCTGCTAAACCAGTCCACCAGTTCTTCAATCAGTTAATCATTTCAATTTATTTCACCCAGTTTGTCTCAATAGGTTACTTTTGAAAGTGTTTTCCAGCTAGAAATATATCAAAATACTATTTTTTTTATTTCTAAAAATTATTTTTAACATCAACATATGAAAATGATCTAAAAATACCAAAAACATTTAAAGAGTCATCTCACGTAATAATTTAACATATTAAATGAGATTCAAATATAATTTATATTATTTTCTAACAAAAGAAATTATTGCATGTCCTTGTAAGATAAATTTAAGAATAATAAAATTTTGGGAAAATGAAGTAAATAGCTGAGATTTCTAAAGTTCCTTTGCCAGGAATATATATATATATAGAACTCAATCACACACGCACATATGGGGACTGGACTGAATAGAAACTAGCTAGATTTTGTTCATGTTTATATTCAAATTTCATGCTATAAAAAAAACGGTTTTAATCGAGCTCATTTAAAAAGAGAAGAAACGACTAATTACAATATCTTCCCAACATCTTAATAAAATCGATTCTCCCTGTTTAGTTTCTTAAATTCTAATTAAAAACAAGACCCGATCTACTTTATTTCTTCTTTTTGAAAAAAAAAAAATATGGAACTACGTGTACACCTATACCTAGCTTTACATGGGAAAGGTAAACTTTATGAATAGAATGCATAAACTTGCATAGAACCACCTAAGGTCTGCAGATTTTAAGCCAAATCCAAAGATCGTAAGAAAACATTTCAAGAGAAAATGAAAGTAGTTAGTGCTGACCTGAGGGAGATCAGACGACCGTATCTCCGTGTATAGTCCCGGGCAGCGGGCCTGTATATTTCAGCCTCTCTCTCTCTCTCTCTTGAAGTCTCTTGCTCTCGTCAATTTAGCTAAATGGTTGAGTGAGCCCTAAATATATAGTTGCAAGGACTGGAAATTAACAATTCATAACAAGGAAAAGAATTAGGAAAAAACATTATTTACTTTCATTTTTTTTTAATTAGGGAATGTAGCACAAAGGGTATTTTAATTTTAGCAAAGTAAAAACACCAATCAAAGTGTTTTTGTATAATAGTTTTAAAAATCAACATTTAACTTTGTTTTAAACATTTTATTTCATTATTTTATGCATAGCGTATTAAAAAATGAAAAAAAACTTAAAATAAATAAATAAATTAGCATGCGTGAATTAATTCACGCATATTTTTAGGTTTAGCCCGGTCTTCCCAGTATGAATTTATTCGTTGTTTGAATTAGTCAACAATGACCAAACTAATTAAAAATAAAAATAAAAATTAAAATTTGATAGCATGCATGAATCATACCAGAGTGGCAGGCAACATTACTATATTTACAAATGCATGTCGGGGTGGCAGGTAACAGTTACAGTGCAACTAATATTGCACTGCAGTACTCTTCCAGAACTGTGGTAGAATAATTGAAATTGTAAAATGAGAAAGATGAATTTACTGTGAGCATATTATGTTTTGGATTGAACAATTATCAAATTCTTCAATATAGCAGTTCATTCTGCCCATTTGTAATTAATTTACAGCTTGTAGCTATATCTTAATAAACAAATCCTAGTATAGTCTGCATCTCAGGTGTGTTCTCTGCTGCAGGTTTTATATTAATTTACAGAATTATTCTCTGCGGAGGCCTGGTTTCTTTTGACATTTCTGTTCCTTCAAGTGCTTGTAACCTGTTTATGTTTTGTCTATTTGTGATTATTTTGCATGGTTACGTACCTTGCAAGGGAAATAATCGAATTAGCTTCATAAACTTACAATGCATGATCTGCTGTCACGTTGCTTGCCTCCATTGCCATTATTTTGAAGGATGCACCACCCAAACAGGGTCAATTTAACTGCAGAATCCATAAAGAATCAAGCACCTGATAGATGAGTTAAGCTAGAAAAATGGCTTCTGCTCTACATGCATGCTGCTTAAGCTGGGTTTAAGAGAAATAGGTTGGTGTGTTTGGAGTTTCAATGTTCGTTGAAAAAGTTATCTAGAAATGATCTTCTTTAGTTGAAGGGGGCATCTTCTTGATACCATTCACAGTTAAGCCATACATTGCAGATTCTTAATTTATGAGAATGAAGTCTATATTCCCTTCAAAATTATCTCTGTTATCTTCAGGATTATTAGGTCCAACTAAGAGTTCCAAGGCTGGATTCATAATTTCTGGGGGAAAATCTAGAAGGAAATATAATTTGTCTAAAGAATTAATAAATCACCGAATGAAACTGAGAATTACTTGTGAACTTGAGGTAGATCCTATATGAAGAACAAGATTGAGGGAAGTGAAATTAATTACTTGTAAAACAACGGTTGCTAGCTAAGGAGAAAATTTAATTGAGTTGGTGAATTCACTCAATTTCCCATCGGCCGCCCCTCCTTACTACCAGGAAGAAGTCTCCGATCAGGGAAGTTTGGTTTAAGAAGTCAATAATAGCTGTCATGACTTGATAGAAGCAGGTAGCGAGCGAGCACTGCTACTGAGAATCTTGATTCGTGGCCTCCACATGCCCTGGTTGAAAAGTCTAGCTACATTAAGACTAGAGATTAAGATGTCTGAAAGATTGTAACTATCTCGTACTGTTTTAGTTGCTCACATTTAAACATGAATTTAATTGAGTTGGTGAATTTTTTCAATAGGGTCAATTTACATTAATTCTGCGCATGAGAAACAATTTAGCACAGTCTGTAATTTGATATTAATTTACAGCTTGTAGTTACCGTATTATCTTAATAAGCAAATCTTAGTATAGTCTGCATCTCAGGTGTGCTCTCTGCTGCAGGTTTTATATTAATTTACAGAATTATTCTCTGCGGAGGCCTGGTTTCTTTTGACAAATTTCTGTTCCTTCAAGTGCTGTAACCTGTTTATTGTTTTGTCTATTTATGATTATTTTGCATGGTTACGTACCTTGCAAGGGAAATAAGCGAATTAGCTTCATAAACTTACAATGCATGATCTGCTGTCACGTTGCTTGCCTCCATTGCCATTATTTTAAAGGATGCACCACCCAGACAGGGTCAATTTAATTGCAGAATCTATAGAAATGGCTGAGTTAAGCTAGAAAAATGGCTTCTGTTCTACATGCATGCTGCTTAAGCTGGGTTTAAGAGAAATAGGTTGGTGTGTGTGGAGTTTCAATGTTCGTTGAAAAAGTTTCAACAGAAGGTATCTAGAAATGATCTTCTTTTGTTGATACCATTCACAGTTAAGCCATACATTGCAGATTCTTAATTTATGAGAATGAAGTCTATATTCCCTTCAAAATTATCTTTTTATCTTCAGGATTATTAGGTCCAAGTAAGAGTTCTAAGGCTAGAATCACAGACGCTCAATACGCAGATTGCAAGGAAAAGAAACCTGGAGAAATAAACATAATTTTTGGAGAGAAATTAGCTTGAAAATCTGGAAGGAAATATAATTTGTCTAAAGATTTTAACAAAATAACAAAGCCGAAAAGAAATCTGGAAGATGAAATGAATATCACCTCAATTGAATTGAATGAGTTAATTAAACTAGCTATTACAATGTCTATTTATAGACATGGACTAAATTGATAATAACTAACTTAATAACTGTTTTAACAGTTTTAACAGTCTTCTTTTATCAGTTACATCTAACTGATTTAGTTAATTAACAACTTCTAACTTCTTCACATACGCATGCTGATTGCATGACTCTGTTTACATTGAATAGAAGTTGATTGAACTGGAGAGCTTGTTCTGGACTTTACAGCTTGCTTGAACCTCTGCATATTGGAGCTGCATCTGTTTGTTGTTTGCAGCTGCATGTCTTCCACTTAGTTGAATGCAGCTGCATATCAACACTTAATACTCCCCCTCAAGATGAGCTTGTAGAACATGAAGGAGAATAAATGTTGTGAAGGCTCATCTTGGACACTAAGGGAAAGAATTGAGAAAACCCCAGTGCCTTGGTAAACACGTCTGCTAGCTGGTGTTGAGATGAAACATGGAATGCGCGCAAGACACCTGATTGGATTTTCTCACACACCACATGGCAGTCAATCTCTATGTGCTTGGTACGTTCATGTTAAACTGGGTTTGCAGCAATGTGGAGAGCAGCCTTGCTGTCACAATAAAGCAAAGTTGGCTGAGGTGTAATAAGAAAGTCATGAAGAAGGGTTCGAAGCCAAACAATCTCATAGCAGGTGGAGGCCATTGCTCTGTACTCAGCCTCTGCAGAAGACCTGGAAACGGTTGTTTGTTTCTTTGATTTCCAAGAAATTAAGGAATTATCAAGAAAAATACAAAAACCTGTTACTAATCTTCTAGAGTCTACGCATCCAGCCCAGTCAGAATCACAAAAAGCCTTCAATTGTAAATTGCATTTAACTGGGAAGAATAGACCTTGTGCTGGAGAAGATTTAATATAGCGAAGAACTCGAGTTGCTGCAGCCAAGTGAGGGACTCGAGGTGCAGTCATAAATTGACTTAACATTTGCACAACAAATGAAATGTCAGGCCTGGTAATGGTTAGATATAGCAGTCGTCCAACCAGCCTTCTATAAATTGTTGGATCAGGTAAGGGATCACCAGAATCCTTTGAAAGCTGCAGATTGGATTCCATGGGAAAGTGCACTGGTTTTGAAGCCAATAATCCTGCATCTTCAAGCACTTCTAAGGCATACTTACGCTGGCAGACAGAAATGCCAAGCTCACTACGAGCTATTTCCAACCCCAGAAAGAATTTCAGCTGCCCAAGATCCTTGAGCTTAAAACGATCATTAAGCAGAGAAATGAAGGATGAAACCTCAGCTGAATTATCACTGGCAATTATGACATCATCAACATAGACCAACAATGCAATAAACGACCCCTTCAAAATACGTGTGAATAAGGTATAGTCAGCCTTAGATTGCACAAAACCAAATTCAATCAATGCAGCTGAAAATTTGGCAAACCATTGCCGAGAGGCCTGTTTAAGGCCATAAATGGACTTGTTGAGCTTGCAAACCTTAGACTCCCCCTTAGTATGGAAACCCAGGGGTAATGTCATATAAACCTCTTCATCTAGATGCCCATGAAGGAAGGCATTATTAACATCTAACTGATGAAGATGCCACTGCTTAACAGCTGCTACTGCTAGAAGAGTTCGGACAGTTGTTAATTTTGCCACAGGGGAAAATGTTTCATAATAATCTAACCCCTCACATTGATTATATCCCTTAGCTACTAACCTAGCTTTATACCTCTCTAAAGTTCCATCAGACTTTAGCTTTACTTTATACACCCATTTGCATCCAATGGCATGTTTTGAGGCAGGAAGATCAACAATGTTCCAAGTGTCATTGGTTTCAAGTGCTGTGATTTCATTGTTCATGGCCTCACGCCATTCTGCATGCTTAGCAGCTTGAGCATAAGAAGTGGGTTCAACAAGTGTTGACACAGATAAGCTAAAGGATTTTTGAGAAGGAGATAAGTGTTTATAGGAAAGAACTGAAGAAAGGGGATAAGCATTACCTGAAACTGTAGACGAAGGTGTGAGTTCAGAAGTAGATGAGGCTGCAAGATGACAATGATAATCCTACAAGTAACCAGGTGCATGCTTTACCCTAGAAGATTTTCTAAGAGATGGGGACTGTGTTGGCAAATCAGGGGATATAGCAGGCTGTGAAGTAGATGATGAGGTTGAAGATATAGGAATGAAATCAGAATTAGATGTTTCAGGAGAAATGGGAGAAAACTGACAGTAGGTAAGTTGGAATGAGGGGATAAAAAAGGATCAAGTATTGGCAGTGTAGGTTCATGAGAGGATATTGGTATTGGGAGGACAGGTGCTGCAGCAGAAACAGAATTTTGAAGTGCATAAGGAAATATATTCTCATGAAATATGACATTTCTTGAAACAAAGACATGATGTTGATTTAAATCGTAAAGCTTGTAACCTTTCATGCCATAAGGATAACCCAACAAAATACAAGGTCTAGCTCTAGGGTCAAATTTGAGTCTGTTTCTAAGAAGAGTTGTAGCATAACATAGGCATCCAAACACTTTGAGATGAGAATATTGTGGAAGGGATTTAAACAAGAGCTCATAAGGTGATTTGTTATGTAAAATGGGTGTGGGAATACGGTTTATTAAGTGAACGACTGTAAGAACACAATCTCCCCAAAATTGTAGAGGTAGGTGTGATTGAAATAAGAGGGATCGGGCTACATTAAGGATGTGTTGATGCTTACGTTCCACTGTGGAATTTTGCTGAGGTGTCTCAACACAGCTAAGTTGATGAATGATACCCTTGGATTTATAGAAAGAATCCATGCTAAACTCAACACCATTATCAGACCTTAGAGTCTTGATTTTTGTATGAAATTGTGTTTCTATTAGGTTGAAAAAGGCTTGAATGTGAGTCTAGTTTGGGATTTATTTTCGAGAAGATGAACCCAAGTGAACCTAGTAAAGTCATCCACAATGGTCAAAAAATAAGAGGAACCAGTAATAGATTTTGTGGAAAATGGTCCCCAAATGTCGCAGTGAATGAGATCAAACATTGCTGCAGAATTGGATGCACTATGAGGGAAAGGGAGTCTGTGTTGCTTGGCCAAAGGGCAAATGCTAAAATCTTTATTTGATTCAAGTGCAATTTCAGGAATTACATGAGAAAGAAGTTTTAAAGGAAATGCTGCAGGATGTCCTAACCTATAATGCCATATACTGTTGTGAACAAAATTCACGCAAAAACTGGAATTAGACATGAATTTTGCAGATTGATTAGAAAGTGAATCTTGAGGTAAAGCAAGCACTTGATTTTGCAGTAGATGATACAAGCCTCCAACTTCTTTACCCACACCAATCGTTGTCCAGCTTGAGAGGTGCTGAATGAAACAAAAATGTGATAAGAAGATGACACAACAATGAAGAGTTTTGAGCAATTTGCTAACAGATAGCAGATTAAAGGAGAAAGATGGAATGCATAGTACATTGTTCAGAACAAGGGATTCTGAAATTTTAATTGTACCAACATGAGTAACCGAAGCAAATTGTCCATTGGGAAGTCTTACTTATTTGGAAACAATAGCAGTGATGGTTGTAAACATGGATGTTGAGCAGATCATGTGATCTGTTGCTCCAGTGTCTATGATCCAAGATGTATTGACAGGATTTGATGAAGGTTTGAGTGGTAAAAAGAAAGATGATGCAAATACAGAATGGGACAAATCCAAAACAGAATATTGAGAAGACTGAGTTTTGAACAAAGAATCACCTTCACTTATGATATTTTCACCTGGCATTTCAGCTGAGACTTGATTGACTGATGGATCAAATTCTGAGTTATCTGGTTTCAGCATGTTGAGAAGCTGTTGGCATTGCTCATAAGTAATGGGCAGTTGAGATGCAGACACTTGATTAGCACTGGAATGAGTACTTGGCAGTGCATTCTTCCCTCTGTTGAACTTGTAACCAGGTGGGAAGCCATGGATTTTGTAGCACTTTTCAACAGTGTGTCCCGAGACACCACAATGGGAGCAGATAGGTCGATCTTTTCGAAATTGAAAAGATTTGTTACCAGCAAAACGATTCTGAGGCACTGCTTTTGAAAGTAAAGCAGTTGTATTTGGATTAAAGGAAAGACTTGATGATGATATTGACCTCTGCCTTTCTTCTTGCACTACCAGTGAGAAAACTTTGTTGATTGGTGGTAGTGGATCAATCAACAAAATTTGTCCTCGAATATGTGAAAAACTTTCATTTAACCCCATTAAAAACTGGTATACATGCTGTTGATGGTGATAAGACATTATAGTCTTCAATGCTCCACATGTACAAGTAGGGATCGGTTGATGATTTGCCAATTCATCCCACAATCCCTTCATGGCAGTAAAGTAAGAACTTACAGAATTGTTCTCCTGTGTCAAGCTGGAGATGGATTTCTGAAGCTGAAAAATTTGTGGCCCATTGTGTTGAGAGAATCGATCTTGGAGGTCATTCCAAATCTCAGCAGCATCATCAATGTAGATGATGCTATTAGCAATTTCTGTTGAAACAGAATTAAACAACCAAGAAAGCACCATGTTGTTGCACCTAGTCCAAGCCAAACCTTGAGAATCATGGAGATTTGCTGGTTTTGGTAAAGTTCCATTAACAAAACTGAGTTTGTTCTTGGCTGACAAGGACATCATCATTGCTCTCTTCCACGAATTGTAATTGTCTCCATTGAGTGGTTTTGAAACTATCATGGCTCCAGGGCTGTCACCATGATGAAGATAGAAAGGATTGGAAGAATCCATTTCTGACATATGATTGATGTTTTCGGCCATTGTTGAATAGAAAAAAAAAGATGAACTGATTATGAACTTTTCAATAAGAAATGCTCTGATACCATAACAAAATAACAAAGCCGAAAAGAAATCTGGAAGATGAAATGAATATCACCTCAATTGAATTGAATGAGTTAATTAAACTAGCTATTACAATGTCTATTTATAGACATGGACTAAATTGATAATAACTAACTTAATAACTGTTTTAACAGTTTTAACAGTCTTCTTTTATCAGTTACATCTAACTGATTTAGTTAATTAACAACTTCTAACTTCTTCACATACGCATGCTGATTGCATGACTCTGTTTACATTGAATAGAAGTTGATTGAACTGGAGAGCTTGTTCTGGACTTTACAGCTTGCTTGAACCTCTGCATATTGGAGCTGCATCTGTTTATTGTTTGCAGCTGCATGTCTTCCACTTAGTTGAATGCAGTTGCATATCAACACTTAATAGATTTAATAAATCACCAAATGAAACTGAGAATTACTTGTGAACTTGAGGTTGATTCGATGATGAAGAACAAGATTGACAGAAGTGAAATTAATTACTTGTAAAACAGCGATTACGAAGATCATGATAGTAAGGTTCAAATTGCAGATAATCTTGTTTGATTTTGATTATTATTCCGTTTTCAATTCGCAGATAATCTTGTTTGATTTTGAAGAGAAAGGAAGGATACACAGAGAATTGAAGAAGTGAGAGTTTACAGAAGAAAGATAAGTAATTTTTGTATTGCATCTATCTGTTTGACAAAATGCCCAATATATAGTTTAGGGCCAAACATGTGTTACACACTTTGTAACAACTTGCAACTAATTTATAACTATCCTAGAGAAGTCAATTGCATCTCCTCCTCTTACATTTGAGTTAGTTACAACAGCAATGAAATACAATTGATTTGTCAAGAACTGTAAAAACAGAGACTTCTTCTTCTTCTTCTTCTTCTTTCCTTCTTCAGCTAACTTGTAGAAATAAATCTTGAAGTACATGTAAGCGGCTTAGTTGTCAACACAGACCACACCTTAGATGCAAACTGATATTTAAACAACAGCTACCCAAGAACTGTTAATTTTAGGACAATACAACAAGTATTTGCTGCAACATTATTAGTTTAGAACTACATAAACCCAGAATTTAACAACAATTTTGCGAGGAAATTAACAAAAGCAATCCAAGATAAAATCAATAAAATGATTTGACAGAACTTATAGTCTGTATGAAAGTGAGGATCAGCAGGAGAGCTGCTGCAACAATTACCGTACCTCTCCAGATATCGGGGAAATATCCAAGTACCAAGGTTGCTATCTAAAAGCTTTAAAATATTGATAATTTAGAGAAGAAGAATCAGTGTATCATTTCCTTACTTATGTTCAGTTTACATTCGGCACTATATATACATGAAAGCTACACGTAACTACTATGTAACGTGTTGATTTAATTCTGCTTAACGTGCAGGATTAATTCCTCTTCAATTGATGATTAGTGCTGTATTAATTGATAATTCTGCTCTGCATTAATACTTTGTTCTACGGTTCTTCATCTGCACCTGTTACTGTCTTCATTGCTGTCGTTACTGTCTTCAATTGAATGTGCCTCATTGAAATTTGTCAACAGTACCTGTTTCTCTACACGCCCCCTCAAGCTGAAGGGTAGGTCACGAACATTCAGGTTGAGTTGAACTTGCCGAAACTTGCTTGGTGGCAAGGGTTTTGTTAGGGCATCCGCTAATTGGTCTTTGCTGGAGATGAATTGGACAACAAGTTCTTTGTTAGAGACTTGATCCCGAACAAAGTGAAAGTCAATCTCAATATGCTTGGTTCTAGCATGAAAACGAGGATTTGAGGACAGATATGTAGCCCCAATATTATCACACCATAAAATGGGACTGCGTCGCAATGGTAAGCCAAGTTCCGTAAGAACGGATTTGAACCAACTGAGTTCTGCGGCAGCATTAGCTATGGCCTTGTATTCGGCTTCAGTCTACTTTGAGCTACTGTTGGCTGTTGTTTGCAGCTCTAGGAAATCAAATTAGACCCCATGTAAATGCAATATGCCCCAACTGATCGGCGATCATCCCTATCAGCTGCCCAGTCAGAATCAGTGAAAGCTTGTAATTGGGAATCGGCACTTCTTGTGAGAAGTAAACCAGTCAAGATTGTGTGTTTGAGGTAGCGTAGTATACGCTTGACAGCAAGCCAATGAGTGTCACGGGGATTGTGCATGAATTTACTCACTTTGTGGATAGCAAACGCTAAGTCTGGTCTTGTAAAAGCTAGATATTGCAGGCTGCCAACCACACTTCGATAGAGACTAAGGTCAGCAAACGGAGCACCATCTGTGGCAGTAAGATGGCAATTGGATGCCATGGGACTTGTGCATGGTTTGGCATGTTCCATTTTGCTTTTGTGGAGTAATTCCACGATGTATTTGCGTTGAGTTAAATACATCCCTTTAGGACACCGAAGGGATTCAACACCAAGAAAGTAAGAGAGGTTACCAAGATCTTTGACAGCAAAGGTATTCTGTAAGGACTGAATAATGGTTGCTATGGCTGAAGGATCGGATCCCATGATGAGAATGTCATCAACATATATGAGTAGGTACATAACACATGTGGACGTTTGTTGAATAAAAAGTGAGGGGTCTGCCTTACTTTCAACAAATCCCAGAAGTTTCAGTGTTATGGAGAGTTTGGAGTACCATGACCTGGGAGCTTGCCGTAATCCATAGAGGGATTTGTGCAGTTTACACACATGATGTGGATATATTTGGATGAATAAAACCCTGTGGTTGAGACATGAAGACAGTTTCTTGTAAATCACCATGCAAGAATGCATTTTGCACATCGAGTTGCTTGATGTTCTAGTTGGAGGAGATAACAATGGCAAGAACGAGACGTATGGTGGCATGCTTGATGACGGGGCTGAATGTTTCAGAAAAGTCGATCCCTTCTTGCTGATGAAATTCTTTAGCAACCAATCGGGCTTTATAACGCTCAATTGTACCATCTACTTTTCTTTTGATCTTGTAAATCCAACGGCATCCCACCACATTAGCTGCTGCAGGAGGAGATACTAATGTCCACGTGCCATTGTGTAACAGTGCTGAAAATTCCTTATTCATGGCCTCACGCCAGTGCAGAGATTTTGAGGCTTGATTGAATGAAGAAGGTTCCATCTGACTTGTATCAATTGCTGCTAGGATTACTTTAGGTAAGGGGTGACGAATGAAATCATCACTGAGTTGTCTGGGCTTGTGAATCTGATTCTTGGATCTGGTCACCATGGGGTGAGTGTTGGAAGGAGGCAACGGAGAGTCTGGTGGAGCTGTTGGAGCAACATGGGAATCACTGGCTGGAGATGTAGCAGTTGTGGAATCGGCTGGAATTGTTGAAGAACAATGAGTGTTTGTATCTGCAGAAAATAAACCCAACTGTGCAGGTGGTGTGCATGTAGTCAAATGGTCAGTTTGCAAATTCGTGGAACATGGAACAGGGGACACATTTAGTTGACAGGGTAACGAAACTGTGGGTGGAGGTGTACTGACAGACGTATTTTCGGATGAGTATGGGAACAGATTTTCATCAAAAACAACGTGACGAGAGATATAGACTTTACCCGTAGAGAGCTCTAAACACTTGTACCCATGATGACTAGGACTATAACCAATAAAAATGCAAGTTTTAGATCTGAAATTCAGTTTATTTTTATTGCATGGTCTTAAATTTGGCCAACAAGCGCAACCAAATACCCGCATGAATTGATAATCAGGAAGGCGATGCAAAAGTGTTTCATAGGGGGATTTATGATTTAAAACAGGAGTGGGAAGTCGATTTATAATGTAGGTGGCGGTTTGAAATGCATCTTCCCAATAAATCATAGGTAATTTTGCATGGGCCAAAAGGCTTAGACCGACGTCGACAATGTGGCGATGTTTCCGTTCAATTGAACCATTTTGTTGGTGGGTGTGTGGACAGGCTAGACGGTGGTTAATCCCATTTAGTTGGAAGTAGGTGTTTAGGCGTCGATACTCACCACCCCAATCGGACTGAATGGCTTTTATTTTGCGGTCAAATTGTTTTTCCACAAACGCCTGAAAATTTAAAAAGACTTGTTCAACGTCAGATTTCAATTGAATGGGAAACAGCCATAAAAACTTTGAATAATCATCAAGAAAGCTAACATAATATTTTGCACCGGAAGTGGATACCGTTGCTGCAGGTTCCCATACATCTGTGAAAATTAAATCTAAGGGTTGCGAAGAAATAAATGGAGATGATTTGAAAGGCAAATTATGGCTTTTGGCCATTTGACATTCAGGGCACACTTGAGGTGTTTTAGATTTTTCCACGGGAATTTGAAGACTAGTGAGAATTTGATTGACCACAGAATTGGAGGCATGACCCAATCTACGATGTCAGTCATGAGCGCGAATACTGGAAAATGCACGAGGACTCTTGAAATTGTGGTTGGTGAATTGATAGAGTCCATCACGGAGATATCCCCGATGACGGACCTTCCTCGAGTAATCCTTCACAAGAAAGTAAAAGGAGTGAAACTCAAATTAGACATTATTGTCAACACAGAATTGATGTACCGAAAGTAATTTCTGGTGTATTTCTGGAACAAGAAGTATTTGACGCAACAAAAAGGAAGTGTAAGGAGTTGTAATTTTGGAAGACCCAATTTTAGAAATTTGCAAACCTTGTCCATTACCGACTTGCACACTTTCAGAACCGGTATAATCATTTTTCTGCAAATTCAAGTCACCACTGTTATTCGTGAGATGATGTGTGGCTCTTGTGTCCGCATGCCATGAGGTTTCCCATGAGTTGGAACCATGACGTATTGCTGCCATTGCTTGTTTTGACTGCAGAGATGGTGATTCCTGGTAAGACATATCAAAACAGAAATAACATTTCTTAGCATTATGTCCTGGTTTGCCACAAATTTGACAGTTGATGGAGAATTGATTGTGATTCCTTTGGGTGACAGTGTATCCACCGTGATTAGAAATTCGCCCCCTGTCACGAAAGCCTCCACGCCTTGGGTAATTATATATTGTCGTTGTGCCATATATGCAGATTGTTGTGGGATGTTGGGGGTGAGCTGATGCTGAGAAATTCGAGCCTCAAATGTCAGCAGAAGAGAGTAAATCTCTTCAAGTGTGATGCTGTCGATTCGAGCTGAGATTGATGCCATAAAACTATCATATTCATGGTTAAGACCTGCAAGAACATATGTTATTATATCATCATGGCACAGTGGTTGTCCAGCAACTGCTAGTTCATCAGTGAGCCTTTTTATAAATTGAAAATAATCACTGGCAGATTTGCTGCCTTTCGTGGTAGTGGCCAGTTGTGTGTGAATTTGAAGGATTCGAGCACGAGATCGTGAGGAGAAGGTATCATCTAAGGCATTCCACACAGCCATTGATGTTGTGTAATTGACAACTTGAGCAAGAATTGATTCAGATAAGGAAGTCATGAGTGTGCTGAGGATGAGATTATCTTGACGAATCCAGTGTGAGAAGACTGGATTTAACCTTTCAGAGGTAGCTGCAGTTTCTGTGTTGGTGACTGAGATGAATTTGGGTGGTTTAGGGATACTGCCATCAATGTATCCAAAAAGGTCTTGGCCTTTGAGATATGGCACCAGTTGTGCTTTCCAGAGAAGAAAATTGTCATGGTTTAGTTTTACCGTGACAATGGTTGGCATAGAAATAGCAGAAGGATGAGTTGTTGTGGTGAGAATATTTGAAGAAGACATTTTGTTAGACGTTTGTCTTTTTGGGCTCTGATACCATAAAAGCTTTAAAATATTGATAATTTAGAGAAGAAGAATCATTGTATCATTTCCTTACTTATGTTCAGTTTACATTCGGCACTATATATACATGAAAGCTACACGTAACTACTATGTAACGTGTTGATTTAATTCTGCTTAACGTGCAGGATTAATTACTCTTCAATTGATGATTAGTGTTGTATTAATTGATAACTCTGCTCTGCATTAATACTCTGTTCTACAGTTCTTCATCTGCACCCGTTACTGTCTTCATTGCTGCAGTTACTGTCTTCAATTGAATGTGCCTCATTGAAATCTGTCAACAGTACCTGTTTCTCTACACTATCGCATTGTTGAAGGGGCTCTCAAAGTGGGCATTTAACCCTTTTGAGATATCGCCAAAACAAGTGCACTTAATGTCACCAATATTTTCGCACAAATCATTAATCATATTTGAAACAGCGGCATCGTCACCTTGCCTATGTACAATGATTCCCTTCCGTACTAGCAAACCCACGTCTTCTGCACTGTCGATAAGTTGGCCCATGAACTTGATGTAGCTGCATATGTAAGCTTTACTCTTGTACAAACAGTGCTCCATGGCCATGATATTTCGTACAAGACGTTCGAAATTGTGATCAACTTTCAAGTGTGGTATTTTCAACACTCCTTTGTCAAATTTTATGTTGACCAAACATTCGTCTCGGATGACCTGAAACCTCACTCCTGCCTTGCGAAGCATGATGGCACTGTATTTCAGCTTCACAAGATCTGAACTATACCTTCGCCGAATGGCTCTACGCAACATCAAATCTCTTAGTAAATCAGTGAGATGCCTATTTCTTTTTACACTACAAAGCATCATTAGTAAAAAATTTAAACCTGGAATGGTTTCTTTCTCTACACCCGGGCTGGTTTCTACCACTTGTAAAGGCAAGTGCTTTCTCAAATAACACGTAGCAAGATCAAGAAAAGATTTGGGCTTATTGTCTGAAGAGTTGTAGCTGACCTGGTCATATATGTCCTGAATAATGAAGAGTGGCAGCTGGTTTTGAATTAGCATCAAGTCTTCTCGTATTTCAGATGTCTTCTTGGGATTAAAATTTCTAGGACCTTTCTCATCATTTGACTCCAAAAAAAAACAGAATGATGAAGACAGCATCCAGCAGGATCATCTCTACGAAATCAATGCTCTTGATTTCATCGAATTTCTCTGAATAGCAGTATCGGAGACGCTCTTCTTCATTCTTAATGCTGATCACAATATCACACTTTTATTATTATTTAATTTCTTAAATTCTAATTAAAAACAAGACCCGATCTAGTTTTTTTTTTGGTATAAACCACGCGGTGTCCTGGACGCTGGCCCAGACTAATCCACGCTCGCACCGGGTCGGCCCATATAGGGGTAAAGTGCTCCCCAAGAGAGTGTCTCCATACACAAGATGCAGGATCGAACCCTGCTCTTGCTTAAGGGATGAGGGCGCCGAACCACCCACACCGTGCCCTCTTGGGTAGACCCGATCTAGTTTCTTTCTTCTTTTTGAAAAAAATATATATTAAGAAATAAAAATGGTTCTTTAAAAAGAAAAAAAAATAAAAAATGGAACTACGTACACCCTAGACCTAGCTTTACACGGGAAAGGTTAGCTTTATGAATAGAATGCATAAACCAAATAAACTTACATAGAAACCACCTATGGTCTGCAGATTTTAAGCCAAATCCAAAGACCGTAAGAGAACATTTCAAGAGAAAATGAAACTAGTTAGTGCTGACCTGAGGAAGACCAGACGACCGTAATCTCCGTGTGTAGTCTCCGGCAGCTACTTTTACTCTTTCAGAAACCGTGTGCCTCTCTCTCTCTCTCTCTCTCTCTCTCTCAGTCTCTTGCTCTCGTCAATTTAGCTAAATGGTTGAGTGAGCCCTATATATTTGGAAATGTATTGGAAAATATTTTTGATAAAATCTAAAAAAAAATATTTTTATTTTTTATTTTAAATTATTGTTTTTATATTTTTAAATTATTTTACTATGTTGATATTAAAAATAATTTTTAAAAAATATTATTTTAATATATTTATATATAAAAAAACACTTTCCTAAGAACACCTAAACAGACAATTCGTTTCATGGCATTATTTAATCAATTATTTTCTTAGATTGGCCCACTTTGGTACATAAATGCGAGTCACATCAATTTTTGTCAGCTTAAAAATAGTGTATTGCTATTGGAGCCATAGTTATTGATCCCGTCCCGGTCCCGGTTCCGGATTTGTGTTTGGAACGGAACGTTCCGGTTTCGGTACCGTTCCGGGTACCGTTCCGGTTTTGTACTGTTCATTTTTATTTAATTATATATATGAAAAAAATAAAATATTAATTTAACAAGTATAATTTAAATTCAAGATAAATGAAATTTAAATTATACAATACAAACATAATCTCAAAATTAGAAACATCTTTGAAATTCCAAAATATTATGAAAGTAAAATGTTCTAAAATAAAAGAAAAATACATCAAACATCTTCCCTATTTTTTAAGCTAACTATTATTATAAGAATTAATAATAATAATAATAATAATAATAATAATAATAATAATAATAATAATATAATTAGCATACTAAGCTGAATTGCATCCCGGTCCCTAATGTAAATAATAATTAAATTTTGCCCCCCACTATAAAAGCAAATAAACCCTAAATCAATTTTCAGACAATCCTTCCTTCTCTTGCGGCGCCTTCTCTCTCGGCATGTAACAAAGCCTCTCCCTTCAGACGAACTCGTCCGAATAAACCCTAAATCAATTTTCAGACAATCCTTCCTTCTCTTGCGGCGCCTTCTCTCTCGGCATGTAACACAAGATGACTAGCCAACTGCTGGAACCCATTGCTTGCCCTTCATCACCACTTCACCATGTCCCCAACTTTCCTCACAACCTCGCTGCCCTTTCCTATCAGAAACTGAAACAAACCCACCAACCGGTTAACATTTCTCAGCAAAAAAACCAGTCCAATTTCTCTCTACTAGACAACAAGCCGTTAGATACAAGCAAGTATGCTTCAGTTCTTGATTCTTGTAAATGCCCAAAATTGGGAAAACAGGTTCATGCTCACACAATCAAAACTGGGTTTGATGCTGATGGATTTGTAGACACCAAGTTGCTTCAAATGTATGCAAGGTGTGGTTTGTTAAAAGATGCAGACTTTTTGTTTTGGGTTTTGGCTGACACCGGAACGGAACCCCCGGTACGGAACCGGGGCGTTCCGGCCGGAATTCGGCCGGATTTTCCGGAACTGGCCGGGATTTTTACCGGGACAAAAACGTCGCCGTTTTGTCCCGGATTTTGCAACGGAACGGGACGGGATCAATAACTTTGATTGGAGCAGCTAAGATTCTCGCAGATAATGCACTATTTTTTTTTTTATAGCCAGCCGAGGAAGGCTCTATATGATTTCATGGTAGGGCTATAGATGTTTCCTGTCGAGGTAAAAGTTTGCACGATGCGAGCCAATTATAACATATACTAAAAAAATCAGATATTCACGGTAGCATGTGAGTGTAAATACTATAGATTTCAATAATATATTTATGGGTCGGTTTGATTGTCGGTTCATTCAGTTCGGTTTGGTTGGTTTGCCAGTTTTTATATTTTTTTTATCATTATTTGCACAGTAAATTAATGTTTTTAGCCCTCGAAAAAGACAAAAAGAGCTTATGGGTGGAGGGTCTCCGCGGTAATTGCACATTTTCGGTCCGGTCCGCCTACCTTTTTTATTTTTCTATATTTTTTTAAAATTAGCTAAATACAAATATAGCCCCTAATAAGACAAATTGATAACTTGGACACAGAGATATACCGGTAATTGATCATATTTTTTATTATTTTTTTATATTGTCGGCACGTGTGTCACACGCGACTAACAACAGTCCACCTCATGCCCTTTTATTTAATCAACTGATTCCAATTCTCTTCTTTCTGCTTCAAGTTACTGTCTTCACTAAACATCATCTTCACATAAGTTCTACATAAAGCACTAAACTTTACAGAATGAAGCAGCGAGCCTCTTTCCTATATGTCTACAGATACTATCCATGTGACAATATATAATTATCTTGACAGGAGGTTGCGGGTCCCCAACATGTCGGGGAAATTCCGTTTAACTTTGGAATTATTTATAAAAGATCAAGTATATTTGTACATAATCCCTGTAAAATAGAAAATATTCATTTTAGCCCTTTAATGTTGTGGAGTCCTGGATCCATCTTTTTTTTGTAGATAGTCTTTTATAAAAGGAAACTCGACGATACCAGATATGTTAGCCTCATCATCCCACCAAGCATGAGAAGATAAAAATTTCTCAGTTTTTGACGTTAGATTATCCATAAATCTTCATTTTAGCTTTTAAGAAGTGAGACCCACATGGTTGTTAGAACACTTTAAATATTTTCTAAGATTATTGTTCACTCTAATGATTTAATTTCTACCTAATATTTTATGCATATAAATCAACAAAACTTTTTTTTTTGTGTGTGTGTGTTTTGCCAAATACACCATAGTTTAATATTAGTTCATTTTTAACTTTTTAAATGGCTATTTTGTAATCATCTTAGGGTTTTTTATACTATTTTTTTTTATCCTTTTACTTAAAATTTAGAATTGTGAACTTATACGTTACACACTTTTTTATATTAAATATATCATTTTAAAAAATATATATATAAAAAGCAAAAAAAAAATTGTTTAAAAAATATATATTTATTTTTTAAGTTATGTATGATCAACTTTCTCTAAAAACTCATGTAGTCATCTTTGGTGATTTGTTATTTTCACCTTGATATTTATATGGTCATTGTCATATGCATTTGTGTTGATATTTAAATTTGTATATTTATAGTCATTTTTATATATATGCATTTATATTCATGATGGCCTGATATATATTAAAAAACTGGATTAACTTATTGTTAGAAATTATATTAATATATTGTTTTTCAAATTAGAGATAAAAAAAATTATATCTTAGTATTGAAAAATATGTTATTTTGCCATGTATAAAAAACATTTTATTTATATGAAATTATTTTGTAATTTCTTTTTTTACAGGTGTAATTTTTAAGGGCTAGAACATAAGGATGAACACTCCCACGCGGCTCATAATTTCATACATAAGAAGTTTTATATTTAATAGTTACAAATAAAATCCTTTGAATACATTATCAATGATTAATAAAACTTATCATAAAAAATGTTTCCACACATTAATACTCCATGTATTTTATGTTCTTCGATAGCTCATAGATATATTGGAAAACGAATTTTAACTCCTCCTCCTCCTCCTCCTCCTCCTCCTCCTCCTCCTCTTCTTCTTCTTCTTCTTCTTATTATTATTATTATTATTATTATTTATGCTTTAAACAGTATGTCTTCAAACAATTTAACAAACAAAGGAAGATTTTTCAGTCTGATGAAAGAGGAGAATTCATCATAAGATGCTCTTATCTTCTTTAAGGGCTAGAACATAAGGACGAACACTCCCACGTGTCAAGGAATCATCTTACCTAAAAAATTAAGCTCTTAGATGAGGTTCCATAATATGATTTATATTATTCATTAATATACCTCCTCAAGTGAAAGCCTTTTGGACTTGAAACTTGCATAGACTCATACTACCTTGTGTTTGATTTTTATCAAATAGAATGTGGGTGGTAAGATTCGAACTCGTGACCGCTGGGTCAACAAGACTCTGATACTATGTCAAGAAAACAACTCACCTAAAAGTTTAAACTCTTAGGTGAAATCCCATAATATGATTTATATTATCCTCTAACACCACGAAATCATCCAATGTTAGTGAAGAGACGTTGGCTAATGAAGGAATATTCTCAATTAATGGCAATAAACTCAGCTTAATTTACGATAACAAAGAAACTCTTGTTATCATGGAATCAAATCCACTCAGATCACAATAGTAAGCTCGAATTACAAACCACATCATAGATGCAAATTGATATTTAAACAACTACTACCCAAGAACTGTACTTAATTTTCTTTAAAAGGACATCACACTTTTTTTTTGAACTGTTGCAAAAAAAAAAGGACATCACACATTGCACAAGTAAAGACTCAATTTTTTTTGGACAATCCAACAAGAATTTGCGACAACATTATTAGTTCAGAACTACATAAACCCAGAATTTAACAACAATTTTCCAAGGAAATTAACAAAAGCAATCCAATCAATCATTACATAGAGGCAATGAAACTAAGATAAAAGCTTACAGGAATGCTTTTATAGTCTGTATGAAAGTGAGGATCAGTAGGATAGTTGTTGTACCTCTCCAGACATTGGGGAAATATACAAGTTTCAAGGTTGCCTTTCTATGGTTCCAGCGGTTCTCATAGTAGGCATTCATCTTTCAGCAGATATCATCATAACAAGCTTGTTAATCATATCTGAAAGTGCGGCATCGTCACTGAGCAAGTTGTGAATAATTCGATTTTCAGCTAGCAAATCCACGTCTTCTGCACTGTCGATGAGAAGGTCCATGAACATAATGTTAGAGTATAAATATGAGATATGTTGTTATAACACACAAGGGATGTGTGAGAGAATAACAGTCAATATACAAATTCAAATTCTCCTCCTCTTCTCTCTCTCTCTCCTCTATTCTCAATTCTCTTCTCCTCTGTGTGAATTCTTCTTCACTCTTCTGATCTCAACATGGTATCAGAGCTATTATGCTAGCGCATAAATTGATCCAAGCTTCTACAATCTGATCTTTTAATGGATCATTAAAAAAAAGAGTTAACTGCAGCTGAAGAAGATGAAGATGATCATCCATGCCGCTGTTGCTCCTCATTTACAATATTCCTCATGGTAATTCCATTTCTTTCAAACCTTCACTCAGTAATAATCTTCCCAGTCTCAATATTAAGCTGATACAAACCAGTAGAATACAATTTCTTTCCATTCATCACGCATAAGAAGTGCTGCTGCTCCTCATTTAGTTGTCTTGTTCATTCGTTAGACTGCATTTCATCATACTTTTCAAATCCTCCAGTCTCTGCGCATCAAATTGTTGTATTCAAATTTTGTGCAACAAAACTAAAGCTGAAACAGAGCAGAAGCAAAAAAAAAAAGCTGAAACAGAGCAACAACGATTCACTATTGTATTTCTTCGAGACCTTGATAGAGAGGCCTCTTGGGTTCTTTTCTCTGCTGCTTACGTAGGTCAATCACATTAGGAGTCTCACCTCTAGTTGGTGTGCTTGAACGGCTATCACCAGATTGAACACCATCCTCCAACTTCTCTTCATCAAGCAGTGCTGATTCTGAAAATGATTCTGATTTTTCTGCTGATGTGGATGAAATTCCATTTGAGAAAGTGGAGCATGTCAAGCTTGCTCCTGGTACAAATAAAGATGCCAAGCCTGAAAAACCACAGGCTACTCCTGTAGCGTCAAGCAAAGATGATGAATCTGCTAGTGAAGATGAAGAGACTCGTAAGAAGGCTGAGCAAAAAAAAAACAGGATTTGTTCTAGATCCAAATCGATGGCACGCCTCTTCTGTTTAGATATCGGTAAAAAAAAAATGTTTCTCTGTTCCAGATCCAGCAACAACAAGCAATGAGAATTAGAAAGAGACATGTTTTGGTTGAGTCTCGTCGCAAAGAGAGCAATAATGATCAGATTGTAGCAGAGAGTGTTTGTATTGCAGATACACTTTAGGAAAGATTGGGTGCTCGGTGCTCTGCTATTTAGGAAAAGTTGGTGACTTGCGCAGACAAGGAAACTATTAGCGTTTTTTCCTATTGTAGTTCTATTAGAATTCAAAGTGTAATTGATGTATAAATACTTACAGCATTACTGTAAATCAATAAGAATCATGAACAAGTTTTTTCACTCTCAAATTCTTCATGGTATCAGAGCATTAATCGATTCTGCTCCCTGTGTTTCTTTTTTTGTTGTTCGTCTTCTTTCACTGTCATGGCTGAGTTGATACCTGCAACTCATGACACCTCTGAGGGGACCAAGGAGAAGACTATCTCCGTGTCCAGCAGCTCAGATATGGATTTTAACACTGGCCAAAAGTTGTCTTCAATGTTGTTGAACGAATTCAACTACCTTCCCTGGTCAAGAGCCATTAAAATTGCTCTAGGGGGAAGATCAAAACTGGGATTTATTACTGGAACAACCAAGCCTCCAGAAGCAGATTCCCGGGAGTATGAAGCATGGCTATCCAAAGACCAACTGGTCATGTCATGGATTCTAAACTCAATGGAGCGCAATCTTGCTGAAATTTTGAGCTACTCTGATTCCTCCTTTGAGTTATGGAAAGCAATTGGTGATATATATGGAAATCAAAACAATGTTGCACGTATCTTCCAAATTCATCAAGAAATCTCCAAAATTTCTCAAGATGGGAAATCGTTTGTAAACATGTTGGGAAATCTGAAACGTCTATGGAGTGAATGAGAGCTTTATCGACCACACACCATAGATGCTGTCACCTTGAGAAAACGAATTGAAGAAGACAGAATTTTTCAATTGCTAGCAAGCCTCAACCCAGAATATGAAGATCTTAGAAGTCACATTCTAATGAACCCAGAACTGCCATCCTTTAAAACTGTGTGTGCCACGATTCAAAGAGAAGAAGTTCGTCGAAAGGTCATTTCTCGCACCCCAGATCTTAGAAGTCACATTCTGATGCACATGCATATATTTCTCGTCCCTTCTCTGAGAATAAAAGTTACAAAGGAAAAAGGCACGAATTCAAGTGTCAACATTGCAAAAATTATGGGCACACAGTTGACAGATGCTGGAATCTACACCCAGAACTGAAGTCGAAATTTATGAAGGAGCATAAAGGGAAATTAAGCACTACTCATAGAGCAAACTTGGCTACTCATTCCAGTGACTCCTTCATTGCCAGCCCTGTCACCTTATTGAACGAATTTGCAAATTATTTGCAAACAAAGCAAGGCCAAGGAAGAGCAGACGCAATCTGGGGAGTTCATCAGCAAATTTGCAAACTTCTTAGCTGGTGCAAATGCCGAAAACAGTCAAGGTATTTTACTTGCGTTTATGACTGCATTAGAACTAGGTAATTTGCAAAATTTATGGGTAATTGATTCTGGTGCCACTGATCACATGTCAAACAAATTGGAAAATTTCTCTAATTTTTCAACTTTTTCGTCGCCTGTCTTCGTCTCTGTTGCAAACGGGAAGGGAGTTCCAGTTGAGGGTAAGGGAAAAATGAAATTAGTGTCTCAAATTATTGAGTCTAACGTGCTATACATTCCTTCTTTTCCCTTCCAGCTACTTTCTGTCAAACGTATAACATCCACTCTCAATTGTGAAGTTATATTGTCTCCTTACAAGGTTGTATTTCAGGACCTCATAACCAAGAAGAGGATTGGTGAAGGATTTCTTTTGCATGGACTTTATTTCTTCTCTTCCGATCCTCAAGTGTGTAAAAGTCTCCATGCAAGAACTGCACCTGTTACACAACAAATTTTGTGGCACCGTTGTCTAGCTCACCCATCAATTTTGGTTTGTAATCAAATTTCTCCTGTATTCCACCAAGGAAACATTGACTGCGAAATATGTCATTTTTCAAAATCATCAAGACTACCATTCAATAAATCAGTGTCTCAAACAACTCAGAAATTTGAAATTGTCCATTCGGACGTTTGGGGACCCTTCTCCACCTCAATTGATGGTTTTAAATATTTTGTAACTTTTATTGATGATTTTTCTAGAGTCACTTAGGTTTACTTGTTAAAATCTAAATGTGAAGTGATTGATTATTTCAAACACTTTCATAAACTGATCACTACCCAATTCTCGGCACAAATTAAAACTCTTCGATTAGATAACGACACCGAATACATGTCCCATAACATGACGCATTACCTAAGTTCTAATGGAATCATACACCAAACCAGTTGTGTGCACACACCACAACAAAATGGAATTGCAGAAAGAAAAATCGTGATTTGTTGGAGAAAACAAGAGCAATCATGTTGCAAATGCATGTTCCTAAATATTTATGGTCGTTTGGTGTTCTTACTGCAACTCATCTTGTAAATCATTTACCCAGCCGAGTGCTGGAATTCAAATCTCCTCTTGAAGTTTTGCAGGAAAAAATACAAGATGTCTCATACCTTAAAGTATTTGGGTGTGTTTGTTATGTACACTTACCAGCAAATCAACGCGACAAATTGGATCCAAGAGCTGTCAAATGCGTCTTCTTGGGATATTCACAAACTCAGAAGGGGTATAAGTGCTATGACCCAAAATCCAATAAACTCTACACTTCTCGCGATGTTCGGTTTATTGAAACCAGTTCCTATTTTGAAGAATCTAGTTAGGAAAATGTATTCCATGATTTTTTTCCGCTGCTTAATGCTGATCATCCCGTTGAGAACACTTCAACTGAAGAAGCTGGCGCTACTATGGAAATTATTCCTAATGTCGCCGATGACAGTGGCATGGAAAGTATTACCGATGACAGCCATGCTCCTTCAGCTCAAAATTCAACTCAAAATTTTGAGCCTCTTCGCCGAAATCCATCTCGAGCACGGGTGCCGCCAGCTACATTAAAAGATTACGTTGGCTACAACGTCAGGTACCCCATGAATAAGTCCATATCTTATCAAAATTTGTCACCATTGCACACAGGTTTCTTGACAACAATATCCAGTACTCAAGACCCCATAAATTTTAAAGATGCTCAAAATCAAAGTGTTTGGCAAAAGGCAATGGCAGAAGAACTAGCAGCCCTTGAAGAAAACAAAACTTGAAGTGTAACTCCCCTTCCACTTGGGAAACATGCAGTAAGGAGTCGGTGGATATACAAAACCAAATTCAAGTCTGACGGGTCTATTGATCGCCACAAAGCTCGCCTAGTTGCGCAAGGATTTACTCAGAAATTCGGCATTGACTACAAAGAGACATTTGCTCCTGTTGCGAAAATGACCACCGTTAGAGTCTTATTATCGGTAGCCATCAACAAAGGCTGGAAGCTGTCGCAGATGGATGTTAAAAATGCATTCCTACACGGAGATCTTGAAGAAGAAGTATTTATGAAACTTCCACCTGGCCACCCTCAAAGTGGAAATTCCAGCTTGGTGTGCAAACTTCATAAATCAATTTATGGGTTGAAACAAAGTCCTCGCGCGTGGCATGCAAAATTAAGCGCTGCTCTTGAAGCTCTTGGTTTTCAAAAGAGTTCTGCCGATTCCTCCTTGTATGTAAAATTAAAGCCAGATGACAGTCTCATGGTGCTTATATATGTCGATGATCTCATCATCACCGGTCATAACAGTGGGTCGATCAAACAGCTAAAGGAGAGCCTTTAGCGAAAAATTCTCAATCAAGGATCTCGGACAGTTGAAGTATTTCCTTGGAATTGAAATGGCAACCTCTACCAAAGGACTATATCTAAATCAGAGAAGATATATTATCGACCTCCTGCAGGATTCTAATCTACTACATTCTAAACCTGCCACTACGCCACTTGACAGCAAACTGAAATTGGAACCTGTTGGAGAACCTCTTGAATCTCCTAGCTATTATCAGAAAATTGTTGGGAAGCTGATATATCTAACAATCACGAGACTTGATATTGCGTATGCCGTTAGCCTTGCAAGCCAACACATGCATGCACCCATTGTGCAACACCTAGGTATGGTGAAGCGCATTCTTCGATATTTAAAAGGCTCTATTGGTCGTGGCATCATCATGAAGAATAACGGCCATACAAATATTATGGGATATTCTGATTCAGATTGGGCAGGTAACGCACTTGATCGACGGTCATTATATGTTCGTCGGTGGTAATCTTATTTCATGGCGAAGTAAAAAACAGCATGTGGTGGCCCGTTCTAGCGCTGAGGCTGAATATCGCGCCATGGCCTTAGCAGTCTGTGAACTTATATGGTTAAAGCGTCTGCTCACTGATCTAGGATGTGCATGCCATACTCCTATGACTCTTTATTGTGATAATCAAGCAGCTATGCACATTGCGTCCAATCTCGTGTTTCATGAACGAACAAAACACATTGAAGTGGATTGTCACTACATGTGGCAACAAGTTCAAACAAAACTTATTGCTACTCATTATGTGCGTACAACAGATCAATTAGCATATGTGTTTACAAAAATTCTACCCACTACCCAGTTCCATCAAAATGTCAACAAGCTTGGCTCCATCAATCTGCTGGATCCAGCTTGAGGGGGTGTATTGCAGATACACTTTAGGAAAGATTGGGTGCTCGGTGCTCTGCTATTTAGGAAAAGTTGGTGACCTGCGCAGACAAGGAAACTATTAGCGTTTTTTCCTATTGTAGTTTTATTAGAATTCAAAGTGTAATTGATGTATAAATACTTACAACATTACTGTAAATCAATAAGAATCGTGAACAAGTTTTTTCACTCTCAAATTCTTCAGTTTGAGATGTGCCTAGAGACTGAAGACCTGAAGGCTGCGGTGGCCAAGGCTATGGTCACTGGGGCTGTGCCGAGCGCGTGACAAAGGTCGTTTTGTCTGACAATTTTGTTCTCCTTCCAAGTGTTGTGAATTTTTTGATTTGTACTGTGGTGTCGCTTTGTGCATGTCAAATGTGTGTTTTGATTAGTTGTAAGAGAAAAAGAAAGAAAAGCAAAGAAAAGAAAGAAAGAAAGAAAGAAAAAAAAAGAACAGAAAAGAAATTAAAAAAAAAAGAAAGAAAGAAGTAGAAAATGAATTCTTACGCAGATTAAGAAATTCGTCAACAAATGAAAAACTTTAGAAAAACTGAAGTAGACAAATGAAATTCAAACCCTTTCTATCACCTCTCTTACCTCCCATCTCTTTCTTCTCATTCCTCTCTTCTTAAAGATGAAAAACTTCAGAAAAACTGAAGTAGACAAGGGAAAAACTTCAAAAAAAAAATGAAGTATACAAATGAAATGTCAATCAAGAAATAAACATATGAAATGTCTTCTCTCTCTTCTATCTTCTTTGCCATTTGAGCATTCTTCTTTTTCTTCTTAATCAAATTCAAACTCATCTTTCTATTCTCTTCTCTTCTTTCTATTTTTCAAACTGATTTCTATTAAACAAGGTTTCTTTCTATTTTTCAAACTGATTTCTATTAAACAAGGTTACGTACTCATGTGTTTTGTTTTCATTGCTGCAATCTCATGCTTGGTTTATCAAAGTATGAGATTGAGGGGGGATGTTAGAGTATAAATATGAGATATATTGTTGTAACACACAAGGGATGTGTGAGAGAATAACAATCAATATACAAATTCAAATTCTCCTCCTCTTCTCTCTCTCCTCTATTCTCAATTCTCTTCTCCTCTGTGTGAATTTTTCTTCACTCTTTTGATCTCAACACATAATGTAGTTGCAGACGTAAGCTTCAAACGGTGTGACGCACTACTCAAGGGCCATAATATTTCGTACAAGACGTTCGAAGCAGTAGTCAACTTCTAGGCGTGGTATTTTCAACACTCCTTTCTCGAAAGTTATGTTAACCAAACATTTGTCTTCGGTTACCTGAAACTTCATCCCTGCCTGGCGAAGCATGGCGGCATTATATTTCAGCTTAACAAGACTGAAAGTATAATTCCGTTGAATGGATCCCTTCAACATAAAACTCCTTATTTTTGAAAGTGTTAATTTTTAAGAAATGTATTAAAATGATATATTTTTTTATTCTTTACAAGAGAGAGTTTCTTTATTCTATTTGATATTTGAGAGTCAAACACGTGAGGAAAAGAGAAGAGTGAGATGGGTGATCTCCAAGTTATTGGAGGGATTAAGAAGCTCAACAATCAGAATTACAATACTTGGTCAACATGCATGATGTCTTACATGCAGGGCCAAGATTTGTGGGAAGTTGTGAATGGCTGTGAAGTTACACAACCAGAGGCTGAGGATGCAAATGGTGCACTACGAAAGTGGAAGATTAAAGCAGGCAAAGCAATGTTTGCTTTGAAAACAACAATTGAAGAAGATGTGTTAAAACACATTCGAGATGCCAAAATTCCTCATGAAGCCTGGAAAACATTTGCAGATTTATTCTCAAAGAAGAATGATACAAAGCTTCAACTGTTAAAGAGTGAGCTGCTATCAGGAGCTCAGGTGAATTAACTGTTGCCCAGTTTTTTCACAAGGTGAAGACACTTTATCGAGAAATCTCTGAATTGGATACAGAAGCTCCAATTGGTGAAACCAGGATGAAAAGAATAATTATCCATGGTTTACGACTAGAATTCAGAAGCTTTGTTGCTGCAGTACAAGGATGGCAAACTCAACCATCACTTGTAGAGTTTGAGAATTTACTTGCTGGTCAAGAGGCTCTAGCCAAACAAATAGGAGAAGTGCCACTTAAGGGTGAAGTGGATGCACTTTATGTCCATAAAGGCAGGTGGAAGCCAAAGCAACATGTCAATGATAGATCCAAAAGAAATGAAGATGAAGCTAAGATCAATCAAGGAGAAAGAAGTTCCAGTGAAGCAAGGAGCTACGGGAACAAAACAAAATTTGAAGGGAAATGCTATAACTATGGAAAGAAGGGTCATATGGCAAAAGACTGTTGGCAGAAGAAGGAGCATGTTGAGGGTAATGAAGCCACTTTCAAATTCGAAGATGAATGGGATGCTCATGCATTCTTCACTGCAGTAGAAGAAGCAGACTGTTGGCAGAAGAAGGAGCATGTGGAGGGTAATGCAGCCACCTTCAAATTCGAAGATGAATGGGATGCTCATGCATTCTTTATAGAAGTAAAAGAAGCAGCTTTTACAGTAACACCTGAACATATTGATTATGAAAAGGACTGGATCATTGATTCAGGCTGCTCAAATCATATGACAGGTGACAAAGAAAAATTGAAGAATCTGGTGGAATACAAGGGAAAACATGTAGTAGTCACAATAAACAATTCAAAGCTGGCTATAGCTTATGTTGGGGATGCAATAGTCTCTTCCCAGCACAATGTCAAGGATGTGTCACTACAAAATATTTATCATGTCCCTGGTATGAAGAAAAACCTCATTTCAGTGGCACAATTAACATCTTCAGGACACTTTGTTCTCTTTGGTCCTCAAGATGTTAAAGTGTATCGTGACCTTGAGAGTCTAGATGAACCAGTGATAACGGGACAGAGACTGGAATCAGTGTATGTGATGTCTGCAGAAACAACATATGTAGACAAGACAAGGAAGAGTGAGACAGTGGATCTATAGCACCAACGACTTAGTCATGTGAGTTTTTCTAAACTAAACATGATGATGAGAAGGTCTGTGCTGAAAGGTCTGCCTCAACTTGAAGTGAGGATCGATGCAATCTGTGCAGGCTGTCAATATGGAAAAGCACATCAACTGCCATATGAAGAATCAAAATGGAAAGCAAAGGGACCATTAGAACTCATTCATTCTGATGTGTTTGGACCTGTTAAGCAAGCTTCCATTAGTGGCTTGAAATACATGGTAACATTCATTGACGATTTCTCAAAATTTGTGTGGGTTTATTTTATGAAGGAGAAATATGAGATATTCTCAAGATTCAAGGAGTTCAAAGAGGTGGCAGAAGCAGAGGTCAATAATATATGTTGTCTACATTCTAACAATGGGGGAGAGTATACATCAGATGAGTTCTCTTATTACCTAAGAGAATGCAGAATTAACCATCAGTTCACCTGTGCAAATACCCCCACAGCAAAATGGTATTGCCGAGAGGAAGAACATGCATTTAGCAGAAACCTGTCAAAGTATGCTTCATGCAAAGAATGTTCCAGGTAGATGGTAGGCAGAAGCAATGAAGCCTGCAACATCTGTAATCAACAAGCTTCCGCAGCAGAGGCTAAATTTTCAGTCACCATTGTTGTAACCCAATTTTTGGGTTACTCCCCAAAATAAAATAAAATGACAAAAAATAAAATAAAAGGAGTCGGCATGGGTAGAAAAATCAATGTGGAAATTTTGGTTGTTTTCGCGAGTCCAATCGTATCTCTTTGGTTCCAAAAATAGAGAAAATACAGATTTAAGGCAAAAATAATTTATCGTTGGATGAATCTGTGTAAAAACTAAGTTAAACGACATAATTATATTTTTTATGGGTTGATTCGATTTAATCGTCAACAAATTTAAAGTTTAATTATGACCGGGAATTAATTTAAGGTCCAATTGAAGGATTTAATTAAGTGCAAGGACTTAATTATACTTTAAATTGGTCAAATTAATTTTATTAAGGGCTTAGTCAATGAGAAATCAATTTCTTGAATTTAATTCGGGCTCAATTGATGAGAATGGAATTTTCAGAGACCGATTTGAATTTTTAAGTCAATAATACAAAATCAGGGATCAAATTGAACGAATTGAGAATTTAACAGTCAATTGAGGGTTAAATCGCGCAATTGAGGGTTAAATAGTGCAATCGGAAACCAGAGACCAAAATAAAAAAGGCGCGCACATTTAAGGTTGTTGTTGAAATTTTGACGGGGATACAATTGCATAAAATTGAAAGTTTAAAACTAATTGGGGTGCAATTGAACCAATCAAACATTAAAGGACCAAATTGCAAAGCCAAATTTGCAACCCATAGCCTCTGCAAAATCCTTGCAGAGGCAAGGAATTTGCAGAGGAGGCAGAGGCAAGAGCTGCCTCTGCCCCTATAAATACGTGGGGAAAATCACATAACGGGAGGAGGAGAAAACTGGGCAGAAAAAGAGGAGACAAACCAGAGAGTGACGAAAAAAAAGAAGAGAGAAAGGAAAAAGGAAAGGAGCCTTACGCAGAAAAGAACGAAAGAAGAAAAGGAAAGAAACGAGTAAAAGAACAGGAACAAAGAAAGAATTCTGAAAAAAAAAAAAAAACAGTTCTTCTTCTTCCCTCTCTCTCGGTCTACAGGCCCCGCTCTCTCTCTCTAAAAAACCAGTCAAGCTCTCTCTCTCTCTCCCTCTCTCCCTCTCGATCAGCAACTCCATTACCACCCTTGTCACCACCGTGAGCTCCTCCTCCACAAAACCGACTCATCCGTGACCTCCACCAAGTCAACAGCAGCGACGACATGTGCAGCGACGTGGAGCAGTAAACTTTGGAAGCTCTCTCTGGCCACCACAGGCCATCGTTGAAGACGCCACAACCACTGGGACAACCACCTCGACCTCCTCTACCCAACGGTGCTAACAGGTACACCTGTCGTCAAAATCGAAAAACTACTGTTCATCGTCTTCTTCCCTTGTCTGCATGCAGCGGGACGTGATTCACGTCCCGCTTTTCATGCGGGCCAGGGCTGAGGGAGGCGGGCCGGGCTTTGTGCCCGGTCCATGTGATCAGTCGAGGTGGGCTTTCCAGCCCACCTGTATTGGACCCAGTCCGCAAGTTTTAGCCCCGCCCAACCCAAAAGCATTTGGGCTTACAGCCCGTGAGGACTGGAAGCCCAACCCACAAATATCTGGGCTCCCAACCCGTGAGGACTGGAAGCCCAGTCAAAATCATTTGGGCTTCCAGCCCATGATGGCTGGAAGCCCAGCCGGCCCTTTTGGGCTTCCAGCCCGTGAGGGCTGGAAGCCCAGTCCACTAAGGCTGGGCTGTCAGTCCACTGTGGCTGACAGCCCAGCCCAGAACAAAAAAGAAAAAATTAAAAAAATTAAAAAATACAAATTGACAAAAAAAAATAAAAAATATTTTTTTACTACTATTATTATTATTTTTTTTTTCAAAAATACAAAAAAAAATGTATTTGTTTTTGTGCATACGGCCAAATTCCATGATTTTTCCATACATATTTTTCGTAAAACTTATGTTGTATCTTTCTCATATTTTGAAACGAAAATTGCATCGAATAAAGATTGTTTTCATCCTTTATTCTGTTTGTCTTTCTGAATATCAAGTTTCAACAGTATAGCCTAGATGTTCACGTTGAAAATTATAGAACAAAGAAAGCAGCTCATTTTTTATTTATTACGATCACTTCCTGCGTCTGTCTGTCTTTGTTCATTTCTTTGATTTTCAGGTTTCTGTCAAATTCGTTGTTAGGTGAAGTGGGATATTGAAATTGAGATCATACATTAACTCTTCAGCTTCATTTAATCTGGTGATGATCTTAAAAAGAAGAGAATTTTGAGAGGAAACATGAACAAACTCAGTTTTAGGACAATGTAACAAGATTATTAGTACAGAAACACACATACTCAACAGCTTAACAGCAGTTTTCCAAGGGAACTAATGATAACAATCACATCAATCACACGTAAGTTTAACAAAACGATGCTAGGTCAAACTCTTGAGTAGTGATTTGAAGGGACCTATAGTCTGTATCAAAGTGAGGATCAGCAGGATAGCTGCAGCAACAGTTGCCGTACCTCTCCAGACATTGGGGAAATATACAAGTTTCAAGGTTGCCTTTCTATGGTTCCAGGCAGGGTTATTGATCCCGTCCCGGGTATCATTCCGGTTTTGTGTTTGGAACGGAACGTTCCGGTTTCGGTACCGTTCCGGGTACCGTTCCGGTTTTGTACTGTTCATTTTTATTTAATTATATATATGAAAAAAATAAAATATTAATTTAACAAGTATAATTTAAATTCAAGATAAATGAAATTTAAATTATACAATACAAACATAATCTCAAAATTAGAAACATCTTTAAAATTCTTTATGTGTTTTTTTTATGCAACTCACACACCCATTCTCCTTTTTCATTATATTTTTTTGGGTACATATTACAATTACATAACATATACAAGAAATAGAAATAATAATTTAAAACAAATAATACAAGAATTAGTACAAATTCTATAATTATAGAGCACCAGGCACTAACACTTCCACAATGTACATTTTAATATAGTTTAAAAAACACTTCACAGCATAACTCAACCCTCATCACCAAACCCTAAGTATATAAGCTAACTTACTAAACCCTATCTCTTCATTTCACAGCCGTCAGCCTCCTTTCCCTCAGACTCCTCTCTCTCTCTTTCTCACTTCATCAGTTTTATGAGTTTCACTGAAAGTATTCACCTACCCCTTTTCCTTCCAAAAGCTCTGGCAGCAAGGGCAAGAGAAATCAAACAAAGAAATCGAGATGATCATGAAATGATTCTTTTCTTCTCTGGCACGTCTTCCATGTTGAGGAGCAAAGCAGATCAGAAATGGAGAACATACAGCAGTGTAGATCAAATTATAAAACCTTAGCCATGGAATTTACTGCGTTTTAGAGCAATGCTAAGTTCATCCTATCACCGTTCTCTCTGTTTTTTGTTTTGAAAAAATTAAATCAAACAGACAAATGGCAGATGAGTGGCCGATCTGTGAAGGGGGCAGGGTCGTGAAGCAGGCGAAGGCCATTGATGAAGGCTATGGGGTGAAAAGAGGGGAAGCCGTCGGAGAGGGAAGGGAGATGATGGCTGACACCGGAACGGAACCCCCGGTACAAAACCGGGGCATTCCGGCCGGAATTTGGGCGGAACGGCCGGATCGGTCCGGAATTCTACCCGGGACAAAAACGTCGCCGTTTTGTCCCGGAATTTCGACTGGGACGGGCCGTTCCGGCCGTTCCGGCCGGAACGGTACGGGATTAATAACCCTGGTTCCAGGGGTTCTCATAGTAGGCATTCATCTTTCTGCAGATATCATCATAACAAGTATAGGTGTCCGGAATTGTTTCGCAAAGCTTGTTAATCATATCTGAAAGCGCGGCATCGTCACCTAGCAAGTTGTGAATAATTCGATTTTCAGATAGCAAATCCACGTCTTCTGCACTGTCGATGAGATGGTCCATGAACATAATGTAGTTGCAGACGTAAGCTTTAAACGGTTTGAAGCACTGCTCAAAGGCCATGATATTTCGTACAAGACGTTCGAAGCAGTAATCAACTTCCAGGCGTGGTATTATCAACACTCCTTTCCGAAATGTTATGTTAACCAAACATTTGTCTTCGGTTACCTGAAACTTCATCCCTGCCTGGCGAAGCATGACAGCATTATATTTAAGCTTGACAGGACTGAAACTATAGTTCCGTTCAATGGATCCCTTCAACATAAAACTCCTTATTAAATCAGTGAAATGCTTGGTTCTCTCTTCATCATCCGGGTCAGTGAATTGCACCCCTTGTGAAAACATGTACTTTCCAATGAAATGCATGCTTCCCTTCAACATAAAACTCCTTATTAAATCAATGAAAAGATGTACTTTCGTTTTTACTTGCACCCCTTGTGAAAACATGTACTTTCCAAAATGAACGGTAGCAAGTTTAAGAAAGGGCATGCATATTGTGTCTTGGCGAGCGTGACAGGACTTGTCATGTATTTCCTCAATAATGAAGAAAGGTAGTTGGTTTTCGAGTAGCATCAAGTCTTCTCGTATGTCAAATATCATCCAGGGTTTTAAATTTCCAGACTTTCCATCATTTGAATGCTGGAAAAACTCAATGATGAAGACTGCATCCAACAGGATCATCTCAATGAAATCTCTGCTTATAATTTCTTTGAAGCTCTCTGAATAACAGGCTCGGATATCCGCTTCTTTATCCTGAATGTAGATCACAAGGTCCTCAATTTTCATCCTATCCTTCCCATCCCGCTCAGTAAACTCTTTGAAATATCTCAATTTTTGCTCTTCCATGCCCTTTAGTTTTTCATCGCCGCGGTGAAGAGGACCTATCGAAATCAGTTGTGGAGTGTAGGCTTCCGGTTTTACGTTTCGAAACGAATTGGGCACCCTGTAGATACAGCACTCAGCCATGTCCTTTTGAGAGGTCAATTCCATCTTATCTAGCAGCCGTGCCACAATATTTCCAGTCATCTCAATGTCGCGTTCGATGTAAGAAACACTTGAGGTGCTTGCTTTATCTTTTCCTTTCATTTTAGCTCGTAAGTTGTTAGTACTATCGATTGAAGCACTTCCTACATCAATAACATTTTCCTTTTCCAGCGACACTTTCTCATTTACTTGTGTGCTCATTGTTTCTTAAGTATGAAGTTCTTGCAGCCTGCACGTTCAGTGAAACAAACCAAGAATGAATGGAAGGGAAATTTAAGATATTTTACCTAATTACTAATGTAGTAATTTCTATCTTATTTTATCTCCTTACAACTAAAGGACTATAATTGTCCATGTAAATTTCTTAGAGCAATGCTATATGAAATCATACGAAAATTTCATGTGTGAACTATTATAATTACTCTTAATTAATCTTTTAATTAATATTTTTGGAACTTATGAAAACTCAATATATCTTTTTTCGCCCAACCTTTTGGGATGGGAGAATGGGATTGACATATGTCGTTGCAAATCGATTATGACGTCAAAATATTTTAAAATTATTTTCTTCCTGTTATATTTATAATTTCACGGCAACATTATATTCGGTAGGAATCTAGTTTTATAGGAGAGTCAACTAGTTGTAATCGAGTTACGTCTAATTAGACACTGAATGTACTCTTAAGGCTAGTTTTGATTTTTGTTTTTATATTTTCTAGTTTATATTATTTTGATATGCTAATGTTAAAAATTATTTTTTAAAAATAAAAAAACATCATATGATACATTTCTTAGCGAAAAATACTTTGAAAAACAATCTCAACCACAATTCTAAATGCGCATTATATCTTAATACCCATCCATAGTAATCTAAAGTCGAACCTCAGTAGAGAGAACAATACATGCATCTGGAAAACTAAAAGATGATTAAGAAAATAATTAAACTTAAGAAATTCTTCTGCTTAAACATATATATATATATAGAACCGCCTAAGGTCAGCAGAGCTTAAGGAAAAAACTAATGAGCCAAATCCCAATGAAGGGAAGAAAACATTTCAGAGAACAAAACAAGGTTAGTGCTGACCTGAGGGAGATCGGAAGGCAGGGTGTTCTCAGGCAGCCAGCCTCTTTCCGGTATATCTCTACCTCTCTCTTACTCGAAGACTCTCTGACCTGAGGCAGAACCTCTGCTAAACTCAAACCTCATTTGAGTTCAGACATGGCCAAGTACAAAGCTCTTTTGATATAGATATCCTTAGAATAATATTATATCTCGGGTTGGGGGGTCATAGTCATCCTATTTTGTTAATGTGAATTTCTTGTTTATTATATTAAAAAAAGACCTAATTATTAACAAGGACAGTAAACACTAGACCATATTTAAATGCCAAGAAAATATTAATTAGATCAGTATCATCTCAGTAGCTAGCAATTATGCATGCTTACCTTTTAGTTTATACTAGTTAATTACCCGCATTACGTTGCGGGCCGAACAAATATTTTTTATATTTATTGAGATTGAAACAATTAATAGATTTTGTTAGTTCAAAAATAACATATAACATCTATACATGTAAGGTTTAATATAATGAAGCACATCAACACACTCTATTATAACAACAACAACATCAAAGGCTTAACATCTAAAAATATCATTACTATTATTGCTAAAACAATAAAAATTATTAAATTATTCTAAGGAGAAAAAAATTGAAAACATTAATAAAAGAGAAAGCAAGAAAAAAACTAAAATTATTATTATTATTATTGCGTGAATAATAGAGAAATAAATTCAATAAAAGAATAAAAAAAGTCTAAAAACTTTAACAAAAAAAATTTATTAGCTAAAAAAAATCATTTGAGGTGAAAATAAAATAAAAAATAATAAAAAAACTAAAAGAAAAAACAAAGGAAAAAAAATAAATATCAATTTTCAAATGATCAAAAACAAAAACTAAAATTTAAAAAAAAAAGTTTTTGAAAAAAATTGTTATCTGAAGAAAAGAGAAAATAATAAAAATTAAAAACCAAAACTAAAGGCACATATATATAAATACGGACAAAAATATGGAATATTTAAGAACTATAAAAAATTAAAGGAATTAAAATAAAAAATTAAAATTATAAGAGCTGAAATAAAAACAAAATACACTGTCACTTTTCAATCAAATGAAAAAAATGAAAAAATTAAATAAAGTATAACATCTATACATGCTAGGTTTAATATAATAAAATATATCAATACACCCTATTATAACAACAGGAATATTGAAACCTTAACATCTAAAAATATCATTACTATTATTGTTAAAACAATAAAAATTATTAAATTATGCCCAAAAAAATCAAAAACATTAACAAAAGAGAAAGCAATAAAAAAAACTAAAATTATTATTATTATTATTATTACATTAACAAAGGGGGGAAATTCGATCAAAGAAAAAAAGGTCAACAACTTTAGCAAAACATCAAACCCAAAATTAAAATAAAATAAAATAAAATTATTAGCTAAAAAAAATCATTTGATGTGAAAATAAAAATAAATAATAAAAAACCAAAAGAAAAAAAAAGTTAAAAAAGAAAAAAATGAAAAAAAAAAACAAAAAAAGAAAGGGCACAAATCAGGCGGGCTGGGGTCAAACCCCTGCCCTCTAGCTTAGGAGTGCACTTTTTCCACTAAGCTACAGGTGCATAATGGTATGTAGTTGTGAAACAATAAATAAAAACCAGAAACATTGCGAACCGAACGACCCGACCTGAACCGAACCGAACCAAAAACTGAGCATTACTATTACAATCCACAGTGATTTCATTCACATGCTACAATAACCGACTCAGACCTCTTTTAGTATATATATATATATATTGACCTTGAAACTTTCCATGGACTTTATAGTTTATATACATATGCTTTGTTCTACTAATTCTTTCCTAGAGGCAACACAGATTTAAAATCTATAAATTAAAAGAAATTTAGTGAAGTTGGAAAGATTGTGGTCTCGTAAAAGGAAAGGGAGAGGGTGAAATTTTTTTTATGTATAATATCCAGCAATCTTTACAATCAACGTTTCTACTAATTATTAGCCTTATGATTGTTATTTTAGTAAATTAAGATTGCAGCTTGGTGTTTATGATTATACATAAAATTGAAGAAAACCCCAAAATAGTTCCATTTTTACTATCCGTGTCAAACATGCATATGAAGCAACCTTGTCATATAGCTTGGATGGTTTACAAAAACTCCAAGTTGTTTCATAAACAAAAAATATTCATTACAAAACCATCATCCACTTTTTATTTATTAAGACATTAAACATTATTTTTCCCAAGTAAAAAAAGAGGTTAAAGTACATGAAAATGCTTCTTAATTCTTAATGTTTTTATGTCAATTCAATCCTTCTCGGCTCTGTTTAAATTTATTCATGTGTTAGACCATGGCCCAAGCTTGTGGAATATTATTAATTAATCATATTAGTAATTAATTAAAGAGGAAGTTAATGTCAGCACGCAAGATTGTTAGGTAGTAGACATTTATTATTGTTTGGAAGTATGATTGAAATTATTTTTAAAATTAATTTTTATTTAAAAATATATTAAAATAAATGAATTTAATATTTGAATAAATCATGATTTGTTTTTATTCTACTATTATATAAAAATATATTTTTAAAAAACCTATACATCAATCCAAATTAAATTATTTTTATAAATGAATGTTAATAAATCATGTCTATGATGTCAATAATATGAAGCTTGGAACAAGAAAATATTCAAATCCAACTCCGTGTGTATTTATTAACATGATGTAATGTTAATTTTAATTAAAAATATATTAAAATAATTTATATATATGTTTTTAACATTAACATCTTAAAACTATTGAAAACACCTACAAATTATTAATTCGATATTTTCTTCAGAGAAATAATTTAAAAAACAAAAAGTTATCACAAAACTAAACGAGCATTGATTAATTATCTTATCCATTTTTTTCTTAATTCAGGTTAGATGGCATCCTAAGAATGCATCAAGACTAGTTTAATTTGATTTTTGAGAATTCGAATTAAAAAAGAAATATTTAATTACTTATTTAGAGAACATAAAAACAGATAAAATTTTACTTGTTCACTTGAGATCATAAAATACACTTTATGATGTTATGGAACCATCTTACCTAAGAACTCAAGCTTTCAAGTGATACATCAGAATATGAATTATATTATTCTCTAACACCCCCTCCCCCCCTCAAGTGAAAGCACTTGCCCAAACCCATGTCACCTTGTACTTGATTTTTATCAAATAGAATGAGGGTGGTGAGATTCGAACTCGTAACCACTGAGTCAACAAGTTTTTGATACAATGTTATGGAACTATTTCACCTAAAAGCTCAAGATATTATGTGAAACACCAAAATATAATTTATATTATTCTCTAATAAATGAGAGTTTGTTTCCTCGTATAAAAAAAAACTATCACATATATTTCTTATGTTCCTATTGAGAATCCATTTATGAATAAAACAAAAATGAAGGTTTTAATGGTGCATAAAACCAAAATTAAATGGAATCTAAAAGCAGATTATTCCATGCAAATGATTGACAAGAAGACAACGGTGAGGCTGCTGTATCTCCATTGTACAATTTTTTATGGTGATTCCCATTAATGTGGTCCACGATATTGTTGCCTGCACTTCTACATGTGTTTCTCATAGCTTAAATACAAGTACAATTTGCAATTTTATGTCAATCATTTTATTTTTTAAAGTAAAATTAAAGATATTATTAATAAAATTTGATTTAATTAATTTAAATTTCACTGGGTTAATATCCAAAATAATTTAAAATACAATAGAATTAATCTAGATTTTAGACCTGACTCAACATATAGGTTATGTTTAATAACTACAATTGGTGGGATAGTTGAGACTATAGAGGTGGAATTTGTATACTGTGAAATAATTCTAAAAGGGGTATGATTACAAATAGTTAGGAAAGTTTGCTCTTTTCTTTAATTTTCTAAAATTGGATTTTATAATTAACATTCATAAAAAAAATTAATATAGAGTGTCCTTGCTCAAGAAGGAAGATTTATTTTCAGTGGACGTGCAAGTTTATTTTAGTAAAAAGAATAATAATAATAATAATAATTAGAGTGTGGAATGATCAACCTTGAGAAAACGATATCTGAATAGGAAAGGAACTAGTAGCTTAGTTTTCATTGCAAGAGGGAAAAGCTGGATGGCCTGCCGCTACAAAATGAAATTTGGATGAATTTAAATTGCATGTGCTCCATATTTTTTGTACTGCAAAATATTTATTCAATTACATCTCACAGAACTTTAATCTTGCAATTATTTTTTGACCATGTTTATATATATACATGCCCCGCGCCTCGTTGCGGGCGGTACCATATTTAAACTGCATGCCCCGCGCCTCGTCGCGGGCGGTACCATATTTTTTTCAACAAAAAAAATATTAATTGTGTTTTTTTTTGTTATAATATATTTTTAGTCAAAATAATAAATTTGTGCAGAATTCCTGTGAAGTGCAAGTTTTCTACAAAATGTATGAATTTTAAATCGATATAAATTTATCTGTTTAATAGGTTTCAACGAAATTACCAACATAAAATTATCATCATCATTAAAAAAGCAAGAAGATTTGGATATTTGAATTATTGAATTCATTGCATTAAGATTAGTTCATTTTATAATTCAATTTAATTCAAATTTAAAAACAAAATATAAAGTCAATGCCCCCGCGCCTCGTTGCAGGCGACACCATATTATTTTCAACGCAAAAAAAATATTAATTGTGTTTTTTTTTTGTTATAGTATAAATTTAGTCAAAATAATAAATTTGTGCAAAATTCCTATGAAATGCAAGTTTTCTATAAATTATATGAATTTGAAATCAATATAAATCTGTTTTGTAGGTTTAAACGAAATAACCAACATAACATTATTATCATCATTAAAAAAAAAAAGATTTGGATATTTGAATTATTGAATTCATTGTATTAAGATTAGGTCATTTTATAAATGAATTTAAATTATATTTAAGAACAAAATATAAATTGTGAAAAGACTTGCAATAATCAAATATCAAAAATAAAAATATATATAAAAAACTTAATTTGAATAAAAATTGTATTCTGCCAACTGAACTAGTCCACTGTTTCTTCAATCGGTTAACCGTTTTCATTTATTTTACCCGGTTTGTTTGAACTGGTTGATCATTTTTTTGTTATTCAGAAAAAATAAAATCTAGTTTACTTTCGAGGAATCTTATTTTGCATCCTAATGCCATGCTTGATGCAAGAAACATCCGAGGCAATTTCCATATCGTTTTCCAGTCTGCACGTTCGGTGAAACAAACCAAGAATGAATGGAAGGCAAATTTAAGATATATATATATATATATTACCTAATTACTAATGTAGTATAGGAACAATACATTGAAAAAATGTTTGACAAATTATATATCCAAGTACCTATCCAAATATTGGGGAAATATCCAAGTACCAAGTTTGCTATCGCACGGTTGAAGGGGCTATCATAGTGGTCATTTAACTTTCGAGAGATATCCCCAAAACAGATGTGAGTGTCAATATTGTCGCACAAACTGTTAATCATTTTTGAAACTGCGGCATCGTCACCTAGCCTGTGGACAATGATGCCCTTTTCAACTAGCAAACCCACGTCTTCTGCAATGTCTATAAGATGTTCCATGAACTTGATGTAGCTGCATATGTAAGCTTCAGACGAGTAGCAGTACTGCTCAAAGGCCATGATATTTCGTACAAGACGCTCGAAATTATGATCAACTTCCAACTGTAGCAAGATCAAGAAAAGGAATGGCTTTAACATCTTGGCTACGGGGATAGACCCGATCATATATGTCCTGAATAATGAAGAGTGGTATCTGATTTTCAAGGAGCATCAAGTCTTCTCGTATGTCAAATGTCATCCTGGGCTCAAAATGTTTAGGGACAGTATTACCATATGACTCCCAAAAAAACTGAATGATGAAGACAGCATCCAGCAGGATCATCTCTACGAAATCACTGCTCTCCAATAATTTGAATTTCTCTGAATAACAGCGTCGGAGACGCTCTTCTTGATTCTTAATGATGATCACAACTTCACACAGTTTCTTCTCATCCATCCCATCCCGTTCAGTAAGCGTTTTGAAATATTTCCATTTCTCCTTTTCCATGGCCAGCATTTTATTTTCGCGGTGAAAAGGACCTATTGAAATCAGTAGTGGAGCGTAGGCTTTCAAATTGACGTCACGAAGCGGTTTGGGCACCCTGTAGATGCAGCACTCAGATTCAGAACCGTTCTGTTGAAAGGACATCAAACTCACCGCAGTATACAACTTATGCGAAATATCTTTAGCCATCTCAATGTCTGAAGCACTTCCTACATGAATATCTTTTCCCTTGTTTGGTGAATTTGCCTTATCCTCTTCCGTATTTGATGCGCTTGCTTGTTCAATATCGTTTTCCATGTTTCTTGAAGAAAAATTATCCTTTTCCAGCTTGGAGGTTGGCTGAAACAAACCAAGAACGAATGGAAACAAATCAGAACAGGTATCAAATTCAGCAATAAGGCAGTTCATTCTGCCCATGAGGATAATGGAAGCAATATCGCATTTGTAAATCTGTAATTTGACATTAATTTACAGCTTGTAGCTACCGTATTATCCTAATGAACAAATCTTAGTATAGTCTGCATCTCAGCTTGCAGGTTTTAAACGAGCACAGAATTATTCTTTCTGGTGGCTTCTACTTGTTAGGATAAACTCAAATCTGTATTTTGCAGACTGGTTGGAAAATTTTCTTCCCTCTAGTTTCTGTTTTTTTTTTTTCTCTTATATATTTATTTATTTTCTCAGTTTTTTTATGGTCTCTCCTCTCCCTGTATCTTTAGTCTCTCTTCTTTGTTTTTCGTTTTTCGGTCTTTAGTTTTTTTATATATATTTTTTCATTTATAGTACATGAGTCTTGAGAAACGAAATTTAAAAATAATTTTTAGTATTATACGATGATTTTTTTTAAATAAAAAATTATCAGAGAAAATTATAATAGCTTTTATCTTTTTATAAATTAACAAAACAATTTCTTGATCAAAATTATTTTTTAATTTGGAATATAGTTTTTTAATAAAAAAAAGAGTTTAATCAATTTAAATCACCTAATCTAGAATTGGTTTAACAAAATATGATGAAAATGAAATGATAAAAACGTGCTATGATAATATTGATGGAAGTTGTCATCAATATTATAAATAATTATATATGAACAGTACGAAACCGAAACGGCACGCCGGAATACTCCGAAATCAGAACGTTCCGTTCCGCTCGAAAAACCAGAACGACGACTGGAACGGTATTAACAACTTTGATTGGAGCAGCTAAGATTCTCGCAGATAATGCACTATTTTTATAGCCGAGGGAGGGCTCTATATGATTTCATGGTAGGGACTTGTAGCGAAAATACTGAATTAATAGATATATATTATAGTGGATTATAATAATAAAATTATTATTTTATTTGTCATTATGTCTTAATTTTAGCTTTGGATTTAGGAGTATTTTTTATTTTTATTTTATTTTTATACAAAGTAAAATAATTATAATATCTTTAAATAAAATAAAAATTAAGAATTGCTGACAGGATGTTACTGGAATTGCATATTTTTTGAAAATATATAAATACAGATATGCTCTCATAAAAGACAAAATTCAAAAGTTGGTTGTTTAGGTGTCTAGGTAATAAAAAAATAATTTAATTTCTTTTAAAATAAAAATCACTTTAAACTAAAAATATATCAAACCACACATATACAAAACAAATGCAAAAAACATAAAGATGATAAATCACTAACAACAGAAGATTCACTATACATGCATAAGAGAGAGTTTCACTCTCATTTCATGCCATCAAAACTAAATGTTGCACGTCGCAGCGCGACGTCCCGGGAGGGATCCTTACTCTCGCGATGGAGTTGAGAAGGAGTCGCCACCTGGCTGTTGAGGGGCGCTAGGAACACCTAATTTGTACTGGTCTGATCAGAGATTCAAAGGTAGGGGACTGGATGTGTAAAGGAAAAGTATTAACACCCATAATATGTCTTACCTGAGGTAAGCTGTATTGTCTATTCGATGTGATTTTGAATGCTTCAATAAGTCGTAATTATTCAAAAAAAATGTTACGTTTAAAAAAGAAATCGATCACCGCTTAGAAAAATCCTATGAATTTTATTGATTATTATCATCCCCGCCGAATATTTTGGATATTAACCCCTTAGAATTTATTTATCCAAACACCGAACAGTGAATAATAGTATACTATTCCCGTCAAATATTTTGGATAGAATTTATTTATCCAAACACCGAACAATGAATAATAGCATATTATTCCCCCCGAATATTTTGGATATCAACTCTTTAAGATTTATTTATCCGAATACCAACAATGAATAATAAATTCCTAAAAAATAAAATTTTTATATTTTTAAAATATTGGCCAATACCATTTTGATTTTTACAAAGAAAACACATTTTTTATTTCATTTTATATTCTTTTTTTTCCTTAACAAAACAACATAAAGATTGTTTATTTAATTTTATATTCTTTTTTTCTTAACAAAATAACATAACATTAAATAAATAAAACACAACACACACACCCATACAATCTCTTTTTCATTCCTTTTTCATCACATTTTAAAAATAAAATACAACTCAGAAATTATCTTTTCCATTTTTTTTCATTACATTTTTCAACTAATAATTAAAAATACAATAAAAATTCAAATAAACACATAAACATAAAGAAAATTATAAAAAAGGGCTCATGAACAGTGACGGGATAGTGGTGGCAGCAGCTGGAGGACTGGTGGCGCGCCGCCGAAGAAGGTGCCAAACAGGGGGGTGCGCCGATCTTCTTCTTTCCTTTCTCTCTCGCCGGAGATGATCTTCCGGTGACCTGTAAATACAAATAATGTGAATTCAAAGATTATTAGAGAAAAATATTATATTTTTTTTTTATAAATTAACAAAACAATTTCTCAATGTGAATTCACTCAATTTCCCATCGGACGCCCCTCCTTACTACCATGAAGAAGTCTCCGATCAGGGAAGTTTGGTTTAAGAAGTCAATAATAGCTGTCATGACTGATAGCGAGCGAGAACTGCTACTGAGAATCTTGATTCGTGGCCTGGAAAGTGATTGATGTAGCTTAAAAGTGTAGCTACATTAGGACTAGAGATTAAGATGTCAGGAAGATTGTAGCTATCTCGTACTGTTTTAGCTGTTCACATTTAAACATAAATTTCATTCATTCAATATGGTCAAATAATAAATTCTATAATATCCAATGAAATAATAGGTAAAACAAAATAGGATGAAAATGAAATGATAAAAACGTGCTATGATAATATTGATGGAAGTTGTCATGCAATGCAAAGATGATGACGACAATAATAATAAGTAGATAATTCATAGTAATAACAAAGTAATGATTTTTATAATAGTAGCTGCTATATTTATTAAACTTGGATTTGAGGTTTGACTTGGTTAAATAAATTTTAAAAATAAAAAATATGTAAGGTTTTAAATTTCCAAAATAGTTAAAAAAACATTTAAGATTTTAAAAAGATTTTTGTTTTATATTGAGAAAATTTTATATTTATTGATTCTTTAAGGTATTATTTGGTACTGCTTTTCAAAAATATTTTTTTTAAAAAAATAAAAAAAATTCTTTTTTTTTTTATTTTAAATTAATTTTTTAATATTTTTAGATAATTTTATGCATTGATGTTAAAAATATTTTAAAAAAATAAAAAAATTATATTATTTTAATATATTTTCGAATAAAAATCATTCTAAAAAACACCAATAATACATTATCACGCAGTCTTTATGTTGTGGGTTCCGGATCTGACAGCCCAGCTGGCTCCTTCTCCCTTTGATACTCCTTCCTGTGGCTGCATGCAACCAACGTCAGAATGCCGACCTCATGTCAAGGATAATGGAAGCAATTTCGCATTTGTAAATCTGTAATTTGAAATTAATTTACAGCTTGTAGCTACCGTATTAACCTAATGAACAAATCTTAGTAATTAAAAATAAAAATAAAAATAAAAGTAAAAGTAAAAGTAAAAATCTGCTGGCATTCAAGAATCATACCAGAATGGCAGGCAATATTATTATTTTTACAAATGCATGTCAGCGTGGCAGGTAACAATTGAAGTAAAATTTATATTGCACTGCAGTACTATTTCAGAACAGTGGTAGAATTATTGAAATTGCCAAATGAGAAAGAACAATGTGGCTAATTAAGGTTTATTTTGAAAATGATTTTCATTTTTAAATATATTCAAATTATATTTATTATTTTTAAAAATTATTTTGATAGTAGCACATGAAAATAATCTAAAAATATCAAAAAATAATAATTTAAAATAAAAAATATAATTTTTATTTTATTTTATTTTTAAATATTTTTCAAATACAATACTAAATAGGTCCTAAGTTACACGGAGTTCTAAAATCATTTTTGAAAAAAATATAAAATTGTTTATTTTGAATTAATATTTTTATATATTTCGAGATTTTTTTGATATGCAAATATAAAAAATGATTTAAAAAAATATAATTTTAATATATTTTTAAATAAAAATACTCTTATAAAACAACCTCAAATATACTCTTAAACATGAGTATGTATAAGTTCCACTGCATTTTAAAATCATTTTATAAAAAACTTGAAAAATGTTTTAAATTTTTCTTTTTCTTTTTTATTTTAAATAATATTTTTTGATGTTTTGAGATCATTTTAATACATAAATATTAAATTTAAAAAAAAACATATGTAGATAAAGATCAGTCCTGATGAAAGGAAAAGACACGTTACTTTGTTTCACTTAACAACCCTGTTGTTTTTGGATTGATTATGAATCAAAAACTTGCAAATGAATTTGGCCTTGGAATTAATTCTCTACAACTAGATCGCAGGTGTTGTTACTAATGATATTTTTACCAAATTTTATGCCTCGATCAAATAGCGAGGGATCACAGAGGCATTCACGTATCGATTTAGTTCGTGATGAAATTGCAAGTAGTTTGACGGGAGAATAAAAATAGATCGCAGATGTTGTTACTAATGATATTGTTACCAAATTTTATGCCTCGATCAAATAGTGAGGGATCACAGAGGCATTCACGTATCGATTTAGTTCGTGATGAAATTGCAAGTAGTTTGACGGGAGAATAAAAATAAATATTTGCTTTTTTCATGAGTTATTAATTGCATTTTATTGTTATGATTATTAATCTATAAAATTTTAAAAATAATTTATATATATGTGTGTGTGTCCTTTAAAGTAATTTTACAAGTTGACAATAATATGAAAAACATGATAACCAAACACACGAAACTGTTTTTTTATCAACCTCAAACTCAACCACAGTTTTAACCAAACACTAGCATAATTATTTCGAACTACAGCTAAAAGTGTTTTTCATAAAAGTATTTTTTTAAAACCTCAACTACAAAAGTAAAAGCAATATCAAACACATCCTAAGACTATAGATTAGGAAGTCAGAAAGATTGTAGCTATCTCGTACTGTTTTAGATGTTCACATTTAAACATAAATTTAATTGAGTTGGGTGAATTCATTCAATTAATGGGTAAAACAAAATATGATAAAAATGAAATGGTAAAAACGTGTATTACCAATAATTATTTTAGACATTTGTACACATAAAAATGATCTAAAAATATAAAGAAATATTTAATTTAAAGTAAAAAATAGGAATTTTTTTTTTAATTCTTTTCAAAAACAGTTTTCAAAATAAGAGAATTCATCATAAGCCGCTCTTATCTTCTTTAAGGGCTATAACACAAGGATGAACACTCCCACAAAATCATCCAATGTTAGTGAAGAGATATTGGATAATGAAGGAATATTCCCAATTAATGGCAATAAACTCACCTTAATTTACGATAACAAGGAAACTTCCGCTATAATGGAATCAAATCACGTTAGTAAAGCTCGAATTGCAGACCACATCTTTAAACACTAGCTGCTACCCAAGAACTGTTACTTAATTTTCTTTAAGAGTACATCACATAGTGCACAAGTACAGACTCAATTTGAGGACAATCCAACCAGAATTTGCGACAACATTATTAGTTCAGAACTACATAAACCTAGAATTTAACAGACAACAATAATCCAATCCAATCCAATCCATTATTACGCAGGAGTAATAAAACTAAGCAAGATAAAATTATGAAACCGATTTGACAGAACATATAGTCTGTATGAAAGTGAGGATCAGCAGGAGAGCTGCTGCAACAGTTGCCGTACCTCTCCAGATATTGGGGAAATATACAAGTTTCAAGGTTGCCTTTCTATGGTTCCAGGGGCTCTCATCATAGTGGACATTTAACTCTCCAGAGATATCGCCAAAACAAGTGTGATTGTCACCAATATTTTCGCACAACTTGTTAATCATATTTGACACGGCGGCATCGTTACCTAGCCTGTGGAGAATGATTCCCTTCCGGACTAGCAAACCCACGTCTTCTGCGCTGTCGATAAGATGGTCCATGAACTTGATGTAGCTGCATATGTAAGCTTCACGCTCGTACAAACACTCCTCCATGGCCATGACATTTCGTACACGACGTTCGAAATTGTGATCAACTTTCAAGCGTGGTATTTTCAACACTCCTTTTTCAAATTTTATGTTGACCAAACATTCGTCTTGGGTGGCCTGAAACCTCACTCCTGCCTTGTGAAGCATGGTGACACTGTATTTCAGCTTCACAAGATCTTGACTATAAGTTGGCGGAATGGCTCCACTCAACATCAAATTTCTTAGTAAATCAGTGAGATGCCTGGGCTCTTTCTTTACATCCGAGCTGGTTCCTGTCTCTATATCCGAGCTGGTTCCTGTCTCTTTCTTTACACTCGAGCTGGTTTCTACCACTTGTAAATGCAAGTACTTACTCAAATAACATGTAGCAAGATCAAGAAAAGATTTGGGCTTATTGACTGAAGAGTGGTGGTAGCTGACCTTGTCATATATCTTCTCAATAATGAAGAGTGGTAGTTGGTTTTCAAGTAGCATCAAGTCTTCTCGTATGTCAAATATCATCCTGGGCCTTAAACTTTTAGAACATTTCTCATCATTTGACTCCAAAAAAAACTGAATGATGAAGACAGCATCCAGCAGGATCATCTCTACGAAATCATCGCTCTCGAATTTTTTTAATTTCTCTGAATAGGAGTTTCGGAGACGCTTTTCTTCCTTCCTAATGCTGGTCACAATATCACGCCTTTTCTTTTCTTCCTTAAGCTTTTTGAAATATTTCTGTTTCTCCTTCTCCATGGCCTCTAGTCTTATATTTTCGCGGTGAAGAGGACCTATTGAAATCAGTTGTGGAGTGTAGGCTTTCGAATATACGTTACGAAGCGGCTTGGGCACACTGTAGATAGAGCATTGGGCAATACGTGTTTCAGAATTGCTCATTGTAGAGGACTCAGGAATTTCTTTAGCCATCTTTTTATCCAGCTTTTCCAGAAATTCTTTAGCCATCTCAATGCAAGTTGGCTGAAACAAATCAAGAATGAATGGAAGGTACATATATACAATTCGATTTTGAAGATCACAATTTTTCAGAACTTTAAGAATTTCAATTTGAATTATCTTAATTAAAATATGAAACCAAATTTTAGTCTCTCTCTCTCTTACAATCTATCAATAACCCTTTTATCGAACATATAACTCAACTGTTATCACTTTAACTCAATCTCTTACAAATTCTACTTGCTTCTGTTTTCCTCTCTCTTCTACACTCCTCCCCCAAAACAACTTAATGAATGTCTACGTAAAAAATACAATTTCATATAAAAATTTAATTTTTTTAGTTGAGATATCTAATATAATATATATTATTTTTATTATATTTTTTCAAGTAAAAATTTCTTGGACTAGAAACTTGTACAAAAACACTTACTTTATGTTTATTTTTTAATCAAATAGAAAATAACTGTAACATTTGAACTCATGACCAAAATTCTCCGATATCATATTAAATATATTTTTATCAACTCAACTAATAATTTAACCTCTTAAATAAAATTCAAATATAAAAAATAGTGCATGTATTTGTAAGATGAATTTAAAAATAATAAAAGTTTGGGGAAATGATGTAAACAGTCGAGGTTTCTAAAGTGCCTTCGGCCTGGAATATATATATATATAGAACTCAATCACACGCATATATGGAACTGGACTGAATAGAAACTGGCTATATTCAAATTTCATGCTATCAAAAAAACCGGTTTTAATCGAGCTCATTTATAAAGAGAAAAAACTTACGTTTCTTAAATCTTAATAAAATCGGTTCTCCCTGTTTAGTTTCTTAAACTCTAATTAAAAACAAGACCCGATCTAATTTATTTCTTTTTTTTGAAAAAAAATATATATATTAAGAAATAAAAATGTTTGTATAAAAAGAAAACAAATAAAAAATGTAACTACGGACACCCTAGACCTAGCTTTACATGGGAAAGGTAAACTTTATGAATAGAATGCATAAACTTACATAGAACCACCTAAGGTCTGCAGATTTTAAGCCAAATCCAAAAGACCGTAAGAAAACATTTCAAGAGAAAATGAAACTAGTTAGTGCTGACCTGAGGGAGACCCGATGACTGTAATCTCCGTGTGTAGTCCCCGGCAGCGGGCCTGTATATCTCTCTCACTCTCTCTCTCTCTTGAAGTCTCTTTCTCTCGTCAATTTAGCTAAATGGTTGAGTGAGCCCTATATATATAGTTGCAAGGACTGGTAATGAAACTCATAACAAGGATAATATATATATATATTGTGTTTGTAAAAATTAGAGGCCACGGGACAGGGCATGACAGGGACGTTGTACGGATGCACCGCTCCTTGCCATGATTCCATAACATATTAAATATATCATTTTAATATATTCTTAAATAAAAAACATTTTAAAATAACTTAAATCACATTACTGAACTAAGTATGTATTGTATTTTGGAGACTGGGTTTGAAATTTTTCTTCCCTCTAGTTTCTGGGTTTAAATATTTATTTATTTTCTCAATTTTTTTATGTTCTCTCCTCGCGTCTCTCTTCTTTGTTTTTCGGTCTTTAGTTTATATATATATTTGCATTTATAATACAGGAGTCTTGAGAATCGAAATTTAAAAATAAAAATTAGCATTATTATGATGATTTTTTTAAATCAAAGATTATTAGAGAAAATTATTATATTTTTTTATAAATTAACAAAACAATTTCTTAATGTGAATTCACTCAATTTCCCATCTGCCGCCCCTCCTTACTACCATGAAGAAGTCTCCGATCAGGAAAGTTTGGTTTAAGAAGTCAATAATAGCTGTCATTACTTGATTGAAGTTGGTAGTGATTGATGTAGCCGAATAGTATTGCTAACAATACTATTTTCTAATAGATAAAAATCACCATTTAACTTTGTTTTAAATAATTTATTTAATTTTTTTTATGCATAGCGTATAAAAAAAGAAAAACTTAAAATAAATTGTAAGAATTCCGAATTCCAATAATTTCAATATATTCGATTGATTTCTTGCTGATATATTTTGTGTTGTATATATAAAATAATTACAATGCTAAATTAGCTAGAAAACAATAATAATAACAGTTGCTATTTTATGTTAAATGACAAGTTATATTTTTATCATAACGGCTATATTTTTAACATAAATAAATAAATTAGCATGCGTGAATTAATTCACGCATATTTTAGGTTTAGCTAGTCTTCCCAAGCATGAATTAAGTGCCTGTTTGGGAGGATTTTTGCAGTTGTTTTTTAAAGTACTTTTTATTTAGAAATATATCAAAATAATATATTTTTTTTATTTTTTTTAAATTATTTTTGATATCAGCACATCAAAATAATCTAAAAACACTAAATTTTATTAACTTAAACTTAAAAATAAAAATAATTTTTTTTTAAATTTTTTAAAAAACACTTTTAAAAAACACTCTCAAACACCCTCTAAATCACGTTTGTCGTATAGGCTTCTTCGACCATGACTAGACTACTTAAAAATAAAAATAAAAGTAAAAGTAAAAATTAGAGGCCACGGGACAGGGCATGACAGGGACGTTGTACGGATGCACCGCTCCTTGCCATGATTACATCACATGCGACGAGGCCAACCCTAGCAACCGACAACTACAGAGTACCATGTCGCTATCCTGAACGGAATTTCTGGTTCCCCATGTTTTGTGTGGCTTGTTGGAAATTATCATTTATACCTTTATGGCAAATCCATGTTTTTATCATGCAAACTCATGATCATAAAAATAGATCATGGGGTTTGATCATAGGGATTAATTAATTGATCATGGGATCAATTGTCTAATTATCTCTTTGATGGAAGGAGAAAATTTGAAAATAAATTAATGAGAGGGGTTCTTGATCTACCTATAAATAATAGTTTGTATACTCCATCTACGAAAAATAGGGTTTGAAAATATGAGTTTAGCATTTTATTATATAAAATGTATATAACATGGCTATCATTAACATGGCAAATATTAAGATTTATAAAAAAAAAAAAAAAACCTCGAAAATTTAAAATAAAAAACAACTATCATTATAACTATTCCTTAGTTATAACTCAACTTGTATACATATTCTTCTTCTTGTAATTTCTTTCTTGACATAAAATTAAAATAAAAAATTCTCATTATTGCATGAAATGAGATCAACATGTGTATGAAATATATAAAATTTCATAGTCATCGGAGATCGAAAAAGCCTTCAAATAAAATCTATAATTTTTTGCTTATAGATTTTTTAATTTTTGTTGTTGTATTTGATTCGATTGTTATTATCATTATGTATTGTTTGAATTAGAATTCTTAATTTAATTATGATTTTTTCTTTCTATTTAGATTATGACTTTTAGTTTAATTATATATTTTTTCTAATTAGAATGTTTTTCCTGTATTTAAATAATCTTGTAGGCTATTTTTTCAATTGAAAATGACTAAATTAAATATTTTTTGAGTATATTATATTCAGAGTTGTAATCTTAGAGCTTCAAAACTCTAGTTTTTTTATTTACGGTTTAGGATCATAAAATTTTAGAGATTACCCGAGATTTTACTCATACAATATGCCATGATGTCGTATCATTGTGATTATATAAGCTTCATTTGATTGGTGTTCTAATGATAAGCGATACAAAATATATCTAGTTAAAGAAATAAGTATAAAAACATAAAATATTTTGGTTGTATATATAGAATAATTACAATGCTCATATACTATGTAAGAATTCAGAATTCCAATATTTTCATTTGATTTTCAATTGAATTCCACAAGCAGGTGTTGGTCCACGCACGCACTTATTGGCTTTCATTCACCCTTCGTGCAGACCAAATAGGTTGGTGGATTTTATGTAGCCAGATACGGTTGGTACAGTTTCGCAAGTTTAGAAATTCTGCATATGAAATGAGCGGTCTGATTTATTCTGATTGGAAGTACTTGGTAGGTGGTTCTATTGTTTGTTTAATCGATTAAAAAATAATAAAATTAAATTAAAAAAAAAGTAGTTAAAGCACATAATAAATCAAAATTATAGCATAGAAACACGCTAAAACAAAATTGATATAATATAAGATAATGCAGTCATTTAGAATAGGGAATGACAATGCCATCCATTGATTTCCACAATAATTACAACTGTTGATGTAAGGAGATTTAAATGGGCAGGTTCATTGAAATTACACAATAAAACAATACAGGATTAATATTAAAAAAATTGGATATCTTAAAATAAAGAGATCTGGAGGATTATGTTTATTTATATATACAATTCAATGGTGGGAATGATTGAGCTAAATCTATATATTTCTTTTTCCTAGCATTGATATTAAAATATAAATATAAAAAAAAAGTTTTTTTTTAAAATATTAGATCAATTATTATTGACTGTGAAATGGAAAACTAGCGATGAAGGGGTAGATATTCTTTGTTTTTTCTCCAGAAAATGTCATCAGGACGTGTCCCATTGAAGGGGTCCCACTAGAAAATCGAGAGCGATTGCAATCGGTTTGGTTCATGCACCTTTCCCTTCAATCACCTGTCTCTCATTCTCACAGATACTAACTTTAAAAACTCACGGATTATTTGGACACGTGTTGTTCAGTAATGGCCCACACACGCTTTTCGAATATGAACTCTCTTGTCTTTTATTAAACTTCACCAACTCTGTCGGTTCAATCATCTGATTCCTCGCCAACCGCGTCGACTTTCAAAGTGAAGTGTGAGCAAGATGACATGACGGGCGCTTCTACAATTTTGTCTCCCACCTCTTAAGCCAGGCTTCACTTAATGTTGATTTGCAAATTAAGTACATAATAATTTAAAAAGAAAACTATTAACATTCCCATAAAAAAATCTATAATATAATTTAAGAGCCATGAAAAATTTAAATATCATGTTAAGACCTTTTTGTTACATTGCATTTCAAACAAAATTAAAAAAATATATATATTTTGTTGTCTTCTAGCGATTCTTATTTTTTCTTACAAACTCAGTGATTAAAATATAAACAAGGCGAGATTTTAGATTAAAATATAAAAGATCCAATATGAAAGGACCAAAAATGAAATCAAAAAAAGTATAAAGGCAGAAACTTCTAAAAATACATGGGATGAACAATTAAAAAAACCTTCATTTTTTTCTCACCGTCAATCTTGGTCCTCCTATATTTATTTCTTATAAACATTTTTTGTAAGATTGAGTATCAATCTATAAACAGAATATAATAAAAACATTGAATAGAATAGAAGATTTTCAAAGGAAAAAGAGAGAGTGTTAGTATAGCTTGTTTCCCCTCACAATCTGCGATAGAAAAACTGATCGACAACGAGTCGTTTAATTTCTAGGTGATTAGGTAATTGATCTTGATATCTGAACACTAGAATTTTCTTGGTCACTAGCCACGTGTCTTGCAGCACAAGCTCTCTGGATTGGCCTAAAATGTTTGATATAAGAGAACAGGACTGTTCTTCTTTTTGTCATGATCTCCAGCTTCGTAGACAGAGGCCATGAATATTGGTGGTGAAAATCGATGCATGATAGACGACAAGTCTCTCTAATGATGATGCTTTTTGACCATGAACACTCCCAGGTCATAGCTCATTAGCGCTCCCAGATTGGCTTGCTGCCTGTGCTTTGGCAAATCGATGCATGATAGACGACAAATCTTAAATTTATTTTACTAAAAATAAAAATAAAAGTAAAAATTTGCTAGCATGCATGAATCTTACCAGAGTGCAGGCAACATTAATATATTTACAAATGCATGTCAGTGTGGCAGGTAACAATTAAAGTAAAATTAATATTGCACTGCATTACTATTTCTGAACAGTGGTAGAATTATTGAAATTGCCAAATGAGAAAGAAGAACGTGGCTAAAGGAGTATAAGGAAGGATGATTTTGAAAGTTATTTTTATATATAAATATTTTAAAATAATATTTTTTATTTTTAGAGAATTATTTTGATATTAACTATGTCAAAATTTTCAAGAGGACTGCTTTTAATTTTTACCTGAGTAATCACTTCTCTTAACCACCCGAATTCTTATAATTTTGAAAAAGAAAAGGATCCCTTGATTTGGATTTCAAGCATGAAGAAGTCATCCAAATGACTAAACTAATTAAAAATAAAAATAAAAATAAAAATTTGCTAGAATCTTATCAGTGTGGCAGGTAACAGTTGAAGTACAATTAATATGTGGTAGAATTATTGAAATTGAACAGTGAGAAATTTGAATGTGGATAATATATATAATTTAAAAATATATTAAAATAATTTTTTATTTTTAAAAACTTATTTTTGATATAAACACATAAAAATATTTAAAATCAGATAAAATTTTAATTTAAAATAAAAAAAACATATGAAAATGATTTAAAACATCAAAATAAAATTTTTTTTTCAAAAATATTTTTAAAACAATTTAAAAATGATTTAAAAAAAAAATCTTTTGATATACTTTTAAATAATAAAATCTTAAAAACAACTTCAAGCATACTCTCACCCACGTGTATATATAAGTTCCATTGCATTTTAAGATCACATTTAAACATAAATTTAATTGAGTTGGTGAATTGATTCAATATGGCTTGTTTTGTGTACCCTTCAATTTAAGATGCAGATAATATGTTGGATTTGAACGAAAGATAAATTAGAATCTCGATTTTACTAATTTTATTGTTTTACTTTAACATCTTCTATTTCAAATAACTTTTATATTATTTTTTAAAAAATTCCTTTTAAATTAAAATACTTTTAAAAAACAACATCAAACACACTCCTAAACATGAGTATGTATAAGTTCCACAACGTTTTAAAATCATTTTTGAAAAAAATTGAAAAATGTTTTAAAATTTTCTTTTTTATTTTAAATAATATTTTTTGATGTTTTGAGATCATTTTAATACATAAATATTAAAAATAATTTTTAAAAAATTAAAAAGATATATCATTTTAATATATTCTTAAATAAAAAAACATTTTAAAATAACTTAAATCACATTACTGAACTAAGTATGTATTGTATTTTGCAGACTGGGTTTGAAATTTTTCTTCCCTCTAGTTTCTGGGTTTAAATATTTATTTTCTCAGTTTTTTTATGTTCTCTCCTCTCGTCTCTCTTCTTTGTTTTTCGGTCTTTAGTTTATATATATATTTGCATTTATAATACAGGAGTCTTGAGAATGGAAATTTAAAAATAATAATTAGCATTATTGTGATGATTTTTTTTTAAATCAAAGATTATTAGAGAAAATTATTATTTTTTTTTTATAAATTAACAAAACAATTTCTTAATGTGAATTCACTCAATTTCCCATCGGACGCCCCTCTTTACTACCATGAAGAAGTCTCCGATCAGGGAAGTTTGGTTTAAGAAGTCATGACTTGATTGAAGCAGCTAGTGAGCGAGCACTGCTCTTGATTTGTGGCTCATGGGAAGTGATTGATGTAGCCGTGTGAGGCAGATTCCACATGCCCTTGCTGAAAAGTGTAGCTCCAATAAGACTAGCGATTAAGATGTCAGGAAGATTGTAACCATCTCGTACTGTTTTAGTTGCTCACATTTAAACATAAATTTAATTGAGTTGGTGAATTCATTCAATATGGTAAATTTACATCGTGAATTTTTCAAATAATAAATTTTATAATATCCATTGAATTAATAGGTAAAATAAAATATGATAAAACAAAATATTGATGGAAGTTGTCATGCAATGCAAAGATGATGATGAGAATAATAATAATAATTAGATAATTCCTAGTAATGATTTTTATAATAGTAGCTGCTATATTTATTAAACTTAATTTGAGATTTGACTTGATTAAATCGATTTTCAAGAGGACTGCTTTTATTAAAGTGGAATACACGACAATAAGTTAAAGCTTGCAAGCCCCATTAAAGTCTTGGAGAAGTTTTATTAAAGCCGTCAGATGCCTTTTTGCATCACTCTACTTTAAAAAAGGCATGAAATAAAGCAAAAAGAAAGAAAATCTAAGTCTCTTGCTCTCGTCAACCGAAATGATTCAGCCCAATATACTGCTCTTTATTTAATTATTGGAGAAACTGTACAAATGTATTTGCCTCAATTTGTTTTTCCTCAATTTTTTATCCTCTCTCTTCCCTTCTTAAATATGATTTTTATGGTGATTCCCATTAATATGGACCACCATATTGTTGCCTACAAATGTTTCTCATAACTTAAATACAATTACAATTTGCAATTTTATTAATAAAAGAGAGAGAGAAAAGAAAATAGCTATGAAGATAATCTGTCCATCCCAACCCAACTCACATCATTTGTGGAGAAAGAGGAGGCTGCGAGCAATCAATTGACACGGTAAAAGAAAATTGTCAACCCACTGAATAACACTTTACTCGCCACCAAAACTCCATTAAACCTTCCTGTCCAACTGAAAAAAAAATGTTTTTTTATTATTATTGAAAAAAACACACATCTTTCTTTAGACAACCAAAAAAAGAAAAAAAAGTGAAAAAAAATAGAAAAGAAGTCCTCAAAAAGCTACCACAAACGTGCAAGGGGACTTTTATAAAGTTGAATCTCATATGACCCCAAACATACAGGCATTAGGCCAGGAAATTTCTAGTGTTTTGCTTACCTTCATTCTTATTTAGTGATTTGAAGTGTGGTTAAGATGATTTTTTAAAAATTATTTTTTATTTGTTTAAAATATATTGAAATATTTTTTTATTTTTTAAAAAATATTTTTGATATCAGCACATAAAAATAATTTAAAAACACAAAAAACTTTAATTTAAAATAAAAAATAAAAACAAAAATAAAAAAAAATATTTTTTTTCAAAAATACTTTTAAAATAAAGCGACAAGATGCTAATTATCTTATTGGGACAGATAAAGATGATGTTAGATGGGAAAAAGTGTTGAGCTACCAATTTATAAAGAAGGAAAATTAGAATTTTGGTACGTAGGAGGATGTTCCATGCCTCCATTAATTCATCAATTTCAACTTTATTATGTATATTTAGCTTGTGTTTCTTCATCTTGATGATCATACATGTTTTGATCTTGATGTTCATACAGATTTGCACTTTTTTTGCTTGGTTTTTTTTTTTTTTTTTTTTGGATATCCCATTTCGGGAACAGGGGAACCACATGACCCGGAAAGCGCACTTTGTGGGCCCAGGGCATGTGTAAACCTCCGGCTGTCCCAGGCTCTTACAGGGGACTTGCGTCTTTTTTTGGGGCTCCCTCAGACTCGAACCCTGCTCTTGTAGATTACAAGAGAGGGCCCTTGCCGTCAGGCTCCCCCCCTGGGGACTTGCTTGGTTTTTTGAGTTCAGCTTAGAATTATATGGGAATTGTGTTACTACGACTCTTTGCTATAAGAATTTAATCATAGTTAATGTGAAAGCTCATTCAAATATATTCCTTAATCACAGAAAATTATTTTCTGTGACTTAGAATCATTTTCTTTTTATAAATGTTAACAAAATAAAAATACAAGTTAAAAGAAATTATTCGATATTGTTATTGAACCCGGTTCAACGAATCTACTTTGAAATCTCTTGACATTATCAGAGGACCGTGTCTCTGTGTATAATCCCCGGCAACGAGCCCTTTCCTGTATATTTCTGTCTCTTTCTCTCTCTTTCTTGAAGTCTCCTGCTCTCGTCAACCGAAATGGTTGGGCCCAATATAACTATTCTCTCACTCTGCTTCTTTGACTAATTATTCCCACCAACCCAAATTATTTTCACGAAATCGATCAAAATATTTATCTACATTATCTTGTCTCGTATATTCCAAAACAATAATTAAATATTATCTTAATAACTAACAAAACACTCGTAAGAACAATTGATTTTTTTTTTTGGGAAGAACAAAGATTTTATTGTAAATTTCGGATTAATAATATAAATAAGTTTTTTTAATGCCCAATTAGTTTTGTTAATATAATCCATCACCCTCTCTCTCTCTCTCAGTCTCAGTCTCAGTCTCAGTCTCCTGCTCTCGTCAACTCAATATTTTAGGTTTAGCCTAGTCTTCCCAAGCATGAATTAAGTCACGTTTGTCATAGGCTTCATCGACAATGAAAAATAAAAATTTGCTACCATTCATGAATCATACCACAGTGGCAGGCAACACCATTATATTTACAAATGCATGTCAGAGTGGCAGGTAACTGATTGAAGCAGCAAGAATCTTGATCCGTGGCCACATGGAAAGTGATTGATGTACCCGTATATTTCTGCCTCTGTTGATGTTTCCTTTGTTTTGGTATCTATTCCATACAAATAATTACAAGAAGACAAGAAGACAAAGGTGAGGTTGCTGTTTTTCTATCTAATTTTTGGAGAAACTGTGCAAATGTATTTGTCTCAATTTGTTTTTCCTCAATTTCTTTAGCCTCTCTCTTCTCTTCTTAAATATGATTTTAGTGGTGATTCCCATTAATGTGGTCCACCATATTGTTGCCTACAAATGTTTCTTATAGCTTAAATACAATTACAATTTGCAATTTTATTAATAAAAGAAAGAGAGAAAAGAAAATACCTTGGGTAACGAGTATTTAAAAACTTGAGAATTCATAATTTTAATTGTAGATATTCATTACCAGCTAGAGATATATACACTCAATATGAAAGTAAGAAAAAACAGAGAAAAAGAAAAGAGTGTCGGAGCTTGGAGTTATTAGCCACCGGAGACTCCACTAGACCTTTCCCTCTTTCTTGGAATAAATTAAATTGTCAGCTATTGATTACTATATACAGATTAGCACTTTAGCCTCTTCCCTTGAAAAGCTATACAGATTATTAGGATAATATTCAACATCATGGAGTCAAGTGCAGCTGTCTATGATTACTAGATTATTAGGATAATATTTTACATGCCCTGTATGTTTTTGGCAAGTAATTCTCATTGACTCAACTATTTGATTCATGGTTGTGTGATTACTAGATGATGATTATAAAAGGTTGTTCTCAGGGGGTGTAGCATGATAGCAAAACGATTGAAATCTGTACAACAAATCTTGAGTTTGTGTTAGAGCGTGCATCACTTGTAAAAGTCTGGGACAACCGGTATTTTACTCGCTCACCGAGGTCTATAAAATACACTTTTCAGAAGATATGTTTCCTCGAATAAAAAAAATAAATTATAAAAGATTAAGTTGATTGCTTGACTAATCCACAAAGATCAACTTTACATGTTGTTTGGAAGTATGGTTGATGTTACTTTTTTAAAATGTTTTTTATTTAAAAATATATCAAAATAATATTTTTTTTTAAAAAAAAAAAATAAGTCTCCTGCTCTCGTCAACTCAATATTTTAGGTTCAGCCTAGTCTTTCCAAGCATGAATTAAGTCACGTTTGTCATAGGCTTCATCGACAATGACTAAACTAATTAAAAATAAAAAATTGCTAGCATTCATGAATCATACCACAGTGGCAGGCAACATCATTATATTTACAAATACATGTCAGTGTGGCAGGTAACAATTGAAGTATAATTAATATTACACTGTGAAACAGTGGTAGAATGATTGAAATTGCAAAATGAGAAAGAAGAATGTCGCTAAACGAGTATAATTAAGGTTGATTTTGAAATTAATTTTTATATATAAATATATTAAAATTATATTTTTATTTTTAATAAATTATTTAAATATTAACGCAAGAAAATAATCTAAAAATTTCAAAAAAAAACTAATTTAAAATAAAAAATATTTTTTTTTTAATTTTTTTCAAAAATATTTAAAAATAATAATTAGCATTATTATTATGATTTTTTTTAAAATCAAAGATTATTAGAGAAAATTATTATAGTTTTTATTTTTTAATAAATTTACAAAACAATTTCTTGATCAAAACAATTTCTTATGTGAATTCACTCAATTTCCCATTCGCCGCCCCTCCTTACTACCATGAAGAAGTCTCCAATCAGGGAGGTTTGGTTTAAGAGATTTTGAGTCTAGACATGATTGAAGCAGCAAGCACTGCTACCGAGAAACCTCATTCGTGGCCTCATGGAAAGTGATTGATGCAGCCGTGTGGGACAGATTCCACATGCCCAAGCTGAAAAGTCTATCTACATTAAGGGTTTGTTTGAGAGTATGGTTGCAGTTGTTTTTAAAAGTGCTTTTTATTTAGAAATACATCAAAATGATATTTTTTTTATTTTTTAAAAATTATTTTTGACATCAGCACATCAAAATGATCTAAAAACACTAAAAAAAATTCTTTTAAAATGAAGAAAAAAAAAGAAAGAAAAAAGGTCAAACGCCGGTTTGGCCGCAGTGTGAAACATAAACTAAGAATGCATTAGGTATTGCGATTCAAACCGTTATTCCAACAATAAGCAATTTTATAACATTTGGTAATGTAAAATTGCATATTAAATTGCTATGGAACCTACCATAAAATCGATTGAAATTATGGTTTGCAATAAGCTGAAAAGTAATGTTTTTTTACCTACGATCGTCATTCATTTTCTTTGCATGCGTTTCATTGCAGGTCATCGATGTTAGCAGCTAGAGGGTGTGTTTGGAGCGTGAAGTAATCGGTGGTCTCTCTCTCTCCACAACGACAACTCTCTCTCTTTCCATGACGATAACTTTCTGTCTCCACAACGATGACTCTTTGTCTCCTCACCGTCGGGGTAGCTCCCGGAGACACTATCATCATCCCCCTCATCACCGACATCTTCTCCTCTACTCCAGAAGCTTTGCCATGACCACCTCCAACAAGAGCAGGAAGCCCCGATGCAGAAGCAACAACAACGACAGCATGCTTCCAACATTTCTATCAGCCACCATTTCTGATGCCGCCACCATAAGAAGAATCACTTTTGGTCTCCTCTACCCATAAACATTGACTGTTAAGCTCTTGTCGTGGTCGATCGAACGCTACTGTTTCACGTGAATTAATTCACGTGAATAGTAGCGCTGCACGCTTCACATTTTAAGAAGACGTGAACCGTGTAGCGCACCGTTTCACGCCCACCCTTTGAAAGCTAGACTTGGGCTAGGCCTGCTCTCAGCTCAGCCCAAGTACAACAGAGTTGAGCTTTGGCCCAATTTGGTTGGGTTGACCCATGTAGTGGGGTCGAGCCCACCCTATTTTTTTTAAAAAATATATATTTAAATAAAATAAAATAAATATATAAATAAAGATTAATCCTGATGAAAGGGAAAGACACATTACTTCATTTCACTCAACAACCCTGTTGCCTTGGAATTAAATCTCTACAACTAGATCGTACATGCTGTTACTAATGATATTGTTACCAGATTTTGTGCCTCGATCAAATAGCAAGGGATTACAAAGGCATTCACGTATCGATTTAGATCGTGATGAAATTGCAAGTAGTTTGACGGGAGAATAAAAATAAATATTTGTTTTTTTCATGAATTATTAATTATATTTTATTGTTATGATTATTAATCTATAAAATTTAGAAAACAATTTATATATGTGTGTGTGTGTATGTCTTTTAAAGTAATTTCATAAGTTGACAATAATATGAAAAACATAATAACCAAACACATGAAACTGTTTTTTATCAACCTCAAACTCAACCATAATTTTAACTAGACACTAGCATAATTATTTTGAAATGCACTTAAAAGTGTTTTTCATGAAAATATTTTTTAAGAACCTCAATCACGAAAGCAAAAATAATATCAAACACACTCTAGAACCCTTAAACTAAAGATTAGGAAGTCAGAAAGATTGTAACGAGTTGGTGAATTCGTTCAAATAATAAATTTTATAATATCCATTGAATTAATGGGTAAAACAAAATATTTTATAATATCGCTCGATATGCTCCGCTCAAACTACAACATAGAGATATTCTATAGTTCTTCGCTCAGGAAGGGGTGTTTTTGTATAAACTTGGAGAGGAAAGTTACATTTTTGTATAATCCGATAAAAAAAAGCTCTAAATCTTTCACAATTACATAGAAACCTCATCTGCATTTATGTCGAGACCAAATTACAGATCAGTGTAACTGTTCTATTATTACAAATACGTTAAATAAGCATCAAACTTTTATGTATATTTTAGGACAATACAACAAGAATTTGCTGCAACATTATTACTTCAGAACTACATAAACCCATAATTTAACAGCAACTTTCCTAGGAAATTATTATTAAGTAAACATACTAAAACATTAAAAAATAAAAATATATTTTTGAGCTTCTTTTTCAAAAACATTTCTGCCAATCCCTAAAATTGATTTTTCGACCCTACTAATATAGGATCGTTTCAATAATTTCTAGGTTTGGACAATGGATCCAATAATAAAATGATTAAAATATTAATGCTAAAACCATGCGTTAAAAAATATATATATACACACGAAAGAGGATTATGTTGTTATTTTTGAAACGGTATTGAAAATATTAAGGAATAACATAAATTATATTTTGTAGTTGTATTTATCAGTTTAAACTTTTATATGAGATAATTCTTTAATATGATATCATAGTTTTGTTGACATAGCGGTCACGAGTTCGAATCTCACCACCTTCATTCTATTTGATAAAAATTAAACATAAGATAATACGGGTCTGTGAAGGTTTCAAGCCTAAAAATTTTTTCACTTGAGGGAGTATGTTAGAGAATAATATAAATCATATTATAGAGTCATACTTATTAACTTAAGCTCTTAAGTGATATAGTATATTAACAGAAAATATTTATTTACATAATTGATTTTTAATCCAGTAACGAAAAATTGTAAAAGACATATTTCACTAAATTCAACCCATTTCATTCCATTTCACTAAATGCGGGCAGCCTGCAAATCCTTTTTACCTTTTGTTTTGACAAGTCTAGGTGGAATTATGAATGGCTGTTTGAGAGGGTAGTTATGGTAGTTTTTTAAAATGTTTTTTGTACCAATATATATTAAAATAATATTTTTTATTTCTTAAAAATTATTTTTAATATCTACACATTAAAATATATTCATTTAAAATGAAAAAAAAAAAATTCAGCATGGTATGCCAAACGGTATCAAGTCTTTCTCCTACAACGAAAGGTCGGTCAACCCATGAAACAGTCTCTATCGCTCAAGCACCATATATAGATCCTAGTCTTTGGTGATATGTCATTTTCACCTCATATTCTTATTCTCATTGTGATATGCATTTATGTTGACATATATATATATATATATATATATATATATATATATATATATATATTATTTTATTATATTTTATTTCTTATAACTTGTACAATGTTAATATGTTCATCACCAGTTCTGATGAATAAGTACTCTTAACAAAAAAGAAATTAACATATTAAGTTTCTTAAGAACCGTATTGATAATTAACATATTAAGTTTTTTTTAAAAAAAAATTACATGTAGTTTTTTTAAAGTGAGACTATGTCTGATTATTTATAATAAAATCATTTCAATAAATGTTTTAGTAAACTTTTTTCCACACACACATATATACATTTTTCAACTCTCAGTAATTTTAATTAATGTCTAATTTTAATGGAATATCGACAGTAATATTGGGAACAATGCTTTGATACAATAAAAACTTCATAATTATAATCATTTTATTTATAAAATATTTTATTTGCAAAGTATTATCATCTAATTAAACATTAGATGAATATTAAAAATAAATAAAATTTTATCATGAATATAATCTATACCAGAGTCTTCATCGGAAAATAAAATTGAGCTAGGGCTGAGGAAGTATGCCGGAGTGAAATCATGGATCAAGATGCATGTCTTGGAGAACAAAATTAGCCCTGGTAAATCATGGTATCCTCAAGCACTACTGTACTACCAGTAGGAATAGGAAGTGTTTTATACCTTCTTGCAGGATATGCTTGCACGCACCGAAGCTACAAAATGTTGTCCTTCCTTTACAGCTAACCGTTCACACTCCCACTACCATCTTTTTGTGCAATTTCTTCAGATAATTGCTGATACTTTAGGGACAACTGAAGTATTGCAATAATTTAGAGCTCGTTTTATTGCAATATCAACTGAAGTATTGCAACCGAATGAGGTCCAATAAGACTAGCTCCAATAAGACTAGCGATTAAGATGTCGATTGTAACCATCTCGTACTGTTTTAGTTGCTCACATTTAAACGTAAATTTAATTGAGTTGGTGAATTCATTTAATAAGGTAAATTTACATCGTGAATTTTTCAAATAATAAATTTTATAATATCCATTGAATTAATAGGTAAAATAAAATATGATAAAACAAAATATTGATGGAAGTTGTCATGCAATGCAAAGATGATGATGAGAATAATAATAATTAGATAATTCCTAGTAATGATTTTTATAATAGTAGCTGCTATATTTATTAAACTTAATTTGAGATTTGACTTGATTAAATCGGTTTTCAAGAGGACTGCTTTTATTAAAGTGGAATACCCGACAATAAGTTAAAGCTTGCAAGCCCCATTAAAGTTTTGGAGAAGTTTTATTAAAGCTGTCAGATGCATTTTTGCATCACTCTACTTTAAAAAAGGCATGAAATAAAGCATTAGGAAAGAAAATCTAATTCTCTTGCTCTCGTCAACCGAAATGATTGAGCCCAATATACATGTAAGGACCAATGTTGTTAATTACGGCCGAAACATGTCATGCCAATAAGAAAACCGGGACGAAACGATGTTGTTTTCGCCGCGGTTTTCATTCCGGCCCGTTCCGGAAATTTCAGCCAAATTTCGGCCGGAACGTCCCGTTTCTGTTCCGAGATCAAAAAAAAAAAATCAGAAACAGAAAAGAAAAGAAGAACTCAACCCATAAATTATATTAGTACAGATAAAAAATCAAAATCAAGAAATAAAACAGCGTTGTTCAGCATTGTTCAGCGTTGTTCTCTTGACGCAGCGTTGTTTGGAGGGATTTTTTGGTTTATGAACAAGAAGAACTTTGAAAAAGAGAGAGAGAATGATGGCAGAGTTTTGATGGGGTTATGGGAGTGAAAGGAAAGAGTAGCTGTAGAGGTGATGGTGGCCATTCTTTTGTATTCCGAGAAAGAGAGGTTGACTGGGTGTGTTTGGTGTGGAGGGGGCGGCGGCGGCCAGAGATGAAGAAAGGATAATAAGGTTTTTTTTTTTATTGAAATGAAGGGGACAAACGGGGTGGGGTGGTTTTTATACTAATTATTATATAATAATAATTAATTATTATAATAATAGTTAACATAAAAAATAGGGGTATTAATTTGTAATTAATTTGATTGAATTATTTGTAATGGAATGTATTTTAATTAATTATGTTTGAACTTATTGATTATTTCTTAATGTGTTTATTTTGTTTTCTTAAGTTTTTCTAACATTAAAAAACAATAAGTAATATTAATTAATTTCAAATACAACAACCATAAAAAAACATAGAATTACTTGAAAAACATACAATAAGTAGCTTAAATTTCAAATTTCAAATATTCTGGATCTTTTAATTATAATAAATAAATTACTTGATGAAATAAATTTTAAAACTAAAAATAAATATTTAAGGTTTTAAATTTACAAAAAAGTTAAAAAAATATTTAATATTTTAAAAAGATTTTTGTTTTACAGTGAGAAAATTTTATATTTGGTGATTCTTTAAGGTTTTATTTGATACTACGTTTCAAAATACTTGCAGCTACTGTATTTGTAAATCTGTAATTTGACATTAATTTACAGCTTCAGCTACCGTATTATCCTAATGAACAAATCGTAGTGCCTGTTTGGCACTGTGGCCAAACCGGTGTTTGGCTTTTTTTTTCTTTTTTTTTAAATGAATTTTTTTAGTGTTTTTAGATTATTTTGATGAGTTAATATCAAAATTGTTTTTTGAAAAATAAAAAAAATATTATTTTGACGTATTTCTAAACAAAAAACATTTTAAAAAGTAACTGCAACCGTCCTCCCAAACAGGCACTTAGTAAAGTCTGCATCTCAGGTGTGTTCTTTGCTGCAGGTTTATACGAGCACAGAATTATTATTTTTGTGCTTTAAGTGCCTGTAACCTGTTTAATTTATGATTATTTTGCATGGTTACGTACCTTGCAAGGGAAATAAGCGAATTAGCTTCATAAACTTACAATGCATGATCTGCTGTCACGTTGCTTGCCTCCATTGCCATGATTTTGAAGGATGCACCACCCAGACAACCCAGAAAAGGGTCAATTTAACTGCAGAATCCATATAGAATCAAGCACCTGATTGTTTTTAACTTATAGATCTCAATAAGCAAAGCATACCTGCATCTGTATATAATTTAGAACAAAAAAAAGTTCTTCTAACTCCAGATACTCCAGAATTGTCATGAAGAAGTCTCCGATCAGGGGGGTTTGGTTCAAGAAGTCAATAATAGCTGCCATGACTTGATTGAAGCAGCTAGTGAGCGAGCACTGCTAACGAGAATCTTGTTTGAAAAGTGATTGATGCTCTTGATTCGTGGCTCATGGGAAGTGATTGATGTAGCCGTGTGAGACAGTTTCCACATGCCCTAGCTGAAAAATGTAGCTACATTAAGACTAGAGATTAAGATGTCGGGAAGATTGTAGCTATCTCGTACTGTTTTAGCTGTTCACATTTAAACATAAATTTAATTGAGTCGGTGAATTCATTAATATGGTCAAATAATAAATTTTATAATATCCATGGAAATAATAGGTAAAACAAAATAGGATTAAAATGAAATGATAAAAACGTGCTATGATAATATTGATGGAAGATGTCATGCAATGCAAAGATGATGACACATGAAAATTATATTTATTATTTTTAAAAATTATTTTGATAATAACACATAAAAATAATCTAAAAATATCAAAAAAAAATTCAAATAAAAAATATAAATAATTGTTTTTTGAAAAATATTTTTGAAATACAATGCTAAATAGGTCCTAAGTTACACGGAGTTCTAAAATCATTTTTGAAAAAAAAATATAAAATTGTTTATTTTGAATTAATATTTTGATATATTTCGAGATTTTTTTGATATGCAAATATAAAAAATAATTTAAAAAAATATAATTTTAATATATTTTTAAATAAAAACACTTTTAAAAAAACAACCTCAAATACACTCTTAAACATGAGTATGTATAAGTTCCATTGCATTTTAAAATCATTTTATAAAAAACTTGAAAAATGTTTTAAATTTTTCTTTTTCTTTTTTATGTTAAATAATATTTTTTGATGCTTTGAGATCATTTTAATACATAAATATTAAAAATGATTTCTAAAAAATTAAAAAATATATATCATTTTAATATATTCTTAAATAAAAAATATTTAAAATATTTTCAATCACATTACTGAACTGAGTATGAATTATATTTTGCAGACTGGGTTTGAAAATTTTCTGTCCTCTATTTTCTGGTTTTTTTTTTTCTTTTAAATATTGATTTATAACCAATTTGGCTAGGCGGACCCATGTAGTTGGGTTGGGCCCAGCCTATTTTTTTTTAAAAAAATATGTAGATAAATATCAGTCATGATGAAAGGGAAAGACACGTTACTTTGTTTCACTTAACAACCCTGTTGTTTTTGGATTGATTATGAATCAGAAACTTGCAACTGAATTTGGCCTCGGAATTAATTATCTACAACTAGATCGCAGATGTTGTTACTAATGATATTGTTACCAAATTTTATGCCTCGATCAAATAGTGAGGGATCATATAGGCATTCACGTATCGATTTAGTTCGTGATGAAATTGCAAGTAGTTTGACGTGAGAATAAAAATAAATATTTGTTTTTTTCATGAGTTATTAATTACATTTTATTGTTATGATTATTAATCTATAAAATTTTAAAAATAATTTATATATATGTGTGTGTGTGTCCTTTAAAGTAATTTCACAAGTTGACAACAATATGAAAAACATAATAACCAAACACACGAAACTGTTTTTTATCAACCTCAAACTCAACCACAGTTTAACCAAACACTAGCATAATTATTTTGAACTACAGCTAAAAATGTTTTTCATAAAAGTGTTTTTTTAAAACCTCAACTATAAAAGTAAAAGCAATATCAAACACATCCTAAGACTATAGATTAGGAAGTCAGAAAGATTGTACCTATCTCTTACTGTTTTAAATGTTCACATTTAAACATAAATTTAATTGAGTTGGTGAATTCATTCAATTAATGGGTAAAACAAAATATGATAAAAATGAAATGGTAAAAACGTGTATTACCAATATTGGTGGAAGTTGTCATGCAAAGATAATCATGACAATAATAATAATTAGATAATTCCTAGTAATGATTTTTATAATAGCAGCAGCTATATTTATTAAACTTAATTTGAGATTTGACTTGATTAAATAGATTTTAAAAATAGAAAAAAATTAAGATTTGAAATTTACAAAATAGTTAAAAAAAAATATTATTCAAGGAATCTTATTCGTACATGAAATATTAATAAAATAAATTCTAGTAACCCTTTATCGTCCTGCAAGTATCACTCATTGCCTCTGCACCCCTCAAATTGTCCAATGAATATCAAACTACAACATAGAGATATTCTATAGTTTTTTTCTTATATCCGGGATGGCCGGGTAGTTTACATGTATCACAATTAAATTTTGGATTTATTGAATATTTTATAAACCCAGTGAACATGTAAGACACCATTAAAATGACAGATATACATGATAGGACTTGAATCCTAGTGCAGAATAAGAGAACAAATTCCTTCAACCACTAAGCCAAAACCCCATCTGTAGAGATATTTTATAGTTCTTCACTCAGGAAGGGGTGTTTTGTATAATCTTAGAGAGGAAAGTTACATTTTAGTTGGTTTTTGAATAATCCGATAAAAAAAAACTCTAAATCTTTCACAGTCACATGAATCTATAAAAACCTCATCTGCATTTATGTCGGGACCAAATTACAGATCAGTGTAACTGTTCTAGTATTACAAATACATTAATAAGCATCAAACTTTTATGTATATTTTAGGACAATACAACAAGAATTTGCTGCAACATTATTAATTCAGAACTACATAAACCCATAATTTAACAGCAATTTTCCGAGGAAATTAACAAAAGCAATCCAATCAATCATTATGCAGAGGTCATACAACTAAGATAAAAGCTTACAAGAATTATTTTATAGTCTGTATCAAAGTGAGGATGAGCATGACAGCAGCTGCAACAGTTCCCGTACCTCTCCAAATATTGGGGAAATATACAAGTTTCAAGGTTGCCTTTCTATGGTTCCAGCGGTTCTCACAGTGGGCATTTAACTCTTGGGAGATATCACCAAAACAAGTGTAATTGTCACCAATATTTTTGCAAAAATTGTTAATCATTTTCGAGACTTCGGCATCGTCACCTAGCCTGTGGACAATGATTCCCTTGCGGACTAGCAAACCCACGTCTCCTGCACTGTCAATAAGATGGTCCATGAACTTGATGTAGCTGCATATGTAAGCTTCACGCTCGTACAAACACTGCTCCATGGCCATGATATTTCGCACAAGATGTTCAAAGCAGTGATCAATTTCCAAACGTGGTATTTTCAACACTCCTTGGTCAAATGTTATGTTGACCAAACATTTGTCTCGGGTGGCCTGAAACTTCACTCCTGCGTTGCGTAGCATGACGGCACTATATTTAAGCATGGTAGGGTTTAAGATGTATTTACTTCGCTCAATGGCTCCACTCAACATCAAATTTCTTAGTAAATCAGTGAAATGCCTGCTTCCCTCTACACCCGGGCTGGTTTCTACCCTTTTTAAAAACGAGTACTTTCCAAAATGACACTTAGCAAGATCAAGAAAAGGAATGGCTTTAGCATCTTGGCTTCGGGGATTGACCCGATCATATATTTCCTGAAGAATGAAGAGAGGCAGCTGGTTTTCAAGCAGCATCAAGTCTTCTCGTATGTCAAATGTCATCCTGGGCTCAAAATGTTTAGGACCTTTGTCATCATTTGACTCCAAAAAAAACTGAATGATGAAGACAGCATCCAGCAGGATCATCTTTGCGAAATCATCACTGCTCTCCATCAATATGGATTTCTCTGAGTAACAGTGTCGGAGACGCTCTTCTTGATTCTTAATGCTGATCACAATATCACACATTTTCTTCTCATCCATCCCATCCCGTTCAGTAAGCTTTTTGAAATATTTCAGCTTCTCCTTTTCCATGGCCTCTAGTTTTTTATTTTCGCGGTGAAGAGGACCTATTGAAATCAGTAGTGGAGCGTAGGCTTTCATATTTACGTCACGAAGCGGTTTGGGCACCCTGTAGATACAGCACTCAGATCTACGGGATTCGGAAACGTTCTGTTGAAAGGGCATCGATCTCACCTCATTATCCAGCTTATGCAAAAATTTTGTAGCCATCTCAATGTCTGAAGCCTTTCCCACATCAATAAATTTTCCCTTATTTGGAGAAGTTGCCTTATCCTCTTCCATATTTGATGCTCTTGCATGTTCAACGGTTACCGTTTTCCACGTTCGAAGCACTTGCAGCAGAACTTATCCTTTTCCAGTCTGCAGGTTGGCTGCAACAAACCAAGAATGAATGGAAGATACGTATATACAGTTCGATTTTGAAGATACGTATATACAATCTATCAAGAACCCTTTTATCAAACATATAACTCAACTTTTATCACTTTAACTCAATCTCTTACAACTTCTACCTGCTTCTGTTTTCCAATATTTTTGAAGATCACAAATATTATTGGCTAATATATCACCATATATATTAAAAATTAAAATTGGAACTACGTGCACCCCAGACCTAGCTCTACATGGGAGGGAAAGGTAAACGTCATGGATGGAGTGCATAAACTTATATAGAACCACCTACGGTTTGCAGAGCTTAAGCCAAATCCAAAACATGGTAAGTAAACATTTCAAAGAACAAATTAAACTAGTTAGTGCTGACCTGATCAGGGGGCGAATCAGTCGACCGTATCTCATGTGTATAGTCCTCGGCAGCGAGCCCATTCTCTCTCTCTCTCTCTCGCTCTCTCTCTCTCCCCTGAAGTCTCTTGCTGTCGTCAACCGAAATGATTGAGCCCAATATACTTGCAAGCACCGGTAATGGACAATTTATACCAGCACGGGCTTACAGCCATATGTATTCCATTTTAATTTTTAGAAATTGATTTGAGTTGTTTTTTAATTTTTAATTATTAAAAGAGTTAATACACAATTTTTTTTCTAAAAGACTGCTCTTAGTCTTTTTTTATAGTCAACAAAAGACTTCTCTTAGTCTTTTCTTTTTTTATAGTCAACAAAAGACTTCTCTTAGTCTTTTTTTTATATAGATATATTAAAATATTTTTCAAAAAAAATTATTATTATGTAAGCATACTAAAACATTAAAAAATAAAAATATATTTTTGAACTTCTTTTTCAAAAACATTTCTGCCAATCCCTAAAATTAATCGTTGAAGCTGCTGCTGTACTTGATTTGTTTATTTGCATGTCCCTTTTCTAAAATTGGTGGCGATTATTTTTCGACCCTACTAATATAGATCGTTTCAATAATTTCTAGGTTTGGACAATGGATCCAATAAAAAAATGATTAAAATATTAATGCTAAAACTATACGTTACACACACACGCGAAGGAGGATTATGTTGTTTTTTGAAATGGTGTTCAAAATATTAAAGAATAACATAAATCATATTTTGTAGATGTATTTATGAGTTTAAATTTTTATGTGAGATAATTCATTAACATGGTATCAGAGTTTTGTTGATATAGCAATCACGAGTTCGAATCTCACCACCCTCATTCTATTTGATAAAAATTAAACACAAAGTAATACAGGTTTATGTAGGTTTCAAACCTAAAAAAAATTTCACTTGAGGGGGTGTGTTAGAGAATAATATAAATCATATTATGGGGCCGCACTTATCAACTTAAACTTTTAAATGATATGGTTCCTTAACGGAAAATATTTATCTACATAATTGAGTTTTAATACAGTAAAGAAAAATTGTAAAAGACATAGTTCACTAAATTCAACCCATTGCATGTGAAGTTTCATTCCATTTCTCCAAATGCGGGCAGCTTGCGAATCCTTTTTACTTTTGGTTTGCAGATTAGGTGGAATTATGAAGTGTTTCTCCTACAACGAAAGGTCGGTCAACCCATGAAACAGTCTCTATCGCTCAAGCACCATATATAGATCCTAGTCTTTGGTGATATGTCATTTTCACCTCATATTCTTATCGTCATGTGATATGCATTTATGTTGACATTTATATATATATATATAGTCATTTTAAAAAAATATGTATATTATATTTTAATTCTTATAACTTGTACCAATGTTAATATGTTCATCACCAGCTCAGATGAATAAGTACTCTTAAACAAAAATTACATGTAGTTTTTTTAAAGTGAGACTATGTTTGATTATTTATAATAAAATCATTTCAATAAATGTTTTAGTAAACTTTTTTTCACACACACATATATACATTGTTCAGCTCTCAGTAATTTTAATTAATGTCTAATTTTAATGGAATATCGACAGTAATATTGGGAACAATGCTTTGATACAATAAAATCTTCATAATTATAATAATTTTATTTATAAAATATTTTATTTGTAAAGTATTATCATCTGAAGTAGTTCATTTTTACTCTAAATTTATTAATTAAACGTTAGATGAATATTAAAAATAAATAAAATTTTATCATGAATATAATCTATATCAGAGTATTCATCGGAAAATAAAATTGAGCTAGGGCTGAAGAAGTATGCCGGAGTGAAATCATGGATCAAGAACAAAATTAGCCCTGGTAAATCATGGTATCCTCAAGCACCACTGTACTACCAGTAGGAATAGGAAGTGTTTTATACCGAATTGTGTATGTACTTTTCTATTTATACATATATCTCATACCATTTTTCATACTCGAGATTACAAATACAATATTTTAGAATACACCTTCTATACTCTAACAATGGTAAGGAAATTATTGTTTTTTCACTTGCAGAAATTGTGGCACTGATAAATTAGCTTTGCATCAAATCTAAAACTTCAAACACTGATAAAAAAAAAAAAAAAAAAAAAAAAAAAAAAAAAAAACAAGATTAATCATTGTACTTGAATCAAATCAGCAGCGACTTGTTTAATTATCAATTTCGATCCACCTCCTTGATCTTTGTTTCCAAAAACTGCTTTGGACATCGGCATATGAACATAGGAGATTCAAAAACTCCATCCATTTTTGTTGCTTTAAGAAAATAAAATCGAGCAAGGGCTGCTTAAGTATGCCGAAGTGAAATTATGGATCAAGATGCATGTCTTGGAGAACAAAATTAGCCCTGGTAAATCATGGTATCCTCAAGCACTACTGGACTACCAGTAGGAATAGGAAGTGTTTTATACCTTATTGCAGGATATGCTTGCACGCACGGAAGCTACAAAATGTTGTCCTTCCTTTACAGATAACAGTTCACACTCCCACTACCATCTTTTTGTGCAATTCTGTATGAATGTAAATTTCTTCAGATAATTACTGATAGTTTAGGGATTTAGACGTCGAAGATGTTTTTGATTTGGAGAACTGAAGTATTGCAATAATTTAGAGCTCGTTTTATTGCTTTCAGTAAAATTGGAGACATCAACATGAACAGAATTGTAGCAATCTAGTATGACTGTTCTAATTCAGAATGAAAACAAGAGAATATGTTACTACATTCAGGTATGAAAGTGTTATAAAACCAGTTTCAGCATTTCTTTCTCATTCGCAGTTAGAGTGCAAGAAACTCATAGCAAGTCATGATCATGCATTTGTCTTTGAAAACAGAAGGGAAAATGCAGATGATGAGAGATTAGTTTATTTTGTCCGGGGAAGCTTATCTTTTAATGTTCATGGAAGATGCGGCTGACCCAAAAGGGTTTCAAGACCTCCTTAACCCAACCCCTGGAACAGATGTCGAAGTAATAAGGTTATTAGGACACGTTCAGTGGATTGCTGACATGTGAAACATAAACCCTAAAGTAAATTTGAAGCCTCTTTCACTCACCAGCAAGCTATCTCGAAGAAGCTGTATGCGTTTTTAGCTTCTGCTTCACAGAGAAAAACTTGTGAAAAAGTAACCAAGAATTAAAGCTCGCATCTCTCCGTAGTCCTGCTTGGTTTTGATTGTCGTTCACCATTTCGAAATATTTCTACCTCTCCCTTTATCTATGGCCCAATTAAAATAGAACATCTTTCCTCCTCAACTACTATGCATAAAAAACCTTACAGGCCAAGAAGCGCGATGACTCGCAGGGAGGATTCTGGGTAAGAAATGTAGGGCTGGGAAGCTGATTTTGCAACACAAGTAGAAAGGATTCCGCAGGGAGGATTCTGGGTAAGAAATGTAGGGCTGGGAAGCTGATTTTGCAACACAAGTAGAAAGGATTCCATTGGATCTTTCCTTCTCTTCTGTCTAAAACTGTCAGTAAACTCTAACCCCTGAAAAGACAGCTTTATTGGACTAAATATAAATATGAACCAAAAGGTATGAACATGAAGTACCAAGATATAAATATGAGGTATAAATATATGACATAATGCACGGAGCAATGGACACTACGCATAAATGCATTTATTTTGGCCCACATAATTATATAAAACCATCTTATACCGTCCAAAATGAGGGTTTTTTCCCAGTAATGTGCAGGTTGTTACCTTCAGCTATGGTGTTTACTTCAGGAAGGACTTTTTCAAAGCCCTCTGCTTCCATTGTCTCCAGAAATGAAGCATGGATGAATATCCTGCTGAGAATAGGCTATTAGAAAACCAAATCGCATAAAGAAAGCATAAGAAGTTTGAATGAAATCATCATCACCTGAACCTGAACCAACACACTTATTGAAAAGGATTGCTGCTCCTGATGCCATTCTGGAACCAGACGAAAGGGGAATAACAGAAATAGTCAGGTAAGACATCAAACAAGAAACCAAGATTGCACCAGAAAGAAATGTGTACCAACTGCATAAGAGTAAACAGACATCAACTCTACCGATTATTGTCACCTACAGCACAGCTTCCTTCAATTGTTTTCAGCCCATCTACAACAGGTGCCAAATTACCATATAATGCCATGGCTAGGCACTTGTACAGAGGCCGTGGAGGAATTTACCTGAAGCAATCTGCGACAGTTTAACTCACTTGACTGCAAAAGAAAAATTTGCACATAAAGCAACACCAGATAGTGTTTTCAAGTAACAAGAATTAAGAATGCAACAATCAAAGCACAATAAAGTCACAAGCTTTTTCTCCCTCTCTATTTCCTTTTCATGTTTTTTCTTTCTATAAATTCTCAGTAACCAAACAATGCCCAAAGGTATAAATCCCAATACAAGTATATACAACTTAAAATACTACTTTAAACCAATCAAAATTATATCATCAAAAAAACAAATCTCAATCCTTTTCTTATCATTTAATTTCTCTGCAACCATCAATAATATCATCAAAAACCAAAGTCAACACTAGCCCATATGAGTCGAAGCATGCCACTTTCCCAGAAACCAGACGCAAAAAGAAAAGGAACCCAGAAACAAACAATCAAAAAAGTTCATTTCTAATGCATAAAGCTCAAAAATTTCTTACCAGAACTAGTATGTGAAATGGGGTGGTGATCATTTTGAACTAGTATGAGCACGTAAGAACAGAACTCCCTTGAGAGGCCTAAACTGGCCCCGAAGAGTGAACTTTACTAACTCTTCTATACAGTCTTTGAGCTTAACTGGGCTTGTTACTGGCGAATCCAATTTTGTGCAGATTTCCCCTGCTTCAGTTTCTCCGTAGTTTAGCTTTCACCGGTATTGCTTGAATTTCCAAGTTGGTTTTACACAATGGACGACAAGACGGCCGTTATCCGAGCAAAGGTAGGCGACATTTGTTTATCATTGAGTTGGGTTTTAAATTGGAGCGACAAGTCGTCCTAAGATTTTACTTCCAGTAAAATAAAATGATGTGATGAAATTCAATTATACATGGGATGGGAAAAGGTTTATTTAATTGTGTAAGTCAATGACTTATGTTGCTTGAGTACATTTAGGAGTTTGGATTGTTATTTTCAATTATTTTTATTAAAATACTGGAATTTTATTTTTTAAAATATTTTTTTCTCGATTGAGTTTTAATTAAATTTAGTTGGATCAACTATGTTTTATTGTTCATGTGAACCATATTTATTTTTATTTATAAAAACATCTTGTACTTGCAAACACATCCATGGAAAACATATAGGTAAATGAATAGTCAAAATAACATAACAAAGAAAAGTAGAACATATGTGAGGGGAAATCTGAATTAAATTGGAATTTAATTTTATTGTCTTGACAAATTTTGTTACATTCTATAGTGGGGTTGGTCCCAAGGTTTGGTCTGATATTCAACCAGATAAATGAAAAAATCTGTGTGACTTTCCTCCTGAAAATTTTGTGACCATCTCCCTGCAGAGACAAAATAAATCTCTGCAGCCCTCTTGATTTCTGACTTCCACTTCTTTATGGTATGTATCTAATCTACCTGTACAGTATGTGTATCATGATTTTTGATCCTGTGTTCTTGGAAGCTGGCTTGCACCATTGATCTTCCAGAATTTAAGGTAGTAGGTATCCTAGGTATGATATTACTGCATCCTAGACTGGACTAGTTTGGTTTGAGCTATCTTTGGTTCCAGTTTCCGGTTCCTTTGCGACAGCCGAATGTGGCTTAACACAACCGTCTACAGAATGGTGTTCTTGCTCATGCTGAGCCAGCTTTGCCCATATCAGAACCAGAAACACCATGACTAATGAGAGAAACACCAGCGATGTCCACACCATTCGAATGGATCTCTTCAGTGGTTTGCAATGGTACAGAAGGATTTCAGAAAGTGCGTCCTTCACTGTTTGACATTCTACTAGATTTTCCATCTCAGGATACACATTGAGCAGGCTCTGAATGGATGTTGAGTATGCCTCGGCTGTTATATAATCGTAAGGCGATATGAATTGTCCGCTGGCACAAGTTCCGTTGTCGAAACTGGAGCAAGTAAATACCTTCAAAACCTGTGGAAAGGACTTCAGTTAGCGAAACATGAACAGCAAAATCTTGGTCTGTAGAGTTTCTCTGATCTTCCCCTTGACGTACCTGTGGGATGTCGCCGATTCGGATCGTGTTAGAAGGGCACTTATCGGCCTGGAATTGGTATTCCGGCGGTGCTGAGAAGGGATTGCACACTTTATAAGGCATTCCTTGTATTATGGTCGATAAGTTCGCGTTCACCTGTAATGTTTCCGCAGAAGAAAGGTGTTAGTGTAAATCTCATAATAAAATGATTGAGGTTCGACCGGAACAAACATATTGCAAATCAAATGCAGCATCCTGCTAATCTACCTGAATGACAAGGCTGTAGATCCCTTGACTGATATCAGATAAGATTGGTTTCGCAGAGAGCAGTTGATCGCAGGGAAGGATAGAACTCAAGCTGTTATTGTAAGGGTTCTGTTGGAAGCTTTCGAGAGCTGTACATGAATCTCTTGAAAAGCTGCAGAAGATGTGGGTTCCCCCTCAATAAGTTCTTCGAAACTTCATCCCCCAAACCAATTTCTTATGAACTTTTGTTTAGAATTGAGAGATTTAGGTAATGGAAAAGACTTTAAGACTTACTTTTGTAAGAAGAAATACAGCCCGAAAAATATCCAGCAGAGAACAGTCAGGATCCAACACACTACAATTAGTCTGCGAGAGAAACAAATCATGAGAATTTGTATAAGCCAATGCACTTGACAATCAATTCTCTCTTTAAGGAAATGTCCTAGTTCGGCTTCGGCCATGTAAGGATCCTTTATTTAACTTACATGTTAAGTGGTCGCCGTAACCTCAGAGTTCCACAGACTGCAACAGGATGAATCCAAACTTAAATGAGAAATATATTCAACATGATCATAATAATGAGTGAATGTTCAGATACTGAATCATAAAAACTGTCGGGTTTTGGAGTTTTTTTCTATTCCATTCTGATATCACTAGGCTCAAAAGCTGTATCAATCAACCAAATTGAAAAGGTAGTAGGATACACAGGGAGAAATACCTGAAAGAGCGATTAGCGCAGCCAGGTTCAAGGAAATTGTCACTGTGGTTACAATATACCTGTAGCAAGTATCAAATACTATGTTTCAGAGAAGCTCAAATGGAAATGGATGCACATTTTTTGCGATCGTAGAGACAAACTTACACAATCTTGAGACCTTTATCGATCAACCGCCTGTTCTTCCTAGCTTGCCTTTCTATATCAGCAGCTCCATCATCAAGTTTCTCTGATGTGGAGGTAAGGAAGCTAGACGCCTGAACCGCGGTACTTTGATTAGATGCTCCCAGATTCTCTTTCATGTCTTTCATGGCTCCTGTTGTGTTGTACATGGTTCTCGTTGCATTGTTTGCCGTGTCAATGATGATGTCTACAACAGTTTTTGCTCGCGAATGGAACTTCGCATTCCCTCCAAGAACTAGCCCAGACGCAGTTCTGCAGATAGTTTTCCATTTGTTAGTCGTGCAAAATTTAATATCATTTGGATTTTGGAATGCAAAAGTGGCGTGGCTTACATCGCTAGGATAGTGAAAAATACAGCCAGGAGAATAGGCCAGAGGTAGCATTGGTTATGGCAAGGTAATCTTTTCTTCAGCTTTTCATTCCTTCTGTTCTTACAACAAAACACAGTTGCTAGCAGAAAGCCTCCATAAGCTATCCCACCAAGAAGCCAGATTACACCAATGGCATATCCATAAACTCCTGTGAACATGGTTGACTGCAAAAAAATACAACATCAGATTACATTGATCAATGCTAAAATGGCATCACTGATTTCCTACAGGGGCATTATGATTTCACGTAATTATTGATTTAAAGAGAGATTAAGAGGGAATTACACTCCAATAATGTTTGTTTTTGATATCATATCCTCCTCTATATTTCTTGAAATCCTTCAGTGGATCCACCCTCACAGTATCATCAGACTGTATCAGAGGTCGTGATACATTATTGTTTGCATCAGCCACATTTGTACCTGATAAAACCATAAAAATACCAAGAAATCATCAGCATAAGGGCCAAAAAGTTTGAATTTTTGGATTAACAACCAGCTCCAACCTTCAAAAACATACCTGGCTTAGAAGAATTAGATGAGAAGGTTTGTCCGGCAATGAGATTTGAGCCAAAAATGACCAGGAAAATTAAGGAAACAACCAGCTGGGTGGCACGTGTGGAACCCATCTCTAACCTGTCCAACAAGTAGCGAAAAAGTAAACAAATGCTCATATAAAATTGGATTGACCAGAATTGAAGCAGACATGATTTTCCAACTAACCCAATGCTAATGGTACTTTTTGAACCACACCAGGAAATGGACTGACCTAACCCATCAAAGTAGTTTGACAGAAAAACTAAAACCCATCAAACAAATTCTTAATACATCAACCAGAACCTACAGAGAAGCAGCAGCAGAAGAAGAAGAAGGTGGCATAACTTTAATTTGCGTGGTTCATTTTTGGCATCACTTGTTAAACTATAAGGAAGCTGGAGATAAAACTATTAGAGAATAATATAAATCATATTTTAGGTGAGATGATTTTTTGACATGGTATCAGAGTCTTATTGACCCAGTGGTCACAAGTTCAAATCTCATCACCCTCATTCTATTTCATAAAAATCAAGTCTGTGTAAGTTTCAGACCCAAAAAGTTTTCACTTGAGAGGGATGTTAGAGAATAATATAAATCATATTCTCGGACCTTATCTATTAGCTTAAATTTTTAGATAAGATAGTTCTTTGACAAAAACTAATAAACCTACCTTGAGGAAAAAGAAAAGATTAAATAAACGAAAGTTGCAATAAAGCTTTAAGTGTGAATTGAGAAAGATGTTTTCTCTGCATAAATAGTTGCACAACTTTTGCAAAAGCATCTTGTTTTATGAAGAACAAACTTCTTTGCAAGTAAAGAACATTTTGTCACCTACCAAATCTGAACATGGAACCTCTAAGAAGTTACAAGATCACCACTTCGTTTTCTCAAGAATCTCAAAAAGATTATGGTTCCATGCATTTTTCCTAAATTTAAAATATAAGAGATACCATCTTTAAACAGATACAAGCTAGGAGAGATGAATTATCTTAAAACAGAGAAGACGGTGCAGAAAGAGGTGCAGAAGGGATAGTCTATCCTTCCATTTTAATGGCTGGGGCAAGCAGATGCCACCAAAATTTGGCAATTCAGTCAACTTACCAAAACTAGAAGACAGCCCTCCTTCAACAGCTAGATATCTTCAATCTGTACTTAGCAAAAATCTTGCTAAAGTTTTCAAATTTTCTCCAAAATCCACCACCAGAAGCTGCTTACGACGAATTCAATCAAGAGAAGACAGGAGATAGCTTATTCCATTCAAAAATCTTCCAGGAGCTGCTTTTTATATAGATTGTTAGAGGAAACAATCTATATAAAACAATCTATCTAGAAGCTGAGACTCTTCCTAGGAACCTCAACTGAAAACACCTCTAGAATTTCAAGTTCCTTAACTAAGTTCTCATCGTAACTTTCAAAGGGCAAAAAATCCCTTAACAATAATATCAAGCCACATGTCAAACACTTAAATAAGCCACCGGGACTTTGTCAAACACCCCCATGTTTGAGTGGAGGAAGTTTGGTTATTATTCAACTGAATCCACTTCTCATGAAATTTATTGCACCAACTCCTTCCGAGCTTTTTCTTCGTCAACCTTATTTGGTCCTATACACACCCAAACAGTGCTATTTGTAGATGGGGCTGCATGACAATGGAGGTGGTGGCTACATTAATGAGCATGTGGGGCCAAGGATTTCTTATGGTCCTTGTATTTTATGTGCTAGTCAAATGGAATCCCTTACTTTCAAATTACAACAAATCAACCCTTTTACTTGCAAATAAAGATGATGTGATCCCTTTTATCAAACTCATTTACTGACTAAAAATTATACATGATTGAAAAATGTTTGTGGTGTAATTGGATGGGAGTTGTCAAACACTCTATAGAAGGGTCTGTTTGATAGATATAAAGTAGAGGGACTAATTTGATCAAAGGTGAAAAGTAAAGGAAACATGTCTCTTTCGTAGGAGGTCAAAAACAGACCAAACTCTTGCATTGTGGTCAAGGTAAGAACCCATTTTGGCTTTTTTGGTCAAGACCGGAGTCACCATTTGATTTGTACATTATTTATTTTAGGAAAGGTGTGAATGAATCTAACTAAAACTATATTAAAAGACAAGAAGCATCCATGTTGTCTTTGCTCAATAAAAGAGAGAAAGGAACCCTAATTTATTTATTCATTAACTACTTTATTTGTCGAGGAATGAGTGGTCAAGAAGATACAACGAATAAAAGAAAGGATTTATATACATGTATGGTGAAAAAGGAAAAAAAATAACTATAATCATATTGTTTTCATGGCTTGAATTGAATTGACCACAACGATTTTTCAAGAATTGATGAGCAAAATCTCTAGTCACTCTTCATGGGTTTTGGAACACCCATAGTTTGTAAAATATGATTCGGGTTAAGGTTTGGGTTACAATTATAAAACATTGATGATCGGGTTTTAACCAAGTAGATGAATCAAATCGAGTTTTTTTTAATTAAATTGCTTAGATATTTAGTACTTGTTTGACTGTGCGTTTCAAAAATATTTTTGAAAAAAATTGAAGTTTTTTGTTTTTATTTTTTGTTTTAAATTAAATGTTTTTGTGTTTATAGATTATTTTGATATGCTGATGTTAAAATTATTTTTTAAAAAAATAAAAATATTATTTAGATGTAATTCTAAACAAAAAAAAACACTTTAAAAAACAATATCAATTACACTTTTAAACAGGTTTTTAATTCAAATTTCAAATCAACCTAGATTAACCCAAGTCAATATAGAATTTCTACAAGTATAGAACCACTCCGGTATACTCAACTTCGAATGGTATTAAAGGGCCTAATACATACAAAAGGTGTAGTGTACGATTGCCATAGATTGTTGCTTTACGTTAATGACACCTTCACATTTTCTTACAAGAAATTGTTAGCTATTTTTGTATTAATTTCATCGATGCCAAGCAATGTTAGTAATGGAGAAGACGTGATCTCTCTTTATTGTTATATAAATATTAATAGTATTATTGGATCAATTTTTATATTTTAATCAATTTTAGTTATGTTATGTAAATATTTTACTAATTAAGATTCGAGTCATAATAATATATTTATGAGAAATTTTTATATATCTTTTAGTGATGATTTCAATACAAAATAATAATTTAAAAAACATAAATTTTAATATTTTTTTTCAAATTGACCTGAATTAACCTATTAATATGCTATAAGGTTACTTGAAGCATTCAACATTTTAATATATTGAGAGTAAAAAGAACAAAAAAATAAGGGAAGAACACTTTTCAAAAACAACAGTAAGCATCAATGGAGGATTTGAAAAGCTAGGGAAGAACACTTTTCAAAAACAACAGTAAGTATGGGGATTCTTACTTCTTAAGTAACTTCAATTTATTTATTTTTGGAGATAAAGATTGACCAAAAGAAAAGCAAAAGGAACGATGGAGTTGGTGTAGGCTCTATCATATTATATATATATATATATATATATAAGAAATAAAACCACAGGAAAATATTGCTTGATACTGTTTATAGAAAGGTGTAAAAGCTACACTCAATAAAACTTGAGAGTTGAGATGGATCCAAAAGTTTCAAAGTTTTTTTTTCCGTATGGTTTATTTATTATTATTAAATAGAGCAGGAATAATTAAGTAATTTTTTTTATTTTAATTGTATAGAAAAATAGCTTAAATATTTTTAGAGGTAAGAAAATAAATATGGTATTAAAGGATATTCTTGTATTTTTTTAATAGAATTTTTTACTATTATAATGTTCTCTATATTTTTTTTTTGGATTTTTATTTTTTATCCTTGGACTCTCTTTTTTTGTACAAAAATTAATGATTTTTAATTTTATCTTTCAATCCAAATTGATGGATATATATATATATATAAAGCTGAAAGTTAGTAAATTGAGTAATTTAATCAACTGGATGATAAAGTTGAATAGTTTTGAGACTATATATTATATGATTTTCTAGGCATTAAAAGAAGGAACTTCTCTTTCTTTAGGCTCAATCAAATACAAATACATTTTCTCAGCAACTTGGATAGGGCAAAAGTCCAAGAAATCAGTTCAGTCAAATCTCAAACAGGTTTCCAGAGAAAATAGAAACTTCAAATCTGAAATAGTGAAAGTCAAATCTTTGCTAGTTTTCTTTCAAATCAAACGGCTGTTACAATTGCATACCTGATGACTTCATTGCCATGATTTATTTTGCCACAAAACCTCTCATCTAGGGTATCTAGATATGACTCAAGGTTTGGCCGAATAATTTGTTGTTTAGCCCAACCCGACAAACTCGCAACTCAAAACCTAACCCTTAAAACATTTTTAATTTGAACCGGTTTTGATATTTACCCGGTGTTTTGTTGTTAAACTCGAGCCGATAAACTCGCAACTCAAAGGGATTTTAGTTTGAACCATTTTTAATATTGACATCAAAGTTACACCTATAACTATGGAATTATATTAAAAAATAATTGAAACCATGCCATTCTAGACAAAAATGATAAATCCAAGTTATAACCCGACAACCTATCGGTTGACCCGGTTGACCCTGTGATCCAACCCTTTATCAAATCAGTTCCTAGACCAAGTTCAACAACCATGCTAATAATAACTTGATGGTTCGACTGTAACTTAGTCGACCTGGTCTGTCCAAACTCGGTTATGTCAAAACTATGGAATTTAATGATAAATCCATGAAGTGCAATGTTGAAATATAACATTTTTTATATCAACCATGCTATAATAACAACAGGGGATAGCTAAATCCATGAAGCTCAGAGAAGTTGAAAAAAAAATGCATATCAGATGGAAGGGTTTTTCCCAGTGACAAAAGCTTATCCAAATAAAGCACACCAAACTCCACAAACTCCCATGGAGTTTCCATCTCAAAAGGTAATTACCTTCATATTTACTTGGCACAACACTGATCAAAAGATTTAAAAAAAAAAAAACACAATTTTTTTCATCAAGCACTAATTATTATTATTATTATTATTATAAATAATTACCTAGTTTCTACACAAAACCAAGGCACAAACTACTTAGAAGAAAAAAAACTATAATGAGGGTAAAAGTTAAAAGAAAGAAAGAAAGAAAGAACTAAAAGCCATTACAGTTAACAGCATGCTGAACTAGGGGGGGTATTTCCCATTGGAAAATGATGGTCAGCTTGGCGGCAGTTATTTCTACAGGCAGATTGATGCTAGCATTTTGTGAACTGACTGAAGAACATTATTGCCTGGGACGGTTTGGAGGCTGAAGGATGGTGTCAGCTAGATCATCATTCAACTTGACTGGAAGTGGTGGCATCTGCTTCATGAGCTGTGGCACATCATCCATCCTGTAAATAACCACTACAATGAATTCTATCTGGGAAAAAGAAGAAAGATAACCAGAAACAAAATCCTTTCATCCTAAGAAAAGAGACGCCATCTGGCACAACTGGAGACTCAATGGAGCATGAGCACCAGAACAGATTCCTGAAAAATTATTTCTTAGACATTGACCCCGAGATTAAATCAGTCTTAGACTCCAACCTAAAACCTTTAATCCAATCCGTAATCAAGGTTTCATTGCTTTGATAGAAGACTCGATAGAGCAACGAATAATGTGTAAGATAACTACATCGAACAGGTGTCGTTAAAAGTGTTTTTGGAAACCCCCACATCGGTAACAAAACCAAGCAGAGTATCACATTGCTTGGACTGAGCTTGGATCAGAGATACCTGAACAGAAGCTTGATTTTAAACCAATAAATTGGGCCCAAACTTCGGTAGGCAGCAACTGGTTTTCCTCCATACATGCCCACCCCCACCCTCAATTTCTTTCCTTTTTAGATACAGGATCATAGGCCTCCAGACATGGCTTGAAATCTAGATCAAAGGTCATTGGTGTTTAAACTTCAATATTTGCAAAATCATGGCGGTTCATTATTGAGTGTGCTTTTTAAAAGTTTGAGCATAATATAATTAATAGAAATTTCCATATTAGGCATGTGTAAGCCTAAGCCCCCTCTAGCGAGACGGGGCCTGCATTCCCCTTTATAAGCAAAGCCTCTCTACAGTGTAAGATATGCAATTAAGAGAGTATTTAAATGTCAATCACATGACAGAAATGCATAAACACACAAAAACATACAAGAATGAATGCTGCTTTGCATCTTTTATAAAAGAAACCTACTGAGAAAACAAATAGCAAATGAATGCTTAAATGGAAACATGCAGCGAGAAGAAATGTACAACATTAAGCCATCATAAAATCTACTTAATAAGAAAACTAAGAAGAGCCAAAAACATACCCATTCATAACTTTGCGGATGTTGTTACGTGTTTGGTGGAGAAGACTGAGGTTCTCTTGTATCTGAAAAGTCAAGGATAAATTAACAGCAATTTCAGTTGACAGCCACCAAGATGCACAAAGTGAGACTTGCTATGAGGGGCTCTCATAAAAAAATATCACTTGCAAACATTAAGGAATGTTATTTGCATAACACAAGTGGGGAAGAGAGTGTGAGAGGACTGAAGCAAATAATAAATCGAGATATTTTAGACCGATTCAAATCATATGACGGAGTATAGAAATAAAAAAATTCCGATCATCAGATAATCATCACATCTGTAATCATCAAAGTGAAAAAAGTGTGTTCAAAGCGCCCTGGACTGCTCTCAATAAATGCTTTCCAAACTCTAAATTCAGCCAAAAAAAAGGTGTGACATAATGAGATCATGACAGAAGTATTCACCTGATAACTTGCAAGGTTTGCAGAAATTTGATGAAACGTCTGTGCATTTTGCTTAAGAAGCTCTCCTATAACTCCACCTATTGCTGCAAGTGGCAAATAATAGCTCTTTAATGACACAGGACAATAGCAACACCATAAAAGATATAACAATATTAAAACAACTAACAAAAGATGCCTGGGGACAATATTTGTTGAAGGTACTCTTTAAGGTAGCATTATTACAAGTGTGAAAAACTCACCATCCACAAAAGCTTCATTTTTATGGTGAAACTAAAACCACATCTTACTACCAACATTCACATCTTAGCTATGCCATCAGCAATTACTATTTCTGAGTAACTTAATGAGTACCTACTGTCTGACCAATACTTCCAAGGATGAAAATTAAATACGACAATCACATGTATAGCACAATTGTTCTAGAGTCTACAAAAATTGCTACAGTCAAACATGTGTCAAGAAACTGCAAGGCAAAGATAAGAATATAAAACATAACATCTAACATGAACGCATGCCATCATCATTTCCAATTGCCCAATTATTAATTGACAATTTTAAGATAACTGCTCATTCAATGCTAGTATCTGAAATTAGATTGAAGGTTGTGTTTCCTATGGTGTGAAATTTTTGGAGCTGAAACATTAAAGGGGGTAAAAGGGGGGATAAATTTTGAGGGGGTGTAGAATCAGTTAAGAATGTTTGCTATGAATTCAAAGATTTATAAGTGTGAGTGGATCCCATTGCAAGTCAAATCAAATTTGAAGCTAAATATAAGTACAAAATACAAAATAATATATATTTTGAGGGCACCATATGTGAGGTGCAAAAAAGAAGAAAGAAAAGGGTGTTAGACTCATAAAAGAAAGAGAAAAGCCATTAAAAACAAAAGTTTTTCCCTTGAGAAATTCTTCCTCTTAAAACCCCCCTCTAAGATAAATTTTACCAAACATATTTCACCACCTGCACCTTCATAATAAACACATCATAAGCAATCAGAATTTCACCATTAATTAGGAAGACAGCTAATTGAAACAATATTGATAGCAGATAAAGTTGCAGATAAGAAAAGGTAAAAAAAAATGTTTCCAAAGCTGTTTGGAATACACAAAGGTTTTGTGAAGTATAGAACCTCACCATCATACGAGATGCTTTCGTCACTGTCGAGTGGCATCATTGGAGTTGCAAATGGAGTAACATTGGGGCAGGTGACCATGAAGTTAGAAGTCTTTGCAAAAGGATCACTATGTCTTTCCTGAGAAAAAGAAAGCAGACTATATAACCAAAGCGTCATTCATTCCAAGAAACCACTATCACTTTCAAAGATTCTCACTACATGTAATGTATATTATGATGTATCATGTGATGCCACAAATTTATGTGTCAGTTTGAAATCATCAATGGCAAATTGTGTGGCAATCACCAGTTTCACCACATTAGATAAAACTTTAGGCAGTCCGAAGCATATTTCCATTGAAAAGTTGGGTTGAGAACACATAATATAAATGTTTGTGTACAGATTCCACCAGCACTTATCAGATTTATCATTACTAGCCTGGATTTGTTGCCTTCCTAATAAATTTTGCAACTTAACAGTGGACATGTCTGCGTGAAAAATTATCATGGATTAGATTGAAAAAACTATGATCCCTGCCCACAGCCGGGTTTTTAGCGCCTTACATGTGACAAGACTATGACCTAAGAAGTAAAACTTCAGTTCAAGATGCAGGACAGCTAAATTAAGTAAAACACAATCAATTTACACAATATATAAACAGCACAGAGGAAACTAATGCATCTAACTCCACAGTTGAATGTGTAAGAATTCAACAGGCTGTAACATAATTTTCAACTAAAAAATAGTGCAACTCCCACAGAAGAGATTCGCGACAAAATAAAAGGATACGTACTTTTTTATCTTTGCTTTTCCGCATTAGATTATCTTCCTTCCTTCGCTTGCTATTTTCTTTTTTCTGGATAAAGAAACAAATTAATTAGTAGATTTGACTCACAACTAACAGATACATCAGATATATAGAGTAATAAATGATGTAAAACTCCAAAAGGAACCACCAAGCTGTCCAATTTGCAAAGCATACTTGGACCATTCAAAATATAAATCCTCCATAGGTTGATTATTTATTTAACTACGGAATACGCAAGTTTTGGCAGTCACAAACATAGATGTTAAGAATTTAACAAAAGGCCACATGTAGCTAGATATTACACTACGAGAACTTACAGTCATCCATCTGCAACGCAAAGCAACATCTCGGACTGTCTTGTTTGGTAGCTGTAAAGCTATCTTTGCATAACGTACTACATTTGTTTCCATTGCAAATCTGTGACACAAGGAAAACCACATTTTAGATGAATTAATTGTGAAACAGTTCTTGGATAGAGAGATTGAATTTCAGTAGCCATTTTCTTTTCTTCTTTTTTTTCAGTAATTTATGACTTTTGGCTGAAAGTCAAGAGGGAAAAAACAAGATTCAATGACTTGTTGAGAAAGGAAATTTAGTTCATGATTGCTCAAAAAGAGCTCGTTTCATGAGGCTATAGTTCCCGTAGCAATCTTTTTAATACAACTTTCTTTTGGTAGCACAATAGGCATCTAAGAAGAAAAACTACTCAACAGAGACACTTACACCAGCGACCTTTCGAGAATAAGAGAACACTAATTTTGTATTGAAAGCCATCTACAACTCTAAACAGATTATATGATTTCAATATTGGCCAATCATAATCAAACTAAATCAAATCCAGAAATTTCAAGCAGTCAGCTAAAAGAATCTAAAGCATTTGTTAATTGACCCAAGGTGAAATGTTTTCACTTGGTCAGAAAAAACATATATTGGATAAAGGAGTCGGTACACACATCAAGGACAGTGACACTATAGGCAACTTCTCATTGGTAGGGCACCAACAATTAAACAAAAGAAAATAGTCCAGATTTAGATAATCATTTATACAAACTTTATTGAAAGACAAACCAGCCATGAACTAAAATCCAAGATTTATTTATTGTATTCGAGACGGCACAGAGGGGAGTGAGGGAAAAACAAGGATTTTGGTTGATAATGTTTCACTTCAGAATATGATGTTAACATACTACTACAACTTGATCACCTCACGGAGACATGTAAGATTCCTAAAGTGAAAATTATCTAAACAGAATAGCTAAAATTATCACGGAGACATGTAAGATTCCTAAACAGAATAGCTAAAGTTGGTTCGAAAACTAATGAGAGAGATTACTACAAAAAATTCATTGACCGTTGGAGTAGGAGTGCTTTAATTTTGAGAAAAAATACATTTCAACAAATTCCTTATTAACAACCCCTGTTCATAATTTGATTAGAAACTCATGTTAGTCTGGCTAGGCAACATGTAACAATTGTTGAATTGTTAGTGACCTCTAACATTTCACCAATAACATAGTTCAATAAACTCTACAAACACCTCAAATAATTCAAATTTGAGCTCAAGCAGCAATTTATCAAACTATAATTTATCCAAAAAAAAAAATGCCACAGAAACAAAAAAAACAAGACGAGACGAGACTCGTCAGCTCCTCAAAATTCAATAAATTTCCAAAGAAACCAATATTTAAACCAACAAAGATTATCAGAAACATGAATTCTCCAAGAAAAACCAACAACAGCCTCGAAATTCAAAACAAAAAAACCCAAGAAAAAAATAAACTTACTTAGCCAACCCTTCATCAAGAATTGCCTGTTCTTCACCAGTCCAATCATTTGATATACCAGGATTATGCTTCAAAGATGAGCCAGAAGAAGGCTCTTGACCCAAATTACCATTATTTGGATTGCTTCCATTGAATGAAGAAGGACCCTGGTTGCCCTCTTGATTATGTGTCCCGGATGGGTTTGCCATTGAAAGACAAAATCTTTTTTTAAAAAAAAAAATATTCTCTAACTATCAACACGAAATTTAAAAAAAGATTGAACCTTGTTGTCTATATCTATATACAGAGTGTGTTCTTGACTGAAGGGAGCTCTATTGATAACGAAATTCAGTAGAGAGAGAGAGCGAGAGGGTGTGTGTACGGAATTCAAAGGGTGAAGAATTTTTTCTTTTCTTTTTTCTTTTATGGTTTAGAAGAGAAATAAAGGAGGAGTTTTTATTCAGAACGAAGAAATTGAGTTTTCATTTTTATAGTGTATGGAAAAGGAAGGTGGATGTGGTGGGTTAGTTTAATGACTAATATGCCCTTTGTGTAATTATGAAGTGATTGTAATTAATTATTGTAATCTTGCAGCAGATGTTATGATTACTTCCAATGGTGTTGATATTTTAGGAATTTTTTGTCGTTTCAATGGAAGAATTTATATTAAATATTTTAAGTAGTGTTCTATCTTGATGGAACAAGCTAATTTAATAATATGTTAAAAAAAAATGCATTATTGTCAAAAAAAAAAAATCTGCAAGTTGTAGGGAAAAAAAAAAGCAATTTTGTGAAACAATTGAAAAGGAGATAAACATTTAGTAAAATTGCAAAAAATATTGAAGTTATAACTTAATTGATTCTCTAATTTAAAAATAATTTGCAATATATTTTATTTTTCATGTAAATTATTCCCTTTATTATTTTAATTCTTTTTAAAAATAAATAATTCTTTTCATAAAAGTTTTTAATTAATTTCTCTAATTTGTAACCTGAATCTTGCTCAAGTTGATATTCTAATTGGATTTAGTAATCATGTAAATTATCCTACCACATTTTCTATGTTATTGTAATGATTTTTGCTATTATATTTTAAAAATATATATATAAATTATGTTTTATAAATTATTTAAAAAAATTATAAATTATGTTTTTTATAAGTAATTTTTAAAAAAAAATATCGGGTTGATATAACATTATAAGGTATATTAAGCAACAAGATATTTTCCAAATTATAAATATATCAAAATAAAGTTTTCAACCACAATGCAATTAAGCCCCTATAAGTTTCTAGATTTACAAATGCACCATGGATTCTACAGAGATCAGTGATCCTTTTGCTAGATGCTCACAGAGAGAGTGATGTCTTTTCTACTTGTAAGAAAAGGTTGAACGACTAGTCTTTCATTCTACACCGAATTGCCATCATTAATTGTGTGTGCTTTTCAAAATTTTATATTTGTGGAACTTTCAAATATTAAATAAAATAATAATAAATAACGATGATTTAAAAAGAAATATGGCTTGTCAAATAAAATAACATCACTCAATTTCCTCCACTTTCTCACAAGCTAGACAGATTTCCACCGCTATATATATATATACTAGCAACTTGCCCGCGCGTTGCCGCGGGTATTTTTTTGTATATAATTTAACATAATTAAATCTACAATGATAAATTTCTATGATATAAGTAAATAAAAATTATAGATTAAAAGATAAAATGCTGAAAATTTTGAGTTGTGTTTGTCACGTAAGCATAGATCACATCTTTTAGAATATAGGTATTGCGTCATAAACGATAACAAAAGAGTGCGCACTAACATTAGAAAAAAGAGCAACATATTTGAATAAGAAATTTTTTTTTACTGAAATCATTATTGTGCAGATAATAAAATTACAAAAATCAATTAATAGAAAGATCAAATTAAAAAAAAGGGAAAAGGAAGCAATATTAATTTAAAATATTATAAAAATAGCAACATCGGAGTCTTAACATTTAAAATTATTATTATTATTATTATTATTATTATTATTATTATTATTATTAAAATATTATAACAATAGCAATAAAAATTTTCAAACTATCCTGAAAAAAACACACTTACAAACATTAACAAAAGAGCAAGTAAAAGAAACAATTAAATTTTATTATTATTATTATTATTATTATTATTATTATTATTATTATTATTATGTTTATTATTATTATTATTATTATTATTATTATTATTATTATTATTATAATTATTATTATTATTATTATTATTATTATTATTATTATGTTAGTAATGAAAGAAACAAAAATAAATGAAATACTAAAAATATCCAAGAAACTTTAACAAAAGATAAAAAAATTAAAAAGAACTAAAAATTATCATTGCTATTACTGTCAAAACAATAAAAATTAATAAATTATCAAGAGGAAAAAAAACATTAACAAAAGAGTAAGCAAGCAAAACAATTAAATTATCATTATTATAATCATAATTATAATCATAACTATTATTAATATTAGTATTAATAATTAACAATATACAATATAAAATAACAAAATAAAAAGAATAAGGACCACAATGAAAAATAACATATATGATTAATTCCAATTGAAGGATACAATTGAAAAGAAAACAAATCTGGGGACCACAATAAATCATGAAATAATAAGTTTAATTGCTGTGTAATGTTACAAAAAAATTAGAAGAAGAGGGACTGAAATGCAAAGGTGTGTATATGACTAATTTTAATTACAGGACCAAATTAAAAGCAATTCAAACATCTGTACCGAATAAATTCAAGGAACGGAAAAGCAATCAGAAATCCAAACATGAGGGACCACAATAAACTTTGTACAAACATCGGGGACCGAAGCAGAGTTTCCGGCGGCAGGAGAGAGAAACGCGGCCGCCGGTGAAAAACCGTCCACCGGCGCTCACCTGCGCATACATGACGGGAACGCGCCGCGACGGACGATAGAGGACCTTCAGGCGCATCTTTCTGCACGGCGCACGTTCATTTCCGACGCCGGGAAGAGGCCGCACGCGCCGCCTGAAGGGCGCGTTCGCCTGGAACGCCGCTGGCGCGGCCAGGCGACGCGCCAGCTGTCCCCCTGGCTAATTACCACACGAACCCTGTCCCCACTGGTATTTACGAAAATACCGGGGGGGAAAAGACGCCGCAGCCCATGTTTACTGTGCAATTTTTTGTCGTTTTCGGGGGCTTGTTTCGTCAGTGCACTGTGCACAAATATGTGAAAAGCCGCCGAAGCCCCTCGCCACTGTGCTGTGTTTTGTCTTTTTCGGGGGTTAGATGCGTCAATCCACTGTGCATGTTGCGGCTATTAAAAAAAAAAAGTCAAAAACCGAAAACACCCCCATAAAATACACACAAACCGCCGGAGCACCAAGGCCATTTTCGCCTGTGCACTGCCGCAATCCACAGTGGATTGTGAGGCAGTGCACAGTGGTTTCTACAGTGATTTCTCAACGCCTAATGTATATTGTTAATATATATATAAAAAATAAAATTAAAAATTAAAAATCTGGTTTAATTATACAGTTTTATATAAATTAAAATTTCTCAATAAAATCTTTGATCTCATTTATCAATATATACACTCCCAACATACAAATATATCCATACAAATTTTAAGTTCTTCCTAGATAATTTGTCTGCACCCAATATTTTTTTAAAACATTTTTTTTAAAAAAAGTTTTTAATAGTGCTAAATTGTTCTTACAATGCTATATAAATCTGATTAAAATAGTAAATTTTTAAATCTCTTATCTTGAAAGATAAAATTAAAAACATAATTTTTTTGAAAAAAGACCAAGTGAAAAAAAATTAAAAGGAAAGGATAAAATTAATAAAAAATACTACTAATGAAAAAAACATGATTTGAGGTACAAAAATTAAAAATCATAAATGTGTTTACAAAAAAGGATAATAGAAAAAATAAGAAATGAAAAGAAGAAGTACCAATAAAAAATAGTATCTACACAAATTAAAATTGGAGAGACAAAATTGAAAACAAATAAAACTCTAATAAAAGAGAAAAGGACCAAAAAAAAATCGAAACTAAGAGGATAGAGCTAACAAAAAACAACAACTTGAAGGACTAAAAATATAAACAAATAAAAACTAATAGAATGAGGACTTGAATGAAAAGGAAAACATATGAGAAATTGTAATTGAATGACAAAAATGAAAAAAGAAGAAGAGCAAAACTTTTTATAAAAATAATTATGATGAAATATGAAATCAAAAGAATAAGGATTAAAATGAACAAAAAAAAATATTTATAGGCTTTAGTTGTCAAGAGAAAGAAAAGAAAAACAATTTGACCATCAACGATAGTTCAATTACCATAGGCCTCCACACGCCATACCATGGCGCATGCACCTCTGATTCGCTAGCTCATGTGGAAAAAACACCAACAACTTTTTAATTTTAAAAAACATGAAAAATACCAAAACACCCCTAAACAACTCTTAATTACTAAAAAAAATCTTTGAACATACCAAAAACAACTTATTTTTTCCTTTTCCAATGTTAATTTCGCTCTTTCACCATACATAAAAAAATATAAACACATGAAATATCTTTGTCCAACAATTCAATATTTTTCTGATTTTAAAGGCAAAAGGTACCTTTACTATTACAAATCTTTTAAAAAGTCAAGAAAGTCTTTTGGTCAACAATTTTAAATTTTGCTAACCTTGATTGCAAAAAAATTATTTTATTGTGTTAAAATTTTGAAAAATACACATATACTCCAAAATAATTTTCTGATGAAACAAATAGATCAAAAAACTCCTAAATCAAATGCTTAATATTTATCAACTAAATAATAAAAATAATAATTACATTGTAGCAATCCACAATAATCTATGTAGAGTTATAGGAAATCCCCCATGCGTTTTAGCTTTTTTGTTGATACACATACATATACACACACACACACACACCTACCTAGTGTTAGCTCAAATTTATTTTATTTTTTATGTTATTTTGTATTTTTTAATTAAAATAAAGTTTTGAATTGTCTTGTTGTTTCAATTTATAATTTTAGTGAACTTTGTTAAATATAGCCTATATAAGAATTTTAAGTTGATCTTAGATTTCAAAATTAATAGCATCCATTAATAAATTTTTAAAAGTAAATACTCTTTAAAAAAAAAACAAGAGTATACAATTCTACTAAAAATAAAATAAAGTTTACAGGCAGATTTAACATTTTGACATTTCAAGTTGAAAAATTCGCATACCAAATAGAAAGAAATTGAAAAGTTCCGCACACAATTATTTAATATAAAAGGATATAAAAAGGATATAAAAAGGATGCTAAAACCCCAAATTAACGGTCAATTTTTATTTTTTTTAATAATATAAAAGGGTGTTAAAACCCAAATTAGATATTAATATGTTAATAATTATTTAATTGTTATGTTGGGTTTTAACTATTTTTTATTCATTAAAAAATAATAACAAGTAAGTAAAATGAATTGCTAAGTCCGATTTTTTATATTCATAGAAAATTAAAAATTTACAGTCATTACTATCACTTAACGGGGACGTTGGCTCCTCATTAACATATATATAATATTTTAATTGTGACAATTTTTAATGTCTATATATATATATATATATATATATAATATTTTTTTAAAGAAAATCAAAACATTTGGATTATAAAAAGTTACAAATTACAAACAATTAATATATTACTATATTATTTGAACATAGGTGTCGGCTGAAAGCAAGTAGGTGATAAAGTAATTAGCTTTAGAGAAAATAAAGTTTAATCATGACATGGGCCATATTGCAAAATAGTAAAACACACAACTTGCGGTCAAACCCAACATATTTTACACTGTTTTAAAATTATTATTTTTAGTTTTAGTTTTTATTTTAAATTATTTTTTATGGTGTTTTTAGATTATTTTAATATGATGATGTTAAAAACATTTTTTAAAATATTATTGTTTGAGATACTTTTTATTATGCATATAATTTTTTTTTATCTATTTTCAGATCACATCCAAAAATTAATACTCATGAAATAAGGGCAAATCGGAAAGTCAGATTGAATTTCAAAGTTCGGAATTTCATGGTGGAACCTTCCTTTTTTCATATTAGATCTATAAAATAAGTTAATTTTATTATTTATAAAATAATAGCGTAAACCCCACCGATTAATAGAGAAAGTTCATCACGTCAAACCATCTTTCACATCACTCGATCGATTCAATAAAAGTAATTAAATATATTAATTGCTAATTTGGATTTTAACACCTTTTTAAAATTTACTGCAAACATAAAAATTAAATAGAATGTATTGTTATATTGGGTTTAAACGCTTTTTTATATCCATAAAAAAAATAATTACTTTATAAGTAAATGGTTAAGTTGGATTTTAATTCACTTTTTAAGAGAATTATTTTTTTTGTTTTAAATTAATTTTATAATTATATTTGAATTATAAAAAAGTTACAAATTACAAGCACATGATATCTTATTATCTCTGCGTTTCATATGAACAAAGGTGTCGGCTGAAAGCCAAGTTGGTGATAAAGGACTTAGCTTTTGAAAAAATAAAGCTTGATCAAGACTTTGGCCAAATTACAAGGAAATAAACACAAGTCATGCAAGTGAAGAATACTTTTTAAAATATTTTTTTATTTGAAAATATAGTAAGTTAATTTTTTAATTTTTTCTTAACCTTAAATCTAGGTTAATTAGCCGGCTCTAGCTTTGATTTCGGGTCAGAGTGTGATTCAAGTTGTTTTTCAGAGAATTTTTCATTTAAAAATCATTGAAGTAATATATTTTTTTTCTTTTTAAAAATTATTTTTGATATCAACAAATCAAAATGATCTAAAAATATTTAATTTAAAACAAAAAAAATTATTTAAAAAAAAATACTTTTAAAATACAGTGTCAAACAAGTTCCCGAATTAAATAACTATAATACTAACCAAAGATTCTAATCCCCAAGTGTTCGTTGTTAGCCAACAAGATGCTTCTTTAAACTGTTTTTGGTGTTGAATCTTGAATGTTTTATGCTTGAGCTTTAAGTAAGCAGCATCATCATAAAGCCAATTTCAAGTAGCTTTACAGTAACATTAGCTGCTGCAAATTGCCCAAGTTGGCCTCAATCCCTTGATTCTATATATATATACATACATACATATATATATATATATATATGTATGTATGTATGTATGTATATATGTATGTATGTATATATATATGTATGTATATATGTATATATATATGTATGTATGTAGCATGGAATCAGGGGATATTTATGCTGAGACCCAGCTAAGAGATGACGTTTATTTATTCTGTCATTTAGAGAACACATATGCGAAGTGACACTTGCAAATTAGAAGGTCCAATTGAGTTTTAAAGCTAGGAATTTAGTGGTCGAACCTTCCTTTTCCATATAGTTTCGGATTTTCAATATATTTTTAATAGGGATTAAATTGATTTTAGTTAAGAGCATGAACAATATTAGATGGGATGGTTAAGGAATTTTACTCTGTTGATTCATTGAGTTTGAACTTTAGAGATAAATTCCTTAGAAGATGTTCTCTTATATGTATTTAATTGATTGATGTGAGGTCGAGTATATTTTTAATATCGTTTTGAAAGAGATTTAATTGATTATATGTGTTTATTATAATCATATTTCTTTTTGAAAATGAGGAAGCCTGCTATTAGAAAGATGTATTCTATAAATCTAGATAAGCGAATAAAACTTCGGTCGTTCTAAATTTTTACAAGAGATGCATACTCTGACTTGAATTTGAGACCTGCTATTCAGATCGCAAATCTTTTGTCATCACGTTACACCCTTGAAGACATGCGGTATAAGGAAATAATTATATTACGATGTGTGTATTTGACATGCGGTATATCATGAGTCATAATTCATAAATAAATAAAACTATAAAATTTAATTACCAATAAATTAAACATTGAAAGATAAAATTAAGGAAATAATCTATAACACACAAAAATATAATTAAAAATAAGAAAAATCGATAAAAAAAAACTTCCATTAGCTCTATAGTCGGCTTGTGGATTATTTATTTATATATGAAAAGCTAATTAAATCGTTTATTTCCAAGCGTTAGATGCATCCCTACATGCTCTCACTTCAGTATATTCATTAGTAGAATTTGTATTTCATTGAGTTAATCAAGAAAAAAAACATATAGTATATAGTTAAAATCAGTTTACTCAATTAATGAGAAAACCTTACGAATTGTTGTCAATAAATCATCCTAGAAAAGATAAAGTCAACTCTTAATTAGTTAAATTTGCTAGCTTTTTTCTCTTGGTAGTCTAGAAAAGCACAAGGATGAAATTGAAAGGAATTAAACTATCGGAATAGAGGTAAAATATCAATAAATTTATAGGGTCAGAAAATAAGTTAGTCTTAAAACATAGTGGCGCAAGTCAACGTCCTTCAAGTCTTTAGCCACACAACACGTATAGTTCCAGTTTCCAGTTTCCAGTTTCCGGTTTCCAGCACAACATGATTTTGTTTTTTTATAACCACGGTGTCCGGGTCAGTTTACGCGCACCACAACTAATCCCTAGACTCACGGAACATAATGCAAACTTAGTGAGCATACAAGGCACCTCGCGGGTGATAGGTGTGCATGGTGGGACTTAAACCCCGGTGCAGAGAAAAAAAACAAGTCCCTTCAACTATTAGACCAAGAACCCACTTGCCACAACATTATTTATTGACAATATCTGAGAGGTAAGAAGACTTGTTGGAAAAAAAAAAGAATAAAAAATTGTCGAAATACAAATGGGTTTGAAACTAGAGGAAAGAGCACTTATTGCCTTCTTTGAATCTGATCATGACCTGTTTTGCTGTGCTGTGCTGGAGCTTGTGATCACGGAGGAGAAACTGGATTTGGATTGAGAAATAGAAAAAGTTTTCCAGGCTCGCTCGCTCGCTCTGCAGGTTTGTTCTCCTAAGTAATTTTTGTTTTTCAATCAAATTTTGGACAACGTTGTGTGTATAGAACTCAAGTTATTATCAGGATTTAGGAGAGACCAGTTAATCAGAAAGTGTTAGGCTGTATACCAGTAAAAGAAGAGAATTCAAAATCACTACTTTCATTGATGTCTGATTGCTTTTCCAAGCACACTTGTCCCCCCCCCCCCCCCCTTCTCTCTCTAGCTTATAAACTAAATGTTGGTTATTGGGTTTGGCTGATTCGCCATGAGGAATGAACTTGGTCTATTTATAGAAATTACTAAAAGGTAACCGCTAATCTACTTGTATAAATAGGGATATAACCCCTATTAAAAGATAGTTTTTTCATAATTGAAGAAGATAATTCTTTCTTTTTTCTTTCATCTCAATTATCTGCAATAAACTTGCTAAGATATGCAAAAACATTCGTACTGTGGAACATCATTTTGATTCTAGTAATTGAAGTGACCCTAAAGTTATTGATGCAGAAATAAGAAAAACAGAATCTCATAAGTAAGTTTTTCTTATCGAATTTACATTAAACATCACAATACATGTCTAACACTTGATGCTACAAAACTTGTCACAAGACAATTAACTTAACAATTATTGTTTTTTCTACTCTTGAAATCTCATAAAATGTGAATTTCCCCCCTTAGCTTCAGTTTCTGTGATCTCAGTGTTTGCTAGTGAAACTTTTAATTTAGAGTTCATGAGGCATTCCTTGTTACAACTGCATTAGCTTGTTATAATGATTATTAACAGGGTCGTGATACTAGAACAATAGCAAAAACTAAAATCCTCATTTGTCTTTCTGTGTGGTGTGGTGTTTGGGATCCAATGCTAACATTTGATTTACATTTCCTAAACTTGATGGTGCAGCATCGATCAATTATAGTATCAATTTGCTTAACCAGATTGTTGCTTAACCCGAAATTGAACAGAGGGGCACAGAAAATGAAACAAATTTCGATAAAACGTTCAAACTCATGGGATGATCATTTCTCTCATTTTGTTATTCTCATCCATATTTGAAGGAGCAAGGAAGGGATGCCTGGTTCTTCTCTAATCTCCTCAAATGCATGACTTGACTCACTTGTGAACAAATGTCTAAATATCTGGTTGGTCCGTTTACAGTGAGCAAACCTACCAATCCAGAGGATTTGAAATTAATCCAATACATCTTCGATTCTTCACTGAATGGGAGGTCAGATTTTTATTTTTTCTTTCTAAAAGTTATTGCTTGCTTAGCTGAACAATTTCAAGTTCACTAGTTGTTGACCTATTCTATACATGTTTCTGCTAGTGAGATTGTTGTTCAATGCAAGAATTATTATTTAACTCGGGGGGAATTACGCTCTCTGAGACCACGGACCTGGCTTGATGATAACGTCCTTTCTACGATGTCTGATGCAGTAACCTTAGTTAAGAAGAAGATGAAATATCCTGTAAATTGGTGCCTGCCAATTAGTTTTGCGGTAGGTTCCAAGTTCCTATCTGTACAATTTATATCTTATTCTCTTCAATTTTACAAGTCTACTACATGCAAGATATGCTAAGGAACCATCTCACTTAAAAGCTTAAACTGTTAAGTGAGACCCTAGAATATAATTTATATTATTCTTTAACACACCTCTTCAAGTGAAAACAGTCCCACTCTACTTTGTGCTTGATTTTTATCAAATAGAATGGGGGTGGTGAGATTCGAACTCGTGACCGCTAGGTCAACAAGGTTGTGATATCATGTTAAGGAACTATCTCACCTAAAAAATTAAACTATTAAGTTAGGTTCCAGAATATGATTCATATTATTCCTTAACATGATAGAATTTCCTTATACCCATGTGTTGTGCAGGAGAATACAGATGATCCACGTAAGTGTATTTCTTTCGCTGAAAAGCACAGGATTAAGGAAAACTACATGTCAGATCTGTTATGCTGTGAAAAGGTGAAGTTTGGTTTTCTTTTGTCCAATTAATGCCTCCCTTGATTAGTTATGTTGTGAAGACTATATTTGCAGGTGTTTGTTCCTGTCTTTGACGAGGAAAAAAATCATTTCTTTCTATATGTCATACAGTTGAAAACACAAGTTGTTGAGATATGGGATTCATTTGCTGCATCGAGTCAGAGTGATTGGGGTGACAGGCGACTTCATAACTTGGTAAATGGCTGCGTACGTATGAGCTACCTCGTAACCCTAGTTAACCATTGTTCTAATGGGCTTTGAACATTTTCACAAACCAGTTGGTTAGCCTGGACGCCCTTTTCAAAGATGATATAGATCAGAAGTACCAAAATGTTTGGTCTTTCAAAGATTTCAGAATGGAAAGACCATCGAATGTCCCACAGCAACCAAATGGGTAAGTAAATATTTATCATCCATAATATTTTTGGGAGTTAGGGAACATTTTGAGTACCTTTAAAGTACTGTAAAACAATCAGCTGACATGATTTCTTTCTTTGCAGATATGACTGTGGTGTATATGTTATTAAGTTCATGGTAGTACCAGAAGAAGTGACAAATCCTGATTTTGTGGTAAGAGTTTCACATTAATGTGCCCTTACTGAAGATAAGGGTATGACAATCTTTCTAATTATCTAGCCAACATGCAGTTCGACAGCGATAACGAGAGGTTGGAAGTGGCACTAAGATTGCTAGCTAGTGACGTCAACTCATGCAGTGTTGATTTGGCTTCCAAGGCTGAGGCATATTCTGTGATTTGGCTTCCAAGGCTGAGGCATATTCTGAGCAGAGGTTTGGAAATTGTGAGAACTTATCGTAAGAAATGAGAATATGGAAGACATATTCATCGATAGCAAAGAAGTAGTCAAGCAACATATAGGAATTCAACTTCAAGGAAGCTTGATCAGAGAAGGATGAGCCCACAGTGCAACAGAAGAGAAAAAGAAGTGATCATATTTGTATGATGTAATAGAAAACATCCAAAAGCTGAGAAACTCTTAAAAGTTATCCGTTCCTTTCATTTTTCATATAAAATAAGGACAAAAGAGACAAGATTGATATAAAAGAATGGAAATTCTTATGTTTCTCTAAGATTGATTCCAAACTCTGTCCAGGCATAGTTCAATATTACTATCATCACAGCAACTACCACCTTGTTGAAGATTGAAGAATTTGATTCCAAGACTGCAACTGGCAAGTTGAAGAATTGAAGACTCTGTTTTTTTTTTCATAGAATTGAGCAGAGGTATTTTAGTTGATGCAAATTATAGCAACAATTGTTACTGATTTGAACAGTAACTGTTTTTCTGGGCAACAGACACAGTAACAGTTACTGATTTGAACAGAAACTGTTCCTGCCTTCAAATTTTCCAACAATACCTCATACCATCAACCTAGCTACAACAAGAGATATTCATAATTATAGCCTTCTGTTTCACATCAGCAATTGAAATAACCCTTGATTTGGTCATGGTTATGTTGAGTGTTGAGACAATCTCACACAATATGAGAAGAAAACAAGGCTGGAAGAGAGGCTGAAAGGAAGAGCTAAAATGGACTGAAATCATGGCCAGTTGTCTGCCGGCTAGAAATGGGGATCTTTGTTCAAAATGTGGAATTCTTTTTATTTCCACTATATAAAGGCACTATTTGTAAAATAAATGTGGAGCCAATTGAGAGCAAAAAGAAATTGAGACAGAATCTGCCATGGGATGGAAGGCAAATCAGTTGAGAGTAGGAGCGCAGTTGAGGTGACCCTCCTCCTCCATTGTTGTAGAATTATACCTTTCCCTCTACTAATAAGATCGGCTACTCTGTGGATGTAGACAAGTCATTCCTACATGAGTTGACATCACCAGCCAGCAATCTCAAAACCACTTCCAATCTCTTTTTATCGCTGTCGAACTGCATGTAGGGTAGATAATTAGAAAGAATGGCATGCATTACTCATCAGTAAGGGCAAACTATTGCGAAAATCTTACCATGAAATCAGGGTTTGTGACTTCCTCCTGGTGTTAGCATGAACTTGATTACATACACACCAGTCATATCTGTATGGAAAGAAATTATGTCAATTGATGTGTGTTTACAGTAATATAAAGGTACTCAACAAGTATCGAGGATCATAAACATCTACTAACCCATTTGGTTGTTGTGGGGCTCTGAAATCTCTGAAGGACCAAGCATTTCGGTAGTTCTGATCCATGCATGTCATCTTTTAAAAGGGCATCCAGGCTAATCAACTGGTTTGTGAAAATTTTTTGTCAGGGAAAAGAAAGTTCATAAAGCCCATTAGTACAATGGTTGAGCAGGTTGACAATGAAGTACACAAACACTTACTATATTACTTCCGCTTGTTCCAGCTAATGAGTCCCATATCTCAGCAACTTGGTTTTTCAATTGCAGTACATATAGAAGTTACATATTCCATGACAAAGACCGGAAAAAACCCCTGCAAAAATTCAGTTTTGCCCATCTTTGAAACAGAACCAAGCATGGGATGCATTAATTGGACTAAAGAAAATCGAACTTCACTTTTTCACAGAATAACAAATCTTACTTATAGTTTTCCTGGATCCTGTGCTTTTTGCGCGAAATAAATACACTCAGATATGGATCCAATGCATGCTCCTGTTTCACATCAGTACTCGAACTCGAGACCTGTTGCGCAGATCGCAAGTCCTTTGCTATCATGCCATGCACCTTGGAGACGATAATCATACTATCACTTGATTTCTTTTTAATTAAAAAAAAACAATTCTTTCAATGATCATAAGAAATAAGTAAACTAAATAATTATAAATTTAAGCAAGTTGTAAGATCTTAGATGATAAAATGACCATGAGACAAGTATATGAACTTGAGCCTTGAGGACAAGGTTCTGCTTCAAGATGGGGGCAATGATAAACCAAGAAGATCGAATGGAATGTCTATGGTCTAGTTCTGTTGAAGAAAGCCTTGTCCAATGGAAAAACCTTACAAAAGAGGATGCAACTTTGGAAAGTACACAAGACCTGCGAAACAAGTATATGGGTTAAACAGTTCTGCTTCAAGATGGGGGCAACGATAAATCAAGAAGATCAAATAGAGTGTCAATCAAGAATCCAAGATACGGGGGTTAAACAGGGATCAGTTTGCATGGGACATCAGCGTGTGACCTGGAGATTATGATTTAAGATTTGCATTAGTTGTTACTGTTGTTATTTTGCCTAGAAATCAATCAATAAGTTAGAATAATTCCATTAGTGATGACTATTTTATTGTCAACTAGCTGTTCCACTCCTTTTTAATTAGGGAAGTAATTGAGTCTTTTTTTGTATTTAAACTCTGGTTTCCAGTAAGTATAATAAGAAAAGAATTACAAGGATTATTATCACCTCAAATAGAGTATATTTTTACATGTTTTTTAAAATAGCTTTGCCTGAGACCTATCAAAATGCTTCATCAACTAGCAATGTTCCTTATGTGCTTCTTGATTAACGATAATGTGCAAAGTGAAGATTTATTATTTTGACTTGGAGTTTTTTTACGACAATGTCACTTGTTGTTTATTTTTAAGCATTTTGAAGGCAATGCTTTGTAGTTTGATGTGTTGTATTTAAACTCTTGTAACTTCTGCTCATTAAAACAAAACAATACTAAACTTAATAAACACAAGATTAATATAAATGAATATTCAGTAGCGAAACATTAAAAATACATTGTAATCTTATAAGAAAATTAAACAATAATAACATCAATTACAAGCACATTCAAAAACCCATTCAAAAACCCGTCAAAAAACCCATAAAAAACAAAAACAAAAAAAACCCAAAAAAGTAGTATAACACCGTGATTACACTGAATTTCAACACCTTCCAACATATATGCCGCATAAAGCTCGTGTCTAGTAGCAGAAATTGCAGATTGCAATAGCAAGCAGCGTAATGGCATAGATTATCCAAGTAGCCCACTTGACACCAGGGGGGAACGGGATTGAAATGATAATGAAAAACACGGTGGCTGCCAGGAAAGCTGCAACTTTACCCAACACATTGGTTGTCCTCGGAAACTTGGTGGGGTTGATGGAATGTGAAACAAAGAGGCAAGAAAAGACGATTGCGAGAAGAATACAGACTAAATGCAAGGAATCGAGTCTGGGATGAGTAATTTGGTGAAAATGAAGGGCTATTTCGAGTACTGATGTGCAACACATGCTTATAAGCACCTTTTGCCATTCCATTTCCTGCTTAGCACGGGACATGTTGGCCGGCTCTTCTTCTTCGTTTATGGTGGGACGTGGTAGCTGCTGTGATGCTTGCTGTCGCGCTCCTTGCCAGATTCGGGACACAGATTCTGGAATTGAAAGAATGAAATCCTTGATAACTGCACCACCATCATTCTCCATGGTTTTCCTGTGCTGTATGCTCTAAAGCTTGAGAAGACAAGGAAAGAAATTACAAGAAGCTTATTTAACGAATCCGCCCCTCGAAAAGGACAAAAAAAGCCGCAGAAAAAAGAAAGAGAAGGGAGTTTGTGGATAATCGGATTCGGACCTCAAGATGAAGTCATCATCCGAATGTTGGAATTTGAGAAAAGTCAATCGGACATGTAATTTTTTAATCTCTAAGCTACTTTATATTAGAGTAGAAGTTGCTGAAGAAACCTTAAAAAAATCTAACAACTACTGTTATTGATTACTTTCTTAGATATTACCCGATTTATCTCATCTTTAACAAACATATTTTTCTTAATCAAGCCTTGTTAAAGAATAATATAAATCATATTATAGGACTTCACTTACAAGCTTAAGTTTTTAGGTGAGTTGGTTCCTTAATATGGGCCCCGTTTGTTTGCTGTAAAGTGGTTTCCTGGAAAGTAATTTCTGTAAAGTGAATTCCTGGAAAGTGGTTTCCTGAAAAGTGAATTCCTGGAAGGTGGTTTCCTGGAAAGTGAATTCCTGAAGGTGGTTTCCTGGAAAGTGAATTCCTGAAAAGTGAATTCCGATGTTTGGCAGTGTTATGGAAAATGAACTGGAAAACACTTTCCAGTGTTTGTTTGTGTTATGGAAAAGGAATTGGAAAATAATTTATTAATAAATTAATTTTTTTTTCAAGATTATCTAATATATATAAAATATTTAATCACTTAAAATAAAAAAATGAAATCTAAAAAGTATAATGATGAATTTTTTTATTATATCCTATATTCATACATAGCTTATTTTATAAAATATAACAATATATGTCATATCATATTATAGAGAAATAAGCTTGTGAAATATTTTTTAAGTAAAACTTATTATTAATATATATTTTTTCCAATTTTAAAAGCTTAAAATAAGTTTTTTTAATTTTAAATCAAAATCTCAATGCAAAATTTTAATTTAGGGTGATTAAAAAAAATAGAATTTTTAAGATTTAAATTATTAGTTTTTGTGTTTTTTAATTGTTAATATCAGAATTATTATTTTTTTTTATAAAAAATAATACTTTAACATGTTTCTATTTTTTTTTAAAAAAAAAACAATAACTAGCTAGCTCGCGGAAAGTGTATTACGGTCCTTAAAACCGTAATACACTTTCCGGATTTTAAGCCTTAGGTTTTCCTTGGCTGGAAACAACTTTCCTGGAAAGTTGTTTCCGGTGTTTGGTAAACAACCGTAATACACTTTCCTGTGTTTGTTTGCTGGAAACTACTTTCCAGGAAAGTTGTTTCCAGCAAACAAACACTAGAAAGCAAGGAAAGTGAATTCCGGGAATTCACTTTCCTTGAAACAAACAAGGCCATGGTATCAGAGCCTTGTTGACCTAGCGTCACAAGTTCGAATCTCACAATTCCTTTTCTATTTGATAAAAAAAACTAAGCACAAGGTGATGTGGGCCTATGCAAGTTTCAAACCCAAAGGGTTTTTACTTGAGGGTGTGTGTTAAAAAATAATATAAATTATATTATGGGGTCTCACTTACAAGCTTAAGCTCTTAGATGAGATGGTTTCTTAACAAGCCCTTTCATCTAAAATTATCACAATTGCTTCGATGAAAAATGTCAAGAAATGTACAGCATGTGTTTATTTCTTGATTTGCAACTTCATCCCATGGCATTTGATACGGATAGGAGGAGTCAATTGAGAAATGACCAAACTTTACAGGGATCTAGTTGAGAAACATTTTAGTTTAGGGATCAAATTGAGAGTTGGTGGATAGATTGGCAACTAATTTAGTATCTAACGCTTGAAGACATGCTTCCGAGCTCGTCTCATTATTTTAACCTCGGTTGAGATGTTCAGATGAGCCACGTTTGTCGGTCCACGTTTTTATTCTTCATTAATTTCCCCTAATTATAATTTTTTTTATTTTTAATGTGGCAGGTGGAAAAGGCACAACAGATGGCATCAAAATAAATAAATGGAGATTGTAGATAATCGGTTTCGGACCTCAAGACCAAATGCTGAAGTCAAAGAGAAGACAATCGGACCTGTAATCTCTTAGGACAAAATAATTTGAAGTCAATGCTGAAGTCAATGCTAAAATAATTTTAATATTCTTAAGACAAAATACAAATATTACATGTATTTTCTACTTCAAAACAATAATAAAACATTATTCAATGTTTTAACCTTGATTTCTTTATAATTAAAATAAAAATAAAAACAATTCTTTCAATGATCATAAGAAGTAAGTAAACTAAACAATTATAAATTTAACCAAGTTGTAAGATCTTAGATGATAAAATTACCATGATGGGTGTTTTGAATAATCTACAAGTTTTTACTATGTGCCTGTTTGGGACGGCGGTTGTACCGCTGTTTTCTCAAAATTTGTTTTGTTTTTTTTCATTTTAAATGATTTTTTTTTGTGTTTTTAAATCATTTTGATGTGATGACGTCAAAAATAATTTTTTTTAAAAAAATCATTTTAATGTATTTCTATATGAAAAACACTTTAAAAAACAATCACAATCACCCTCCTAAACATGTATGAATCTTTAACAACATCTAATATTTTAATGATTTGAAGAGCATCTAGTGAGTGATGTGATCAATGATTTTAAATTAACATTAGAGAATCGGACCTCTCATTATAGTGATCCCACTCCAATCGGGCATCATTATAATATTCAATCGGGCCTCTTGACAAGAGTGGTCTTGCAAGAAACTACGTCGGAAACTTCAAAACAACGACAGAATTCCCATTTTCTTATTCATGTTCTTGCCTTGTTAAATCCTAAGCACATCTTAGATTCAATTTGTTTATATTTAATGAGGTAAGAACAGGGTCCCAGATACAGAAATTGAGGGGTGTGAACAGAAAGAATAGGCTTAAGGCCCAGCTCGAAACGTTGCTATTCGGCCATAAGCTTCGATAAGGAATTAGGCCACTCATGTTATTCTGCCCAACACAAGCTAGATTAAAGCAATTTGTATTTCTGCCATTGTTATCTGTTGTACCACTTTACAAATCTATGATAAATCATTACCTTTGATTTAGCTAAAAACAGAATATATATATATATATATATATATATATATATATATATATATATATATATATATATATATCATTTTTCACAATTTAACAAGAAATTCAATTCTAAGCAGGGATAACTATAACTATTAAGCGCACCCAGGTGGCCTCGAGAACCTTGAGATCTAGAATGTAATTCAAACAACTAATTTCTTATTTGAATTAAGTATGATATTGGCTCGATTATATTGGGGTGAGAGTTGATCCTTATAATTTATTATGATTTTTATTTTTATAGGAATATCTTAGTATCATGATTAGAGACACGAATTTTTTTTATATTTTAACTAGTTATGGTGCTTATAGTGTAACTCATAGAATAATATAAAAATATCAATAATGAAAAAATATTATACTAATGATAATAATACTAATTCTAATTCAAATAATATTAAGAAAAACAATGATGTGGATTATCGTGATGATTATTGTCGTGAAAATTACAACGATTATAAGTCTATAAAAGTATTGTCAGTAATAATTAGAATATTAATTATTTATAATAATTATTATAATAGCAGCTATAATAACTATAACAATTTAAAAATCATGATTGTAACAGCCTAGCCCAACCTGCCATATATTGTCTGATTTGGGCCTTACCATCCTCACGGTTTTGTTCCTGGTGACGCGAGCCCACTTCTAAGTCTGACGCCCCAAAACACATATGACAAGTTGGCAACCAACACTTTTAATAAGGTCAACTACCACTCCTTCACCCGCCAATATGGGATATTACAATCTACCCCTCTTAAGGAGCCGATGACCTCGTCGGCACAATCAGATAGCTAGTGAGGTCTGCTCTGATACCAAATGTAATAATCCCAATTTTTTTTGGGCTGTTACAGTGATGATTAAAATATAATAATGAAAATAATTCATTAGTCAATGTTGTTTTTGTTCAAAATTGACTTGCACGATTTTTTTTATATATGATATTTCAGATTTAATATCATGTAACTAAAAAATATACGAAATCAAATATAGACAAAACAGGTAGAAAAATTGAGCCAAATTATTTACAAGTGTTTCAATGCACATGAACAATCTACTGATTAAATAATTATCCAAACATTCGAATAATAGCAACATTTGATAACTTTGATACACTAAATAAATAACTCATTTGAAATAGATTTTATTGATGATAATTTAACTAATTAAATTTTAATTTATTCAATAAAAATACACATAACAATCAATTAATTTACTGTATTAAAAAATCCCAGCGCTAGTTGATGTCTAAAATAGAACTAACCAATGCGCTCCTGTTCAGTCTACATAAACAAGGTCTACAACACTAAATTCTTGTGGGTAGGTCTGAGTTGAAAATCTAGTTCTGCTAACCCTAGCCATCTTGTGGGTTTGCTTGGAGATTTTGGGTAGTTTGGTCGAGTCGCCAGTGTAATAGAATAAGTGGAGGCATGTGCATGCTTTTCCAATATACCTGTTTGAAAGTATGATAGTTGTTTTTAAAATATTTTTGTTTGGAAATGTATTAAAATAATATTTTATTATTATTTTTAAAAATTATTTTTGATATCAACACATAGAAATGATCTAAAATATTAAAAAAATTAATCTAAAATAAAAATAATATATATATATATATATATATATATTTTTTTTTAAATAATGTCTGTTTACTTTTTCCTCTTGGGGCATGTGCATTGCCCCACTTCCTGGAAAACAATAGCTGGATAGGATGTGAAGACTAATTTGAGAAATAATAATATTATTTAGAGAATATGGAAAGCATGATGCGAAAACAGCCAAGTTGGTAGGGAGAAAAAAAAGTAATCTCAATAGGACATTGAAGGTTTCCTTGTAGAGAAATATTTCTTAAAAGTCAAATGTTCTAAGGAATATCTCATCTTCTTTTGTATTCTCAAATGGTTTGGTTATTCTCTAAATAATATTATTTAGAGAATATGGAAAGCATGGATCATTGATGAATTCTATCAATTTAGCTGATGGAGAAATATTTTTTAGTGGGAAAAAGCAAAGGTCTAAATATAGATGTGGTTTCTTCTTCTCTATTCAATTTCTTCTAATATTGAAAAGAAATGAGGAAAATAAAATTCTTATATAGAAGATGCAACCACAACCCATTATTCTAGACTTTTAAATTAAATATAGTGTAGGTTTGTCTTTGTATGTGTAGGTCCAATACATATATAGAGATCTATGCATTTCCATGAAGTTTGTTTTTACATTTCAATCTTGCTCATATATATATATATATAACAATTGCTTGTAGATGATTAATTGAATTTTTTAATGCTTCATTTTGGTGCTTCATTTTGTATACTCGTATATATATATATAACAATAGTGAGGACAAATTTGATAAGAGAGAGGGGTCGAGAGAGAAAATCTTGATATAATATTTCCGGTCACAAAAATCATTGATCATAGCTCCCAAGTATTCAGGTTAGCAAGGAAAGTTGGCAGTGGTTAAAGCCTTGAAATGTAGAAGAAGAAGAAGAAGATTGCAATCCGGGAAGTGTGATGAGTTTTTTTTTTTTTTTTTTTAATTTGATTTGATTTAATTTTGCAGATCCAAACAGAAAGCCTTTGATTTTTAAGCAAACAAAGGTTGATGGAATTTGTAATCGAAAATGACACATACTTGTCTATTACTAACTATATCATTTTTTTAGACCAGATGTGCGCAGGCCTAACCTTTCATGCCTAGTTGCTTGACTTGTCTTTAAAGGTCAAAGTAAACCCTAGCTTGTTGTTCTTGTCCATTGCCCTCTTATGTGCACTAACCTAGCATGTCTTTTTTTATTTTTTTCTTCTTTGATATTGAAACATTAAATTCTCTTAAAATAAAAGTAAAATATATTAAAATCACTTGATAGCCATAATCTGTAGTGAGAGTAATATATTGATTGAAGTTGTTTATATTGGTGGCACCCTGGCTCTAATTAACTATAACATCTTCAACTATCAAGTGGTCTAATTCCATTGAATCTTGAAACTCCCGTACTGTTAAGGAACCATCTCACCTAAAAGCTTAAGCTTGTAAGTGAGGCCCCATAATATGATTTATATTATTCTCTAACACACCCCCTCAAGTGAAAGCTCTTTGGGCTTGAAACTTGCACAGACCCACATCACCTTGTGCTTGGTTTTTATCAAATAGAATGGAGATGGTGAGATTCGAACTCGTGACCGCTGGGTCAACAAGGCTCTGATACCATGTTAAGGAACCATCTCACCTAAAAGCTTAAGCTTTTAGGTGAGATGGTTCCTTAACACGTACCAATAAAAATGAAGAAATTTATCATGTTCCTGGTAATTTCTGGCCAGAGAATCTTTGTTTGCTTTGTCTTTGTTGGCTTTTCGATGGAATGAAAACGTCAATGATGATCGTTTCTAGCAAAGGCAAAGGTTGGAAGGGATGGGAAATAATAATAATAATAATACAGAATTATAGGAGTTGACTTGTGATCATCTATAAAGGCAAATAGTTACATGCATAAAACCATATACCAGAAAAAGACTGATAAATTCATAGCTTTATTTACTGCTAAAAATGGCGCCTCCCCTTATTGACAAATTGATGGAATGCGCTAAGGCAATTGAAGATGGTGAGCTGAAACATGCAGACTCCCTCTTCAAGGAAATCGGACTCCAAAGTTCCACCGAAGCCAATTTAGCCACAAGAAAAGTTGTCAAATACTTCGCTGAAGCTCTTGTCCGGCGACTGTATCAGCTGTATCCTAGAAATCCTATGCCATTAGTACGTTTCAGAGAAGATACAGACATCATCGGTTGCAAATTCGAACCTTTCCTCTCGTTTGCTAGCTACACCATCATGCCCCCCTTCTATGATGCTCTTCGTGGAAAAAAACAGGTTCACATTATTGACTTTTCGGTGACGGTGGATATCTGGCAGCATGCTACTTTGATGAAAGTGCTAGCAAACGAACTTGGTAGCCGGCTGTCATACCGGATAACTTTCGTGGGGCCAAAATTATCAAGACATCTCGGGTACCTCAAGTTAATGAGTTTGATCCTCAGTAAGACGGCAGAAAACAATCACATTGATTTCGAGTATGAAGAATATCTTGCTGATAGTGTGGCTGAGATAGTTGGAGCTACTCTCCAGCTCGGCAGAAGAAGCAAGGAAGAGGCGGTGGTGGTGGAGTGGGAATTTGAACTACACAAATTGCTTGCTGTACCCACTGCAGTGTTCAATCTGGTGATGTCAAAGTTGAAGGACCTCAAACCGGAGGTCATGGTGATTGTCGAACAGGAAGCGGATCATAACAGTCCAGATTTGGTGGACAGGCTAACCAAATCATTCAATTACTACTCTGTCATGTTTGACTCCCTCGAGGAGGATAAATTTGAAAAGCTTGAAGATTATAGAGTTCTATGGGAGAGGATTTTTAGGAGCCAGATTAGCAAAGTGGTGGCTGCAGAAGGCGTGGGCCATGCTGAGCGACATGAGACATGGGCTCAGTGGCGAGACAGACTGTTTCGAGCTGGTTTTCATCCTGCTCGGATAATGTTCCGTGAAACTATGCTTTTTAATAACAAGACTAATCAGTATAGAATAGAAGAAAAGAACCGGCGTCCCCTGCTATGCCGTCTCGATTACCCTTTCGCTATCTCTTCGGCTTGGAAACCTGACCTGACTCACGATGGTGAGCGCACTGCTTCAATTCCTACAGCTACATCTATCAGAGTTTCTACTGATGATTAAGAAACTTTGTTTTTAAATTAACTAAATGTAGTTTGGTTTCATGAAATAATTATTGAAAAGCATGTTTTTTGGCTTCGGTAATAATAATATTGACCACGCAGAGTCATTAAGCATGGAGATATGCGACCTAGGATCAATGCTGGGCAGTTTTAACATAGCACAAGATGCAAGTCGGGAGTCCGGGAAGGCAAGCAATTCTGTATCCCATGAGGACGACGCAGATGACGATATTATCATGATGAAAGGAAATATTTGGTCGCCAGAGGTATTGTTTTCTCTATTTCTGTCATAAGAAAAATATTTAGTGAATGTTAAGAAATTATTTCACCTAAAAACTTAAGTTGTTAGGTGAGGTTCTGTAATATGAGTTATATTATTCTCTAACATACCTTCTAAAATGAAAATCTTTTGGGCTTGAAATTTGCACAAGCACATACTGCCTTACGCTTGAGTTTTATCAAATAGAATGAGTATGGTGAGATTCGAATTCGTAACAATTGTGTTAACAAGGCTCTGATACCATGTCAAAGAACTATCTCCCCTAAAAATTTAAGCTGTTAAGTTAGGCCCTTTCAAGAAGATTTATATTATTCTCTACCAGTGAATAATATAAAATCATTCATTAGAGTTCATCCTCCTCAAAAATTTGGGCGATGAATATGATATCATAGTTCTAATAATAAAAAATTTAACTTGAAAGATTAATATAGCGTGTGTTATTAAATAATATATTAATTGAATTTCAACTTCGATGGTTATTAATTTGGTATTTATGTACACTAGTTCTTAGCAAGTTTTTAGATCGTGATGATTTCCATGGAGGTAGAAGAAGCCGTTTGCACCGCATAAACAAATTAAGATTTCATAGGTTTTATTGTAGAAGTCCTTTACTTTGGTCTTTTATCGAACCGGAATTATAAGTTCATATTATTCTTGCTGCATGCAGTGCTTCTCAATTAACCAGGTCGCTGCTTCAGCTGAGATATTTGACATATTAGAATATGTATGCCACGTACATGATCTGCCGATGGCTCTAACATGGATTTCAGACAGGAGAGCGGATGACAAAAATTCAAGAGAGAAATTTAGGCTGCACATCGTGGATACTGCTTGCTTTGTTAATGATGTGGGAATGAAAGGTTTCTTTGAGGCATGTGTAGAAGGGCCTCCTCTTGAGGAAGGGCAAGGGGTGGCCGGAAAAGCACTTCAATCAAAGATGCAATTTGTCCCTGACGTTGCAGACCTTGATGCAATCGATTATCCATTTCTTCATGTTGCATGGGAGTTTGGCCTTCATGCTGTTCTTGCAATGAAGCTTGCAAGCACCTACATGAGTGGTGTTGATTATATATTAGAGTTCGTTTTCCCTCTGGAAATGAGAGAAATTTCAGCACAGAGTCTTTTGGTAAATGAAATCGTATCCATCTTGCAAAAGAACTCTAGGAATTCATGGATAGTTTGCAATGAGGAACTGAGCAGGGCTAATATTTGCTCTGAAGTTGAAATTATGGCAGAGGAGGTTGGAACAACTACCATCACACCGGCAGCTCTTCCGGCAAGTCAACCACCAGAATTGTCAGAGATTGGTAGTTTAAATTCGAGTCAAATCAGGGAGCTATGCAATATTTTTAAACCACCAGGTGATGAAGTGCGGGTGCCCGAAACTCATGACCAGGTAGTGAAAATCCTACATTTGCTGTTCTTGCAGCTCAGATTCTCTTTTATGTAGTCAATGTCTTACTGCTTGGCTATTCAATCACAGGAAGTTGAGCAACAAAATTCTATATTTAGACCTGCAGCTGATCATTTCAATACATCTGAAGTTGAAATTATGGCAGAGGAGGTTGGAACAAATACCATCACACAGGCAGCTATTCCGGCAAGTCAACCACCAGAATTGCCAGAGATTGGTTGTTTAAGTTCATTCAGTTGGCTTAATGTTAATCCACCAGGTGATGAAGTGCGTGTGCCCGAAACTCACGACCAGGTAGTGAAAACCTTACATTTGCTGTTCTTGCAGCTCAGATTCTCTTTTATGACAGTCAATGTCTTACTGCTTGCCTATTCAATCACAGGAAGTTGAGCAACAAAATTCTATATTTAGACCTCCAGCTGCTCCGTTCCCGGAATATGAGGTAGATAGTTGTCATTGCAATACAGGAACGAGTAGCAAACGGCGAAGAACATCTGAGGTGTGGCAATACTTTGATGAGGTTAGAGAAAATGGAGAAGTATGGGCCAAATGCAGAAATTGTAGTAAGAAATATCGAGGGGAAAGCACAAGGGGAACCACTAATCTGCGCAAACACCTAAGATTATGTACAGGAAAGAAATAAGAAGGCTGATACGAATATAACAGAGGCCTTCAAACTTGAAAAGTCCATATATTTGAAGAAACATGGTTTGTTTAATTTTATCCTTTTGACTTTGTATTGAATTTGTGTTTAACAAATTCCATCGAATGTTCCTCGAGGAATGAAGTTACTGCAATATTTATCATCCTCTGCTGCTATCAAGTATTGAAATTTTCTGATGGTGAAGTTTCCTTTCAGTTGTGGATAGTTTCTGCTTTGATTCCTCACCTCCTTCGATTGCGTTTGCCAGAACTCCTCTGTGGCACTTTGGTCTCTATCATACCATCATTTTTACACATGTTCTTGTTTAAGTTATTGATAAATAATACAACTTAGGATTGCGTTTCAGAATACAAAATGCAAACGCCTAGGGGGGGAATGCAGAGCACAATAGTGAGCAAGGATAGGACAAAGACAGACCAGATAGCACACTTGACACTCAGGGAGAAAGGAATTTGCAATGGCATAGAAAAACGTTGCGGTCTCAAGGAAGGTTGCAGCATTCTCCAACACTTTGGATGTGAAAGTTCTTAGAAAGAACAATTAAACAAGAGAGAGAGACGACACATTTAATCTCTACAGTAACTGGGTTTACCGTAGACAAATGCCAGAAGATTGATTTGAACAGTAGATGTTTTTACTGTTCATTCAGCTGAAATTTGCAGAAATCGAGTTGATTTTTCATTGGAAAGCAAGCTTACAATTTATAGACCAGAAAAGAATCATGGATTCCTATTGTTAATCCATGATCTCGAATAAGCTGCAACAAACTAACAACTTCCTAAAGGCTAGGACAAACTGAAGACTTAATCAAAACAGTAACTAATAAAACAGTAACAGAGAAATTGAGATATAATGAACGTAAACTTGCCTACCTAAAATAATCAACTAACAAGATGATGTAGAATTTTATTTTTTTCTGCTTATGAACTTGCGAATGAGATCTCATTAAAGATTAGATGTGAATATTAGTCGGATTAGAAAATATATATCATTAAAGATAAAGTTAATGGCCTATGAATGAATGATTTTAGATTAATTATAATTTTTAATTAAAAAATATTTCAAGTCGTTCATCGTTAGTATCGATTTTTATGCGTTAAAATTTAAGGAAAAGGGTTTAATTACATTGGAGAAACAGGAGAATAATAAGACTATGGATTATTATATTGCCATTAGAGAATCGGACCTCATTATTAAATTCAATGTAACTAAGACATGCTTGATGAGCTTTGCTAGGTGTAGGAGAATCGGGCATCCTTATTATATTCAATCGGGCATCTTGACATTTGACATGTGGCTCGAAACTACGTGGGAGGTTCAGAAACATGGACATCTTTCAATTTAATGATTTTTCTTCTTGCAATATTTTTTTTTTCCCTGATGGTAAGAGGTATATTTGAGATTACCTCTGAATCAATCGTGACAATTTCTTCTTTTGTAGTAATTTAAAGTCACATCTTGTTTCAATAAATTAGGTTTTTGTTTTTTAACTATGATATCTAGACCATCTTACATGTATTTCAACTATTATATGGGATTTGAAGTTAATGATTAGATAAAAAAAAATTTATATTAGCATGGGTGCCCGGGTCAGTTTGTGTGCACCTCGACTTATCCCACGAGTGTTGAAATTAACGACCATGTAAGCCTCCAGTGACCATTATTTTAGCAACCACATGATTCTAACCTAAGACCACAGGGGAGCAAACCTCTTAATTCCAAGATCCTACCACTAGGCCATATTTGACACTGTGTTTTAAAAGTGCTTTTGAAAAAAAAAAAAATATATATATATATATATATATATATACACACTTTAAATTGAATTAATTTTGTTTTTGGTGTTTTTAGATCATTTTCATGTCTTAATATTAAAAATAATTTTAAAAATAAATATTATTTTAATATATTTTCAAATAAATTTTTTTTTCAAAAATAACCGCAACTATATACTCTTAAACCGTCACAGTTGATTAGATAATATTTTAGTGATGAAAACTAATAGGCGACGCTCCCAAGGACCTAATAGTGCTAACGCATCAACATATATAAGTGCTAACGCTTAGACCTAAGATAATTCGCCATTGCAGATCTCTTAGGTTTAGAGTGGATCATTTATATTTATAATATAAAAACAATTATAGGTTTTGGTAGAATTAAACTGTTTGTATTAATTTTTTTTCTTTTATTAATGAAAAAGAAATAATAAGTGTATTGACAAAGAAACCTTAGTTTAATACAGAATAAAATATAGAAAAGAAACAAATTATCAGACCTCGTTTTCTCCGAAAAGGCCAAATGATCCAAAATATAATGAATTTTTAGTCGAACTAAATCTAAACCTCGAGTTTTGCTGATTCACTAGTAAAGGATATCCGGACAGACAATGGTAACAGACTTGTCAAATACTTTGCTGGAACTCTAGGTCGACGAGTCTATACATCTCGAAATCCCAGACCATTAGTGCCTTGTGCAGTTTTTTATTATTATTAACTGGATGTCCGGTTAATTTACATGTATTTCGACTAATTTTATAAATTATAAAATTAATGATTATATAAGTCTTTACCAATCTAAAATTTATAAGACTCGAACTGGTTACTTCAAAAAAACAATCATATAGAGTTTTGCACAAATTTGAGATGCCATATGGACTGTCAGTTTTTTCCTTTCTTCCGACATACAAAATTGACAACCCCGACTTCATCATGGATGCCTTAACCGGAAAGAAAAGAGTCCAAGTCACTGACTTTTAATCATTGTTATCAATATCGTTCCGGTCGCCGTTCTGGTTTTTTTATCGGAACGGAACGTTCTGATTTCGGCATGCCATTTCGGGGTTGTACTGTTCATATATAATTAATTATATATATATATATATATATATATATATATATATATATAATTAAAATATTAATTTAACAAGCATAATTAAAATTCAAGATAAATTAACTTTAAATTATACAATATAAATACAAAGTCAAACAAACATAATCTCAAAATTAGAAAAAAAAATCACAAGTTAAAAAAAAAAGAAAAAAGAGAGGATTTTAAGGCCGGAACGGCACACCCGGAACGATACCGAAACGTTCCAGCCGGAATTTCCGGAACGGGCCGGAATTAAAACCGAGATGAAAACGACGCCGTTTCATCTCGATTTTTGTAATGGAACAGAATATTCCGGCTGGAACAGAACGGAATTGACAACTATGCTTTTAATTGATGGTAGCAGCCGGCGGTGGTGCTTTATGCTTCGGGGTGTTTGGGAGTGCTTTTTAAAAATGTTTTTGAAAAAAATTAATTTTTATTTTATTTTTATTTCTAAGTTTAAATTAATAAAATTTGGTATTTTTAGATCATTTTGATATGCTGATGTCAAAAATAATTTAAAAAAAATAAAAAAAAAATATAATTTTAATATATTTTAAAAAAAAAATCACTTTAAAAAACAACCACAACCAAACTCCTAAATAGTCACTTCATGATTACCCAAAGCAGTCAAGTGATGATATATCGTTCCATTTAACAGGTTTCGGACCAATTCTGTCGACAAAAACTCCCCAGAGAAGCTATAAAGCTTCCTTTTGAGTTTAAGGTTAAGCATAAGATCGCAAAAAGCCCAGCTGAAATGGTTGAAGCTGCTCTCACACTCAAAAGATCAAGTGAGGATGAGACGATTGTTGTCAGATGGGAGTTTGAACTCCACAGATTGCTTGCACAGCCAGGTGCAATTGAGCAGTGTTGTCAAAATTGATAGAGCTCAAACCAGAGATCATGATTGTTATTGAGCAAGAAGCCATTCTATGTCCCCAAGAGGTGTTGCGTGATGGAAAAAGGTTTACTATCTACATAGCAGGTCTCGAGTTCAAGTTTGGGACAACGGAAGTTTTACTCGTTCACCTAAGCCTACAAAATACGTTTTCCAAAGATATAGTTTTCTCGTATAAAAAAATAATAATTCTAACAATCAAGTCATGGTTGATTAATCATTTTATTTTAATTTCTAGCACATGAAACTATATGTATGACCCATTAAGTTATTTAAGAGTTGGTCAAATATAAATCACAATTATAGATAAAATACGATTGAATAATTTAATTTATTATCAATTTAACAGTTGATGAATGATTTATATTTAAAAATCAAGTACAATATCTTAAAAGTAATTTAACTAACTAAATTTTCAAAGTAATTATCAATTTCCTAAGGCAATTGCAGATGGCAATAGCAATCAAGAACATGACATAGACAGCCCATATAGCACATTTGACACTCAGAGGGGACGGAATGGATAAAGCAAAGAAAAACGTTGTGGTCGCAAGGAAGAACGCAACTTTCTCTAACATTTTGGATGGTATAATGTATTTATAAATAAAAAATACTTTAAAAGCCAATCATAGCTCTAAACACTCTCAAAATGTGAAATGAAAAGAGAAAACAGCTAGAATAGCCAAGGAAATCAAATCGATGGAATGATGAAATCCAGATTCGGCAACAACTTTGTATTGAGTTGTGATCTGAAGTGCTCTTGTGAAGCATAAATTCAAGAATAACTTCGGTGATTCCATTTCCAAGTCCTGCTCCTGGCGGATCATATTGTTTAGTGGTGGTTGATCAATGGTGCGATAGGGTACCTGCAGCACTTCTGGTGGTAGTTGTGGAGAAGGTGGAGGATGTCTTCGTGGTGATTCCGATTCAGGGGCAGTGTTAGAAAAAGAAAGCTGTGGTTGTGGTTGCGGCGATTGCGATTCTAGGATGTCTTTTTCGTTGCTACAATCAGGGGGGAAGGATTGACGATGGATGGTGCTGAAATTGCCACGCAAGTCCTTTGCTATGGAATTGCTTGAAACTTTTGAATTTTACTTATATATAGAGAGAGAGCGAGAGGAAGTTAGTTTGAGTGTACGAAGTAAGATAGTACATGTTTAGAAGTATGATTGAAGTTGTTTTTTAAAATATTTTTGGTTTAGAAATATATGAAAATAATTTATTTTTTTAAAAATGATATCATCACTTGAAAATGATCTAAGAACACCACAAAAACTCTTTTGAAACGCAATCTCAAACAGGAAGGATGTCCAATTGGAATCCAATAAGTGGGGTCAGATGTCCGATAAAGGATGTTTGAGAGTGTGGTAACGGTTGTTTTTTAAAGTGTTTTTTTATTTAGAAATGCAAAATATTTTTAGTTTTAAGAAAATATATTTTTTAACATCAATATATCAAAATGATCTAAAAACACTAAAAATAATTTTATTTAAAGAAAAAAAAAACACTTTTAAAGTGTTTCTCAAACAACCCCATGTGTCATGATGGAGAGTGAATGGAAACAATAGTAACCGGACACTGATCTATTAGCTTTGGATTTTTATAAATTACTTTGGGATCCCCAAAGTTTAGGATGTCATAAATATTAGGCCTTCTATGTCTATGATACTTTGGTAGGAGGACTAATATGCCCAAAATAAAAAATAGGGAGACCGAGTAAGAAAAGAGGAGGGGCAGAAAATATCCTAGTTATTAAATTGTTTTAATGCTAACCTTGAAATAAATTGAAGCCCCTGTGTTAAGGAACTATCTCACCTAAAAGCTTAAGCTGATAGGTGAGACCCTAGAATATGATCTATATTATTTTCTAAAACACCCCCTCAAGTGAAAGCCCTTTGGGCTTGAAACTTGCACAAAAGCTCACTCTACCCTGTGCTTGATTTTTATCAAATAGAATGGGGGTGGTGAGATTCGAACTCGTGACCGCTGGATCAACAAGGCTCTGATATCATGTTAAGTAATCATCTCATCTAAAAGCTTAAGCTTGTAAGTGAGGCCCCATAATATGATTTATATTATTCTCTAACAGCTCCTTTTTTATTTTCAAACTTTAAAAAAAATCAAATTAATATTTGGTTATTATCAGACAAAAACATAAAGAATAAAAACATAATTAAATTTGAGCAAGTTGTAAGATCGTCGATGATAAAATTACCATGATGGGTGTATTGTATACAATACAAGTTCTTACTATGAATCTCTGACAACATCTAATATTTAGTTCTTAATTCAATAATTAAATAATTTGAAGAGCATCTAGTGGCTAGGGAGTGATGTGATCAATCGGACCTCTCAATATAAAAATCAATGGAAGGCCCGAGACATCATTATAATATTCAATCGGGCCTCTTGACAACCTCGGAAACTTCAAAACAACGACAGAATTCCCATTTTTTTATTCATTTTCTTGCCTCGTTAAATCCTAAGAACAACTTGGAATCAATTTGTTTATATTTAATTATATAAATATATATTAAAAAAAAAGGTCCCAGATACAGAAATTGAGGGGTGTGATCAGAAAGAATAGGCTTGAAGCCCGGCTCGGAACGTGATCCTTGCTATTCGGCCATAAACTTCGATAAGGAATTAGGCTAGAGCAACCACCCATGTTATTATGCTGATTTTCACAGCACAGGTTGGATTAGAGCAATATGTATTTCTGCCTTTGATATTTGTTGTTATTTCCATAGCAATTAAATTCATCTCAGCGAATTAATTAATGGTAAGAACATTACTTTAAAACATGTTAGGTGTAGAAATTAGAGCTTGATTTTCCCAAATAAATAAGTAAATTATAGTTTTATTAAGTGTGTGTAGAAATTGTGTACATATGGGTCAGACCCAGATGATACATAGGATGAGGTTCTCAGTTTTATTTCGTTTCGTTTCATCTGAAATGTTTTATATCAGTTAAAAAAATAAAATAAAACGGCGTCATTTTTATCTTGGTTAAAATTTCGTTCAATTCCGGATTTTTCGGTCGAAACACACTAGTATCATTTCGTCTGTGCTGTTTCGGCCAAATAGTGTTTTTTTAAATAATAAATAATTTTACAATATCAATCATATCTCTTAATCCGACCGTTAGATTGAGATGAAATTTTACGAGGAGTCTCTTGACATATTTGTATATATTGTGTTAAAATTTAAGAGCAATCAGAAAATATAATGATCTTGCAAGATTGATGATGACATTCTCATAATATTTTACATGTTCATAGTTTTGATCAGAAAAATTATTTTATTGTCTTTTTTAAATTAAATTGCACAATTCTAAATAAATTTATTTTTGGATTTAAACTAAAAAAATAATTAATTTATATATTTAATTATATATACACACATAAATAGTACAACTCTAAAATAGCATACCAAAATACTTCAAAACCAAAATATTATATTTTAATTAAAAAAATAAATCACAATCGAAACGAAATTGACAACATTGCATTGCATAGAACTCAAGGTGAAACAACCCAGAAATTTAAACTAGCGTAAATCCAAAGAAACACAGCCCTGCCGAGCTTTTGAAACCAAAATTCGAGTAAAGTTATTACAACTACCCAAAATGAAACACAGCCTTGTGGGCCTTTGGCAATGAATTCAGTGTACTTGCTAGAAGATAGGTAACCTTCTCCCCAAACAGTTTAAGAAAAACTTAAATTATTTTGTAACTAATGTTCTAAGAGAGAGTTTTTAATTGAATTCGTGCAAGAATATAATATATATTGATTAATTAAATACTTATAAAATTATAACTGAAATAAAATATAGTTTCTGTTATATCTCAAATTTGTGCTGGTGGCCAAATTGAGCTTATTAATAATTAATAGAAATACTTTAGTTTTTTAAAATATATGTTCCTTTAGATGGAGCTCTAAGTAAATAAAATATAGAAACGGCTCATTTTCTCATCATATTATAATGCGTTTTCTTGATTGTTCTCAAATTAATTTCAATTCAGTCCCCAACATATCAACCATTTTCAATTGGAATCTTCCCTCTAAATGATGACTACTATGAAATATCAAATTCGCTTCAAGAAATCATCTTCTTCTTTGCTTTTTGGATACGATGAAACTATATTTCCCTGAAAATACACTTTGTGGATCAAGTGAGCGAGTAAAATCCCGGTTGTCTCAGGCTCTTACAGGGGATACACATCCTGACTCGAACTTGAAACCTGATGTGCAGATCACGGCTCTGACATCACGCCACGTCCCTTGGGGACCTCAAGAAATCATCTTTATGGTATAAAATACAAAATATATAGCCCAATACTTGATGAAGGAATTGATGTCCAATGCATCATGGGCTTAATTGAAAAAATAATCATAGTAGGGATCCGATTTGAGAATTGAAAGATGATTAGAACCAAACTTGAGATTTCCCCCCAAAATATCAGTAGCAACTACTTGCCATTATCAAGTGAGTCCCACTTGTGAAGCTCAGAATAATATAAAAATGTGTATTTTACCTTATAATTCATGGAAGATTGCTTGTCCTGCGTAATCAAAATTCTTGGATCAAGTACATAACAGTCAACGAGCTAGCTATTTTCATTGCTGATTGTTGCCAAAATCGTACTCCATTTGCAATATTATTTTATATTTTCACTTCCACAACCATTGCCCTCTTGTTTGAGCACACGATTGTCAACTAGGTTAATAGAACAACGATGATGTAAAGCTAAAAATATCAAAGTATATTTAATATGCATCTAGTTATTAAACTCGATGTGGATTGATTTCGTACAAAACTCAATCATAGACCATTAAAAATATAATTTGTTTTGAAACAAAATCAACAAATTTAATCAAATTGTAATTTTGTTAAGAAATCATCTCACTTAAAAGCTTAAATTTTTAGGTGAGGTTCTAGAATATGATTTATATTATTCTTTAACACACACACCCTCAAGTGAAAACTCTTTGGGCTTGAAACTTCCACAGACTCATGTTGCTTTGTGCTTGATTTTTATCAAATAAAATGAGGTGGTAAGATTCGAACTTGTAACCGTTGGGTCAATAAGACTCTAATACCACATTTACAAACTTAAACTTTTAAAAAAGATCTTAGAATATTATTTTCTAACAAATTTAACTTTCTGAATCAATCAAGTTAACTCTAAATTTATTTTTTTAAGACATGATATGAATTAAAAACATAATCGATGGAGTGACGAGTAGATCCAGTGGATCCATTAACCATTGTTATTATAAAGTTTTCAAATCAATAACTAAATGATTGTAAAACAACTGGTTTTCAAGATGATGTAATTAGATGAAAATATCTTGATAGCTTCAATTCATCCACATATTCACACTCATCTTATGTCATCTTCCATGAATTGCACCGTTTTTCTTTTTCTCAATTTTATTGATGGGCATCAAATAGTCTTCTTCACCGTGATTTGACGCGGTGAGTTGACAACTTGGGAGAAAACGACCTGTAGCTCATCAAATAGTCTTCTTTTCTTTTTTTTCATTTTGCAGAAGAGTTCTTGAGAAAAATAAAATAATTGGACGGTCATTTTTGGCAACGTAAGAGATCATGACAATCGTAAAATATCTATCAAAACATTATGAAAACAATCTTCAATCACGAAGGTAATTAGGGATTGGACTATTTTTTCAATAATGTGAACTAACTAAATTCATAATATTGTTTTTCCATAAATCTTATAATAGCTTACAAATTTATTGTTCCAAGAGACGTAACGTGATGATATAAGACTTGTGATCTACACAGCAGGTCTCGAGTTTGACTTAGTGTGTATTCCTTGTAAAAATCTAGAATAACTAGGAATTTACCCGTACACATAATAGGTCCACAAAATACTCTTTCCAAAAATAAAGTTTTCTACCCATCCAAAATAAACGTTTACAAAATTATTGTCAATATTAATTAATCAATAAATATGATACGTACCAATCTTCAACGTTTTTGGAAGTGGAAAGGATTAATAACATAAATTATTTGTTTCCTTGCGTTTGTGTGCCATGAAAACCATTTCATCTCCTTAATTATTTTATTTATTGAATGTGATTTTTTGGAGTGTTTTTTTTTTAATAATCTGCTTTTTAAAATACTTTTTAAATTATTTCTCATTTAAAAAAAAAAGAAGCAAAAAACTAATGTTTTTTATATGTTTTGAAATAACTTTGATATTGTAATAAAGAAAATATATATTTTAACTAATATTAAGGATAAAATCATGGTATTTTTCATGATTATTAAGAAGATGGATCAATGCAAACTGAAATTCTTGACAAAAAAAAGCTGCTAGAAAAAGAGAGACATATAAATCAGATCTTTAGAGTATGCCTCAGACAAGTTTTATAGGATTATCTTGGGGGGGATATGATTTTTCAGACATAACTATTACATATATTTAAAAAATAATTAAAAGTGAGATCCATTCATAGCAGACAACTCTTTGCTTTGTCAAATGATTAACACCATAATCTGCTCCATGTTTTTCCAAATAATGAACAGCATGATTTGTTTTTCTAGTTGAACGAGCAAAGAAGATGATTGAACTAAAATAATAATTCATTCTGCTAATATAATTAAGAAAGGAGTATGTTGCATACAAGTAAGTATACGTAGATGATGATTCTCTAAGACTTTTCTTCTTATTTTTTATTATTAATTTATTTTAAAAAAAATATTGTCAAAGATGGGAGCTTGCCTTATTAAGAAATAAATGGAATGAACTCTCTCTCTCTCTTCTTCATTTTTTTCTTCTAAAAACGTTCTTGTTAATTGCTGCCGTTAGTCAAGATTATTTTTAAAAGTATTTTTTGTTTAAAAATACATCAAAATAATATTTTTTTAATTTTAAAAGTTAATATTTTTGATATCAACACATAAAAATGATCTAAAAAACAAAAAAATCAATTTAAAATAAAAAAATTATATTTTTTAAAAACATTTTTAAAATACAGTATCAATTTTGAGAACAAATCTCTTTGCTGAAGGAACAAAGGGGACACGATCGATCACATGATGTGTTTATCATCAATAATAAATTAATACGAACTGGCAACAAATCTTGAAAGAGAATCTGAATCTTAAGGAAGAATCCGATGCGACTATCACACTTATTTTATACCTCCTCCTGCAAAATATTTTAAACCTTTTTAATTATTAGAAAAATAAATAAATCAAATTTTAATCATTTAACGTAAAACCTGACAAGTCAAACTCATTGTCGCGTTACTTAGCTTGTAAATTTATCATGGAACAAGTTGGATTTAATAATTTTATTAAAATTTACATTCCATATAATTACACTTGCAACTTTTTAAAAAAGAAAGAAAAAGAATTTATATATTAAAAAACAATTCTTTAAAAAGGGGAATCATATGCAAAGATACCCTGGCCTAGACAAAGTGCTCGGAACGAGCATAATTTTCAATACACCGAAAGCCTACTACAAGTGCGTGCTAGGCACATACATGCTCGTAACCAAACGTGATTTAGTCTTCAATAATAATATAGGCTTAATTAGAAGCTGTCATACCTCTATAGCATGAGTGTGCTTGATGTTTTTTTTATTAACGGGAATATCTTGATCAATTTGTGTATATCTTGACTAATTGTACGGATCTTGAAGTTAACAATAATTAAAACCTGCAGTGGTTAGTCATCATATTAGTAACCACGAGACTCGTGTTAAGGAATCATCTCGTTTAAAAGCTTAAGCTTGTAAGTGAGACCCCATAATATGATTTATATTATTCTCTAACACACCCCCTCAAGTGAAAGCCCTTTGGGCTTGAAACTTGCACAGACTCACATCACCTTGTGCTTAGTTTTTATCAAATAAAATGGGGGTGGTGAGATTCAAACTCGTGACCGCTGGGTCAATAAGGCTCTGATACCATGTTAAGGAACCATCTCACCTAAAAACTTAAGCTTGTAGGTGAGACCCCATAATATGATTTATATTATTCTCTAACAACTCAAACATGAAATCACAATAAAAACAAAATTTTTAATCTTAAGTTCTTACGACCGGGTTACCTTCTAGATGTTTACTTGATCTCCTTTTTAAGCACAAGTGGGAAGGTATTCAAAAGATTCTGCCAGATGGGTGGGAGGCATTATTTTGAGGATATATTCTTCAGAAATTTTAGTGGAGACTATGATTTAGCTCTACCATGCAATGCTATGCTGTATTCAATTAATGCTGCAAGCCATTCTTAACAAGAAAATAATCAGCTCGTTCGATCATGACACTTGCAACATCATTGACTGGTGCAGATTACAATGATAAAGCTAATTAAAGTTGCAATTTTTTTCCCAATTTTAATTGTTAATTCACGAAATATTGTGAGTAAGAGGAGACTATAATATGATGGGCACTAACACATCTAAAGATTGGTTTAGTTGATCACCACTAGTAAGATAATGATTAGTAATATTTTATATTTGGATGCTCAATGCATATTTTTAAATGGTAAACTAGTTCAAGATGTTTGACTTAAGACATGGATCAATCTAGGTTAAAAAAAAAAACAAATATGATTAACTTAGTTAAAAACACGAGATAATTCAGGTATGATCTAATTAAAATCTAATTATTAGTTTGTTAATTAAAAAGGTATTGTTTTAATTATTTTTTAAAAATAGTTTTGGAGTTGGTTCTATCAACTTGTTAACTAGAGTTCGTCATGAGTAAGGTTTTAAAATGATGGTTAATTGTTGTGTGGATACATATTATATTCCTTTACAATTGAATCTAATAATACATGGATTTTTGTGTCATGTAGAAACCCACTATGCATACAAATGCACATAAAGTCATACATAAATGGTAATGGGTTTGATATGAGAATCGAACTTTGTATAGAATCGCTTTTCATCAAAATAATATTTTCATAGTTTAACTAAAAAGTCTCAATTTCCCAAGTACTAGGAAAATAAAATTTAATATTGCGATCAATATATCATCATGATTAAAAAAGAAAACTTAGTTTTCCCCCTATTGAAACACTAACTATCTAGGGAATTGAGATTTTTTTTATACGATTCATTTGTTATTACTAAATTTATTGTAAATAAAACAAAAGGTTAAGGTGCTTGAAGTGCACTCCTCAACGCGTGTGGCGCTTCTCTACCTTCAAAAATATCATTTTGTTGTGTCATTGAAAGTATTGTCATATTTGTTTTCTTATGAACTAACACGTGTTAACGATTATGATTTGGTTGGTTGTCGGTGAGCCTTTTTTTCTATTTTCTCTCTAGAAAAGCACATCATGGTCCTCTTTGTTATTAGTATTTCAACTTTAGTTCATATTCTTTTTTATCCATGAATTTCAATTTGACATGTATTGTTTTCTTAAGTTGGACATTATTCCTTTTATTTCTAATTTTTCCCTTGATCTTTTTGAAAGAAAAAATTTACTGGTTTTCATTTTATCCTTCATACCAAAACTTATAGTATTATGTTTTTTAATTTGGTCTTCATTATTTTGATTTTTTTTTCTTAGTCTTTTTGTCAAGGTTTAATTTATTTTTAATTTTTTCATTCAATCCAAATTTATGATATATTATTACCCATCCAGGTCTATAAACCGAGATGTATATTTTTTTATATAAAAAAAAAACATGTTTATGACACCAAACATTATTATTTTTTTTTTGTACAAGAGAAACGCCTAAATTATTATTACCAACAAAATTCAAATGAACAATACACAAACTCACTGATTTTTTTTATTGATTTTTTAATAATGGTTCAAATTTATTCTATGGCATTAAGTTATTTATTTTAAAAAGCATAATATTCATCATAATAGTTATAAATATCCCTTTTACATGTACACCTTTTTAATTATTATATAACAAGGATAAGATGGTAATTTTCTTCAAATATTTTTGTAATTTTCAATGAGATACTAAATAACACCTTCCTCAGAAACCTATATCATTAAACGAACCCGAAGTTGTAAATTCTAGAAAACCATTTTCTTCGGAAAAGTGATTCTGAAAAGGTAACATTCCTTGAACCAATCTTCTTAATTATATTATTTATATACATACATTTGCAGCTATGAGGGAAATTCTTGTCTCTTACCTTGATACTCTTTGAATAATATATATACACGAGCCGCTAGTGAGTGGCTAATATGTATATAAATATGGAAAAAATAGAGAATATTTCATAAATATATATATATATATATATATATATATATATATATATATATATATAAAATTAAAGTATAAAGACCAAAATTAAAATAAAATATATGATTAATTTCAATCGAAGAATAAAATTGAAAAATATCAAAACTTTTCAACTGAAAATATTAAGAGATTTAAAATTAATTTCAAAATTAAAAAAATAAGGATCAAAATGAAACTGAAATATATAATCAATTTCAATTGAAGCACACAATTGAAACAAATCAAAACTTCTATAATAGAAATTAGGACCATATCAAATAATCAAAAGTTCATGGATTGAAATGAAAACACTATAAACCAAGAAGACTGTAGTGTAATTTAGCATGTAGGAGAGAAAAAATGTGGAAAAAATTTAAACGGATTATTGTCATGTATCCGACCTCGTGGAACGCCAAGTGCACCACCATAATAAAAAGGATATGGTGACGCATCTGATGAGAAACCAGATGAATATTTTGAGCTGCTGCACGCGCCGCTAAAGAGACATGCGTTTATCTATCTATCTATCTATATATATATATATAGGGCTAGTAAAGAAGGTGAACACGGTTTTCAGCGCGCAGACCTACCATTTCAATGCATGTTTGGTAGTGCGGTAGAAGTTTTTTAAAGTGTTTTTTTTCTTCAGAAATATATTAAAATAATATTTTTATTTTATTTTTTAAAAGTTATTTTTGATACCATCACATAAAAATAATCTAAAAATACTATTTTTTTTTAATTTAAAAATACTAAACAAAAATCAAATAAAATTTATTTTTTTTCAAAAACACTTTTAAAACTACGCGGCAAAATTCCAAATAGTGGCAGGTATCGCCAGCTGAATTTCCACCGAGGGTGGCATAAGGAAATACTGAGAACTCCATGAAAAGGGATCGAATGAAAGTGGAAAATTCATGCATCCACGAATCATACGTGCACTTTGGAAACATCTGCTTCACCTTGGGAACTTGTTCGTCACTTTTAACATAGTTTTTTTTTTGCTGTCAATCGAAACACCAATCAAAGCAATAGCTTTGCATGGAATAAATCATTCATGCTTCGTCTCCGGAATTTGCTCGTCGCTTTTAAGATATATATTTTTTTATCTCAGTCAATTTCTTTCGTCCTACTCTATGGAGGTGTTTGATACAGTGTTTTAAAAATATTTTTAAAAAAAATGATTTTTTTATATTTATTTTTTATTTAAATTTAAAAAATAGTATTTTTAGATTATGTTGATGTTAAAAATAATTTTAAAAAAATATTATTTTAATACATATTTAAATAAAATATATTTTAAAAAGTATTGTCAATCACATTCTCAAACTATATATATGTGTTACCTCATATTACCATGGTGGTTTAGTTTCAGGCCACGAATTATTGCATCTGGATAGGTGCTTCCTGTATTCGATGAATTTTAGCCCTTTATCACTACTCAATTTTTATAAAAAAAAAAGTACCATTTATATATATATATTAAAGTCAGGTTGACATTCTAGTGATGCTAAATGAATGTGTGCCTGTTTTGCTTTTTAAAACTGATTTAAAAAAAATGAATTTTACTTGATTTTAATTTTTTTTATATATTTTTAGATTATTTTGATATGTTGATATTAAAAATAATTTTAAAATAATTAAAATAATTGCTTTGATACGTTTTAAATAAAAAATATTTTAAAAAATAATTTCAACCATACTCCCAAATAAATACTGTATTATTCCTGGAAAAACCTTTTTTTGTGTGGTCTTGCATCATCACTAGAAGAAAGATCAACCTTAAGCTTTTTGGTCAAGAATCATGGTTACTGAAGCACTTCTCTTTTTTTGTTATCTTATAGCTTCTTTTTTTTTTGAGAATTTATGCCAAATCTCTTTTCATAATTGCTTTATTATCTAACTTGGAAAAGTAAAATAGTTCTTGTTTACTTGAATAATATAAAAATAATAAATAATTAAAATGCATGTTGAAAATTTTAAAAAGTACTTTAAAAAATTCTTGATTTTGAAACATTAAGTTAGAGATTTCTTGATTTTTTTCATAATGATTTATTATAATTATAAAGTTAGTTTAAGAACATTTTAGTATTTAACTAAAAAGCAAAAAAAACAAAAAACAAAAAATAACATGTGTGTGCACATCTAGAAACGCATGGGAGGCGATCATGCCTTTATGAGGTACATTTTACACCTTATGATATAAAAAATATAATTCTATCATGTCGTGTTTTTAATTTTGAACCTTAGTTTTTGTAAAAAGATTAATTACTTTTATTTTTATATTTTAATTCAAATTGATGATACTATATCATTTCAATTTTATCCTCATTGTTTTGATATTAATTTTTTTCTCGACTCTTCTATAAAAAAAATTCTAATCTATATCTTTATCTTTATTTTTTAATTAAACATGTTATGTCTTTATTGTCTTCATCTTTTTTGTTTCAAAACAATAACTAAATAGTATCTCATGTATAAGAAAACAAGTAAAAATAAATTACCTTTTCTAGCTATTTAAACAATTAGGAGGAGCACGTGACCTTTTAGGGATAGATTTGCAACATTAGAGAACAATAGGGGTGAAAATGAAAGCATGCCTTAGAAAACATAAACCTATCTTTGAAATTGATGTCGTTTTCAACGACTAGCAGGTGGTAATTTACTTGAAGTTCTCTCCTTTGAAAAGGAGATCCGATAATTGAGTTCTACTTTCTATGGTGTGTGAAAACTATCCTTTTCGTATACAAATTTCCAAGTTGTGCAAGGACTTTTCCATAGAAAAAATTATTTTTTTTTTTCTAAAAAAGGGTATACTTTTTGCCTTGCAATTTTGGAAGTCATGTATTATTTTTTTAATTATTGGCTGCGTTTTTATTTTCTTACTTCAAACTAAGTTCTTGAGTATGATTGTAGTTGTTTTGGAACGTGTTTTTCGTTCAAAATGTATTAAAATGATATTTTTATTATTATTTTAAAAAATTATTTTTGACATCAATAACTAAAAATAATCCAAAAACATAAAAAAAATATAATTTTAAATAAAATAATTTTTTTTTCAAAAATATTTTTGAAATACGGTGAAAAACAGGGAGGCGAGATTTGTCTGGTTGCAATAATATAAATCAAAACTTATCAATTGGATTCCACTATTTTCTTTTCAAAAAGGTGAGGCTATCAGGAATGGTGATGAGAAAAGGATAATATTGATCTTTGACTGATTCTTTTTACAAATTATTAAGAAATTATTTGAACCCTTGGTTTTTATCACACTTTTTATCATACTTATTAAACCTTGCATGAACAACGGGTCAACTCGCGACTCGAGCAGAACTTTATCAAAACCCTATTTTATATTTTTTTTTAAAATTCAAAACGATATCATTTTAACTCGAAAAAATAATCATAACAACATCAATTTAATTAACCCGGGTTATCTCACCCACATTATGCCCCTAAACTTAGACCAAACCATATTTCATTACTATATATTTTCTTACCTTCAACTTTTTTTTTTGGATTCGAGAAAACCTCACTTTCTAAAAATCTATTTTGTGCGATCAGGTGAACGAGTAAAACCTCGGCTGTCCCAGGTTCTTACAAGAGGTGCACGCCCTGACTCGAACTCAAAATCTGCTGTGTAGATCTCAAACTCTTTGTCATCACGCCGTATATCTTGGGACCTTCGACTTCAATATAACACACAGAGAAAGTATTATTTTTTTTCATCTAAAAACATTAAATTATTGCATTCAGCTGGGCACTTGACTTGTTTTATGTTGTTCCAGGTTTCTTCAAACAGACAATTGTATTGTCTTTCACAAACAAAATTCATCAATGACTTATATGCATCCAAAAGGGTCACTGTCTTCCTCTTGTCTTTCCCTGCCTTGTAGACTTCTACTGGTGCAGGTGCTCTCTTCATAAATACACCAGTTTACAGCAAAATCCATATATATATATATATATATATATATATATATATATATATATATATATTAAAGTATCAACAACTTGCATTGCCATTGTAGGTTCTCCTCAAAAAACAAGGACACCATATGTTTTTTTTTTTTTTTTCTAATAAAAAACGAAAGCAAAGAGTAATCACACCCCTATTTTTAACAAAAAGAAATTAATAAATAAATTAATCATTCATATACTTAATAAACAATAATAAGTATACAATAATAATTTATAGGCTAAAAAGGTGGATTATGGTTTGGATTTTAAATTATTAGATTTATGGTATTTTAAGTGGGGAAAGAATTAATATACAGTAATAAATTAATAATTTATGCATAACTATCATTTTGATTACATTTTCCAGGTGGAAATTAAATGGTATTGTGGAGCTAAATTACATATATGGAAATTAAATATACTCCTTAATCTGGCTAAAATTCACCACCAAAAAATAGTTTCTAAAATTAACTTATTTGGAGTAAATATAATTCAGAAATATTTCAATATCTTACAAAGTCATCCTCTTATCAATCTATTTCAAGTTTAAGATTAAGATATAAAATATAGGATGGACCAAAAATATTTTAATCATTATTATATAGTTAGCTATTATGTTTATATTCGATTTTAATAGAAAAATAAAATAAAGTACCTAAAAACGTATCTTTACAAATCAAGAATCATAAGATTGTCTCTTTCATTATGGACGATTGAGGGATTTTATCACTTTAAGTTTTTTTATTTATTGGTCTAGAGAAAGCTCCAATCCGTAGGATTTCCCTAACCCGAGTGTAATTTGTTTCTTCTTTTCAAAATATTTTTTTTTGTTTTAGATTAATTTTTTTTTGAATGTTTAAAAAAAATCGAAAAAAAATAAAATAAATTGAATGCATTTTCAAATACAAAAATGTTAAAAAACAGTAAATTAATGATATATTACATATTTGCATTTTAAAATATATTAAAATAGTTTTTTATTATGTTTTATATTATCATATCAAAACTACTAAGAAATATTAAAAAAATTTAAGCTAGATATACTTTTAAAAACAAACCGTCATCATGACCTTCATGTTCTTCAAGTCAAATTATTTTATATTTTAAAAATGATTGAAATTATTATTTTTTGTTTTCAAATTATTTTAATATATTTTAAAAATAGATAAAAGATATTATTTTGATATATATTTAAATAGAAATTATTTTAAAAAATAATCGCTACTAAATTTATAAACACCATGAAAGTTTATAAAAGAATATTTACTTTTTATCAGATAAAAAAACCGGATTTACTGCTCTACTGTTTTTTTCAAAATTCTAACATAAGACAATGAATTAAGAGAAAATATATTCCAAGTTCACTATTGTCTATGCGCATAGTGACCTCCTCGATTCCATTACTGTTACTGCTGTTAATATTGGAATTAAACCACCATTTCTATTCTTAGGTACACCTAAGGTCTTCTGTGTAGAAAAATTCAGCATCACCACTCTCCAAATCCGAACGTGCTCACCAGGGCTTCCCTTTTTAGCAATTACTCATACACCGCATTCCCTCTTGCTCTCCTCAAAACTTGATTCTCTCCCTTGGCTTCTTCCGTACTGAAACAAATCGCAAAGTTTCGAGGAGATTGGGATTTGTAAGTGTGTTTTTTATGATAATTTTGCTTCTCTTAAGGTTAAGATTGATGCTTTGCATGTGGTCTTGTTTCAGTTTAGTTCTTTTACATTGAATTCAATCACTTTGTGGTCTTGATTCAGTTTTGCTCTTTTACATTGAAATCAATCATTCAGTGCCTTTGTTGACCATTTCTGAGCAAACCCACGTAAAAAAAACTCAAGCTTTATACACATATGCATAAAAAAGGCACAATCTTATTCATATTTTGTTATGTTTATGTTCTTATCTGTGCAAAGGGGACAGACTTGGAGGGTTTTTTTTTGTTAGTTATTGTTGATTGTGGAGTGTGGGCTTATGCTCCAGTAAATCACGGAAGCTTTGGAGATTGCAACATTTTTGGATGTCATGCTATTAGATTGTTGTTCCTGTTTATAGAAAGGCGGTGAGTGGTGTATTAATTAGACTGCGCATGTAGTGACATGTGTGTATTTGTTGCTGCAAGCTGATATATCTTGATTTATGGTCCTGTGCTGCTATATTTATGCAGGATTGGAAGGAGGTGAGGTTTAGCTCTGTGGGTTTTTGCAGTCGAAAGAGGTAAAGGGTTTGCTATTTTTCAAGTACTTGAGTTGGTTTTAGTTGTTCAAATAATTAACAAAGAAGGTTAAAGGAGAGGAAATTGAGTTGTTTTGCTTACTGGGTGGATAAAATCAGTGGAAAGAGGGAAGCCTTAATGGATTTGAAGGTTGGATTCAAGTGTACTAGTAATATGAGAGGAAGGATCAGGTCAATTAAGCTCCTTTTGAAGGTACTCTGATTGAAAAGAGGGGAGAGGTTATTAGGAGAGTGCTTGGCTGTATAAAAATGGAGAACCCCTTCCCGTCAAAAGAAAAGGGGACGGGTTATTGGGCTTCTCCAAGAGCTCAGATGGATGGTGTCACACCTTTAGATGGTGCTTCGAGGAATTTACTTCTTGAGGACCCATTCAACAATTTTTCAGAGCTTATGAATTTTGATATGTATGCTGAATGGTGCAGCAGCCCATCAGCTATGGATCAAATGCTTGACCCATTTGGAATGCCAATTTTTCCATCAACATCCTATCCTTCCTTTGATCCAGGAAGTTTTGCTGCACAAAATTCTGCTCTTGTACAGAATACAACAAATGCTGCTGGGACTTGTTACAATGGCGGGGATAAAGTGGTGCTTCAGCAAACAAATTCCCATTTTTGTTATCCCACAGATTCAATTGATACTGATGATTTGGGTGCAAGGCACACTAATGATGCTGGTCAACAAAATCATTTCTCAAACTTGACAAATCCTATTATTTCTCGGCCACTTGGACCATCACTTGATGAGAGGATGCTAAGGGCATTATCCTTGTTGAAGGTTTCATCTGGAGGTGGTTTTTTGGCACAAGTGTGGGTTCCCATAAGGAATGGGAATCAATACATGTTAAGCACTACAGAGCAACCATACTTGCTTGATGAAATGCTAGCAGGGTTCCGAGAGGTGTCTAGAACTTTTACGTTCCCTGCAGAAGTGAAGCCTGGTTTTCCTCTAGGGCTTCCTGGTCGTGTATTCATTTCCAAAGTTCCAGAGTGGACCTCAAATGTAATTTATTATAGCAAGGGTGAATACTTACGAGCAAAGCAGGCAGCTGATCATAAAGTACAGGGTTCTTTTGCATTACCGATCTTTCATCCTGATGAGATGTCCTGCTGTGCTGTTCTGGAACTTGTCACTGTGAAGGAGAAAACGGATTTTGATTCAGAGATGGAAAATGTTTGCAATGCACTTGAGGTTAGTTTCATTTGACTACACATTCTAGTATAGAAGCTTTCTCTCTCTTTTATCTGTCTCTGCTCCTCAATTTAGTTGATAAATTATGCAAGTTGCCTAGCAACCTGTTTTCCATTTAAAAAATCTAATAAAAGAGAGAAAGGGAAGAAATTGTTTGTTCTGGAGTGTGAACAAAATGTTGATCATAAATAAGTTTCTCCCTTTGGAAGCCTCTTGTTGTACCTTCTGCAATACAAGTCCAGTGTGTAAGCACAGACTCTTTCTTGGTATGTTGTTGATGGATAAATTCCTTTCCCTCACTATTATGTTTTAGAATCATAATATAATGCATTTTTTTTCATGAAGAAAATGTTAGATTTATCTGCTGGGAATTACTTTGTTATCTTGAATATTCTGCATCATTTAAGGATGCAAGCAAAATTATTGCATATGAGGGGATATATCTCAACTTCCTGGATTTTGTTTTTCTACTTCTAAAACAACTACTGAAACATCAAAGGTTTTGGTTTTAGATTAAATTGGGTTAAAGTGGTTAACTTTTAACCCGTTAATCTTGTTTGGTAAACTTTTAACATCCAAAAGGGGTCTTATTTCTCTACCCCCATTTATTTGTTTGGTAATTTATTTATTTATTATTTTTTGTAAGGGGAGAAAACTTTACAGTTTAGGGGTTAATTTTTTTGTGCAATTCTCTCTCTTCCTCCACCACACCACTCAATTTCTCTCTTTTCATTTGACTTATTAGGCCCCACTACCACACTTCGTTTCCTAATTTTTAATTTTATTTTCTGTAAATTACTAATTTTAAAATTTATTGATCCCCACCATCATATATTTTTAATACAATTATCAGACATCCTTAACACTTCACACTTCAACTATTTCCTTACCCCATTAACACCTCATACATTAACACTTAACCTCTAACCGTTAACTCCGAACCAAATGCAACCTAAGGATTCTCCTGAGCTAGTTGAGTGTATGGAAGTCCATGCCTTTTGGTTTCATTGAAGCATCCTATTTCTAAAAGTTCTTTATTTCATCACCCGGACAATTTTTGCATCTTGAAATTTATGCATCAATGATCAAAGCTTGCCAGTTCATGTGGTGACCATAAGAATCAGAATCCAAACTTTTATGAGCAAATACATGTCAGATGGTACCCTTAATTGTTGACTCTGTGGTTTGCAGGCTGTGAACTTACGGAGCACTGCTGCTCCTCGACTTCTTCCTCAGGTATTTATCAGCAACTTCCCTTTTGTTTTTTTATTGGATAATTCTAGCATTCACACCCAAAAGAAAAGGGGAAAAACACATGCCTGCAATTTGATAATGAAATAAACTAGAGAAAACGATTAGATGGCTTTCACTTTGAACTCTTCTGTTTTCACTCAGCACTTAATCTAAGGGAAATTATTACTTTTCAGTGTCTCTCAAGCAACAAAAGAGCTGCCTTGTCTGAAATAGCTGATGTTCTACGAGCTGTATGCCATGCACATAGATTGCCACTGGCTCTCACGTGGATTCCTTGCAATTATACCGAGGAAACTCTTGATGAAATCACAAAAGTGCGTGTCAGGGAAGCCAATTCAAGGTCAAGTGGTAAATGTGTACTGTGCATTGAAAGTACAGCTTGCTATGCGAATGGCAAAGAGATGCAAGCTTTTGTGCATGCATGTGCAGAACATTATATTGAGGAAGGGCAAGGTATAGCTGGAAAAGCACTGCAATCAAATTGTCCTTTCTTCTTCCCTGACGTCAAGGCATATGATATAACCGAATATCCATTTGTTCATCATGCACGCAAGTATGGTCTGAATGCTGCAGTTGCAATCAGGCTAAGAAGTACCCACACTGGTGACGAGGACTATATTTTAGAGTTCTTTCTCCCTGTCAATATAAAGGGCAGTTCAGACCAACAACTCCTGTTGAACAATCTCTCAGGTACCATGCAGAGAATTTGTAAGAGTTTGAGAACTGTTTCAGAGACAGAATCTGTTAGGCAGGAATATTCTGAAGATGGTTTGCCAAGAGAAGCAGTGCCAAGTATCAGATCAATGTCCATTTCAAAGGGCAGCTCTCAAACTGCATTATCAGAAGGAAACTTGAATTCAACTTCCAAGATGCCTTTTAATAAGCCTGATTCAAAAAATGATCAAACAGAATCAAATAGCTCTAATGAACAGGTAACTTCCTTGAAGACGTATTTGTCCCTTTTGGTTACTTTCCTGAAAAAGTAGAAATAGTGAGCTTATGGTGTTGAATTCTAACTACTTTTTTTATATAAATATTTTGCACAGAAAATGAATGGATCTAGAAGACAGGTGGAGAAAAAGAGAAGCACAGCAGAGAAAACTGTGAGCCTGAGTGTTCTTCAGCAATACTTTTCTGGAAGTCTCAAGGATGCTGCCAAAAGCATTGGTGGTGAGTTCCATATCATGTATATAATTATGAAATCAAACTTAGTATCTAACCTTTCTGAAAAGCTTTTCATTTGAGTCAAGAAATTTTCCACTATTGAAATTCTTTCTTAGACCATTTAGCTTCATTAGCCAAGGTTCTTTTATTCCTGGTATCGATGAAACTAGTCATTTGTGATGAAGTGTTGGTGGTTACCTTGTGTTATTTCTTTTCCCAAGGCCCATTATCAAAAAGATCTTCTTAGGATAGGATAGCCTTTTTCCCATCTTGTAGAAGAATTTGTTGTTAATCTTTAAACTTCTTCTTGTGTAGTTTGCCCCACAACACTGAAAAGAATTTGCAGACAACATGGAATATCCAGATGGCCATCCCGCAAGATAAACAAGGTGAACCGCTCATTAAAAAAAATACAGACTGTGCTTGACACTGTTCAGGGGGTAGAAGGAGGGCTGAAATTTGATCCCACCGCAGGTGGTTTCATTGCTGGGGGAGCCATGATGCAAGAATTTGATCTCCGAAATGGCTTTGTATTTCAAGAGAAAAATCTGTCCAACAGAAATTCTGAACCAGCTAGCCATGATGTAGTTTCTGTACGTCAAGCTCCATGTACTGATGGCAGTAATTCTACTGTTAAAGTAGAAAATGATGAATGTCATATAGGTAGCAGGGGAGTATTAAAGGAATCTTGCGTTTATGCGATTGATTGTAGTGAAGATTCCAAGTCAGCTGCAATGGATGCTGGATTATGTGAGCAGGCTAACTTTGGCTCTGGACCTTGGGCTTGTCATGAAAATAATGTCACGGGTTCTCTTGCAAAAGCAGGCAACAAATGGGGCATGAAAAATAGTGGTATTATACTAGAGAATTTGGACTCTCGCTTTGTGTCTCAAAGCTCAATTTTCGCCAAGGAGATGGATACCAAAATGGAGGGTGATGATGGAAATGTAGAACATAACCAGCCTACTTGTTCAAGCATGACTGACTCGTCAAATGGTTCTGGTTCAATGATGCACGGCAGTATATCAAGCTCTTCAAGCTTTGAGGAGAGGAAGCATTCAAAAGTGCAAACTAGTTTTGGTGATGCTGATTTTAAAATTACTGTAAAAGCTAGTTACAAAGAAGATATAATCCGCTTCAAGTTTGATCCATCAGCGGGATGTTTCCAGCTCTACAAAGAAGTATCAAAGAGGTTCAAATTGCAAACTGGAACATTCCAGCTCAAGTATCTAGATGACGAAGAGGAGTGGGTACTGTTGGTGAGTGACTCTGACTTGCAGGAGTGCCTGGAGATAATGGAAGATGTTGGGACTCGTAATGTGAAGTTCCTTGTTTGTGACGCTGCCGCGCCTTTTGCAATGGGAAGCTCTGGCAGCAGCAATAGCTTTTTGGTAGGAAACTCCTAGCACATGGGTAATGCGTTACATGGGCCATCTGACTTTCGCTAGTGTCTTTCTTTTTTCCTTCTGGCTAGGTGTTTTGCTTTTTCCCGAGATTTCATGACTATGCAGGTTCTGCATCATACTAGGTGAGTTATTCTGTGGAAGTTGAAATGGGGAAATATGAACTGTCTATACTTTCTCTGCATTTCTTCATTTCGAAATTTATAAGAACCAGTCACAAAGTGGAAGACATGCTGTTCTTTGGTGTTGAGTCCCCACTGGGCTTCCATGAAGTACAACTGAATAGCCCCAGCACAAACTTATCTTCTATGTTTGGTTGTCAGAATTCCAGAAAAGAAAGAGAGGGGATAAAACTAGGGAAAGTAAAGGAGATATGATTTTGTATGAAATATTGTATGTTAATATGTAGTGCTGTATATGCTAGTAGTGGCAAAGGAGGTTGTAGTTTTAGAAACAATCAGGGCACTGTATTCTTATGTTATCTACTGAGGAGCCCTTAAATATAGATTGTACAGGGATTACATAATCAATCTGAGACAGTGGAAATGTTTAAGTTTGAAGGTGTTCCTTTTATACTCTAGCTGTCAAATGTCGTTGTTTGTCAGAATTGTGAAGGAGATGACATCACAGCATTACACAGATACGCATAAATGCACTCCTGCAATCTTATTCCTAGTTTTTTTTTTTAATTCCAAGCAAACTTCACCTCATTTTAGGCATTTTTTGTGGGTCTAGGTTAAGTGAGTAAAAGTCTGGCTGTCCCAGATTCTTACAAGATAAGCATGTTTTGACTTGAAACCGAGATCTGTAATGCAGATTTCAAGTTCTTTGATACCTCGTCACAACTCCAAGCTACTAGATCAATGGAGCTCATTGAGCATGCATTCACTGTGCATTTTCACAAAGCAACTGCATTTGATGTCTGAGTATAGTTAATCTGGTTCGCTCCACCCTATTTTTTGAGGGTTTACGATCTGGTAATTCTTGAAATAGTTGTGAATTTGAAGATTAAAGGGATCTTTCTAAGGTTAAAGGGTATTATATAGAAGTATTATTCCGATTTACAGCTTATTTGGAAACGCAGAATTCCCAAAGAAATTAGAAGCAGCAAAAGCATGTTGCTTCTATTATCTTTTTTTTAGGGGTGTTTTGAGAGTGTGTTTTGAAAGTGCTTTTGAAAAAAAAAGTTTATTTTAAATTAAATATTTTTGGTGTTTTTAGATCATTTTGATGTGTTGATGTCAAAAATAATTTTTAAAAAATAAAAAAAATATTAATTTTGATGCATTTCTAAACAAAAAACACTTAAAAACAATCATAATCACTCTCCCAGGCAATTAGAAACGTGGGTTAGCAAAGAGAGCATTTGCTAGATAATATATTAAGGGTTGGGATGTATGATATGGTAACTTTTGAAATGCTTTTGCTAGATAATATAAACTAATGGATATAGTATAACATTTATAAATTACTAATCTTGATTAAATAATAATTTTCATTGGTCTTGGGACCACTTTGGTCAATTAATAAATCACTAAGATAATATATATATAAAAAAAAACATAAATCTCACTTGATATATAAATTAATAATCTTCTTATAGATCTAAACTATACACACATGACTCTAGAAATTGATGTCTTACTAAACCTCATCTAACTTGTATGAGTGCATTACAGAGCTATAATATAGTGTTTTTGTATTGCAAGATACAATTATGCAATGTGGTTATTGCTTCCAGTACATAATTATTGTCTTTAACTTCATGTTCTGTCATTAAGTTTAGTTTTACGATAACATTATCTTTTAAAAATATTTTTGAAAAAATATATATAAAAAAATTATTTTTATTTTTTACTTAAAATTAAATATTTTGGTATTTTATATCATTTTAATGTACTGATATCAAAAATAATATTTAAAAAATAAAAAAAATATTATTTTGATATATTTTTAAACAAAAAACATTTTCTCAGTTACACTCCCAAACAATTATATAATATTTTTGTTTGACTTCATGCTCATAATGAATATTAATTAAGTATACATTGAATGTAATTTTAGTTTGTTAAAAAGATTGATAAATCCATAAATTATATTAAATAAGATCAATAACAGCTAACAACTGGTTATAACTATATGATCTTCACAAGTATGATAGCAGCAGGAAAGGAAAGGAAAGGAAAAGTCCATGTCAGCAACATAAATGCAACAATCAGCACAACTGGATCCTTGAAACAGGGAGGCAAGAGTGTGTAATAATAACAATCATAAAATAATAATAAATAAATAAATAAATTAAAAACATAAACAAAATAAAGACAACTCTTTTCCTGGTTTTGCCTTCGCAGTAGCTGGTGGCTTGGTCTTGCCAATAACTGATGCCTTGTCTCTTCAACTCACATGGCATCTAATCCTCAACAATCAGGTTTGTCTTGAAAAACATCATAAACCCATCTTTCTGATTCTCTCAAATTATGATTTAAGTTCTATGTGCCTACCCCAGTTGAAATGAAAGAGGATTGATTTATGGGCTTGGGGTATTAGTAATCAAGAGATGATGGGAGGATTTTTTTGGTTTTAAAGATTGGATTTTTATGGGTTTTTGATTGTAACTATGGTTTTGTGGAGTTGGGCTGTGTTTGGTAGGTGAGAAAAATATGAAGAAAAGAAGAATTGGGGTATGTTTTATTTGATAAAAAGGTATATCGGGTTTGGTGTTGGTGACAGTTAGAGTAATAGTTTGAAGGTCTTTTTAGATTAGAAAATTGTGAACTTTTTTTTTATGGGATTCTGTCTTTGATGATGGAATAGAATTTCTTCAGATTTTTTGTTAGGACTATTGAGTTGAAGTTGTGGAAGCCAAAAGGTTCTGTAAACATGTGGAGACTTGTTCTGATTCTAAGCTATGCTTGAGTTGTTTTTGGAGGATGCTTAGTGATTTTTAGCTTTTTGTGTAAAAAATTATTCTTTCTTTCTCTCTTTTGCATTGCCTTCTCTTTTTGCATCTTTTTTTGAAAGTCTCAACTTGCTGTGGTTTATTTTGTGAACTGTTGATTATGCTGAAAAATGTATTTCCTTGAGCTGAACTTAACTGCCAAGATGCTTTTCATTAGCTCCATAAAAATCATGTCACTTAAGTAATCTTCTCTACACGCAATCTTTTGGCCTTGTTAATTCTTTAAGGTGTATTTCAATTTTCCTTTGCTTTACTTTGTAAGATTTTTTTCTGTGAGAAAATCATGTGGTTGGATATTGCAGCTAACAATCCTCCTCCAAAACCATGGGAGCGAGCTGGTGGCTCTTCCGGTGCTACACCTTTTAAGCCACCATCAGCTGGCAGCACAAGTGATGTTGTTGAAGCTTCAGGAACTGCAAGACCTGGAGAAATTGTTCAAAGTTCTGGTAATACCACAAATGCTGTTGGTAGGCCTCTTCCTGCAAGACCTTGGGAGCAGGGTTATAGCCAAAGCAACTACGGAGGTGAGTAATGATTAGCAATATGAAGGTTTACTCTACATTCTGATGGTTGAATCTTTTTTAACACTTTTTTCTCTTAACCTGATTCAGGGTATAATTCCACTCTGAACTACAATTCTGGATATGGTTCGGGGACCTACGGCTCGGGGACCTACGGCTCATCTTATGGTGGGGTTGGAGGTTTATATGGTGGAGGGATGTATGGAAACAGCATGAATAGAGGCGGCTATGGTGGGCTTTATGGTTCTGGGATGTATGGTGGTGGAACGTACAATAGTGGTTTTGGAGGCGGCATGGGTGGTTATGGAATGGGCATGGGTGGTTATGGAATGGGCATGGGTGGTCCTTATGGAGTTCAAGACCCTAACAACCCATTTGGTGAACCTCCATCTCCACCGGGGTTCTGGATTTCATTTCTTCGAGTGGTAAGACATGGTTTTCTTTTGACTAGTTATATATGCTGTTTCGAGAAATGGTTGGGGGTGTAGATATATTTTATTTATAGACTTGGCCCTGGTAAAGGTTTATCAAACTCGAAGTTGGTTAAGACCTAAGATTTCTTCTAATTAGATTACCAATTTTGTACTGGGTTTTTATCTGTGTTTTACTCGGTTGCATCGATAAAAAAAAAACTTGCAGTTTTGTATGCCTTTTACGGAATAAAATTGTTTTACTGCTTGTAATAGGATTGTCCACTGCTTGAACTCTTTTTTCATGGCTGCAAATTGCTACAATGTTATTAATTAGTTCTCAAACATTTCTAATTAGTTCCATAGATTTTATTCTTCTCTGGACACTCACCATATTCTCTATGTTGATAGTTGCAAGGAGTGGTGAACTTTTTTGGCCGCTTATCAATTCTCATAGACCAGAATACACAGGCTTTTCACATGTTCATGACTGCGCTTCTTCAGGTTTTCGCCGCATCTTTTTCCTTGCACTTTGTTTGCTTACCTTTTCTAGCTCTCTACTCTTTTGCTTCTTTCTGTTTTTGATACTGCCATTGAGCATGATCAAACCTATGCCATCCAACTTGATAGTATTTGTCAAAATTGATTTGTATATGCACTGAATGATCACTCTTCTTGAGTGTCTTGTTCATTAAATAGACATCAAACCGATTTACATGAGTAGCTATTAATTCGGGATAAGTGTCCTATTACAATACTACTAACTACTATTTACATCTCTAATTAATTTCCAAATTAATACACCATCACATCTCGTGACAGTATTAACTAGTTCTCATTATCACGATTACTTCATGGAATGCATTACTGTTTGTGAGAGTGCATTTATTTAATTCCCATTTCATATTTAAGTTCAGTGTTAATGGATGGAGGGCTTCATGTGTTTCATGCTATTAAATGTGTTTGACACTGCGTTTCAGAATATCTTTTGAAAAAAAAATGAATTTTTTTATATTTTACTTTTTTTTTTAAAATGGTGTTTTTAGATCATTTTGATGTGTTGATGTTTAAAATGATTTAAAAAAAAACAAAAAAAAAAACATCATTTTGATGCATTTTTAAACAAAAAACACTTTCAAAAGCAACCTCAACCACACTCTCAAACATGCACATTTCACTTCTCTGAGTTGAAGTTACTAGACGACCATCTTTCCCAAAACTCAAAATTCTTTGAACTGCAGCGCAAGGAACACCTGTCTTTTAAAAATAAAAATAAAAAAACATCATTTTGATGCATTTCTGAACGAAAAGCACTTTCAAAAGCAACCTCAACCACACTTCTAAACAGGCACATTTCACTTCTCTGAGTTGAAGTTTCTAGACGGACATCTTTTTCAAAACTCAAAATTCTTTGAACTGCAGCGCAAGAAACACTTGTCTTTTAAAAATTAAAAAAACATCATTTTGATGCATTTCTGAACGAAAAAAACTTTCAAAGGCAACCTCAACCACACTCTCATACAGGCACATTTCACTTCTATGAGTTGAAGTTTCTAGACGGCCATCTTTTTCAAAACTCAAAATTATTTGAACTGCAGCGCAAGGAACATCTGTCCTTTGACATCCAAATCATTAATTAGTTAATTGATCTTCTTATGACAGCTTTTCGATCGCTCTGGCATGTTGTATGGAGAGTTGGCTAGATTTGTGTTGAGGCTGCTGGGGATCAGAACAAAGCCGAGGATGGTCAACCCACAAGGTCCCAATGGACTTCCTCTTCCAGGAATGGAAGGTGCAAATGCGAACACTCGCTACATTGAAGGGCCAAAGGCTGCTCCAAGTGGTTCCTGGGACAATGTTTGGGAAAATGATGCTGGCAAATGAATGAATCTATTATTCTTTCTTAATAGAAAAAGACATCTCTAGTGTATGAAATGTAATCTCTAATTGAATTTGATCTAAATTTAATAGCGAGAAAAATTATTGGCATGCTGAAAACCTGGTTTTGATGCCGGAAAACCTGGTTTCAATGCCGGAACCTGTTTGTAAGTGTGATTAAGATTGTTTTTAAAAGTGTTTTTTATTTAAAAATATATCAGAATATTTTTTTATTTTAAAAAAATAAGGGGAGGATAGTAACTTCATTGCAATGTCAAAGTATTCATTTTGGGACAACTTTGGCTGTTCTAGATCAACGAGCAGCGAATGGTTATTACATCATGTGAATTTATTTGTAAGAGCTTCACTGGAATCTGATCAAAATTGACTATGACGTTGCTGTCTTCGAGGAAGCCTGTCCAAAATCCTTCTTAGACGGCGGCACGGAATGATTTATTTAGCTAAAGTTAAAAATAATTTAAAAAAAAGTATTATTTTAATATATTTATAAATAAAAATAATTTTTAAAAATAATTTCACTCATGAACAGTCACTCCGAACAGACGATAAAGTTGAAGTTGCATCTTAACTAGATTGTTTGATTTAGACCTCGTTTGGTACTATGGTTAAACTGCTATTTTGCTGAAATTCAATTTCTTTTATTTTAAATGAATATATTTTGGTGTTTTTAGTTCATTTTAATGTGCTGATATCAAAAATATTTTTTTTAAAAATAAAAAATATATTATTTTAATATATTTCAGCATGAAAAACACTTTAAAAAGCTACCGCAACCACTCTCCCAATCAATCCTAAATTTAGTCAATCACTCCAGTGTCGAGTGGTGCAAGTGGGCCCCAGAATGTACTTGAGCATGCGATGCCTTCCATTGTGATCCTCGATGGCATAGACTGGGGTAGTTTGGTAACGCCACCAACCAATAGAAAAAGTTACAGGGTCTTTAGGGCCTGTTTGGTATTGCGGTTGCGGTTGTGGTTGAGGTTGAAAAAAAACAGTTTTAAAAAAAGCACTTTTTACTGTGGTTCAAAATAAGCAGTTAAGTGTTTGGTTAAAACTGTGGTTGAGTTGGAGGTTGAAAAAAAAACAGTTTTGGGTGTTTGGTTTCCAAACTTTACAAACTGCTTTTAACTGTGAAATTACTTTAAAGAGCATATATATATATATAATGTAATTATAATGTAATTTTTTAAATATTGTAGATTTAATAATTATAATAATATAATGTAATTAATAATTCAAGTAAATTAATTTTTTTTATTCTCTCACCAAATTATTTTTATCAAAACAATTTTAAAACATAAAAAAAATTAATTTAAAAAAAACATTTTTGGGTGTGAAAAACAATTTTAAACAAAAAAACAAACCTTTATAAGTTAACATCTAGACTTTCTTCTATTATAAATTATAAATTAATACCCCTATTTTTTTATGCTAACTATTATTATAATAATTAATAATAATTATATAATAATAATAATAATAATATTAGCATAAAACCCAAGACCCACACCCCATTTATCTACAAACCCTACTTTTCTTCTTCTCTCTTTGCTTTGCCCCCTCCAGCCGCACGCTTGCCATCTTCATCTGCTGCACATTCACTCTCTCCCTCAAACCCTTCAAAAACTCCAAACCAAAGAAGAGTTTTTGAATGCACGCTTGCCATTAATGCTAACTAAATGGGTTTTTGAATTGAGATTTTGGGGTTGATAAAATGTGGTTTTAATGGATTACAGTGCAGGTTAGAAGAAGAGCTTGATGAACTTCAAGGTTAGTGTGGTCTTTAAAGCTTGATAATTGTAGTCTGGGAATCAAAAGTGAGACTGTTTATTGTTACCTTGGTTAGCTTCATCTTGATCGTGTATATAAATTGAATCCGATGTTGAGCTTGAAGGCGAGACTGTGATGTTGAGGGACGAGGGTTGATTTGGAATTAAAATTTCAACGGTAATTTTTGATTGCATTGCATACCCAGCACCCCCCCAAATCACAGCAATCTTGAAACGGCGGTGCAAGAAAAGCAGCAAATTGCTGTTTTTCTTGCACCGACGTTTCAAAACAAGTTGCATGTGGGACCCATAGCTTGCACCGGCGTTTCACAAATAACCAAACACCAAATTGTGGTGCGATCCGAATCGCAGATCGCACCACAATGCCAAACGGGTGCTTAGTCTTCAAGACCTTCCGATGCCACCTTATGATTATATATATATAAAAAAGATCATTGACGTTCTGTTGTATGTTAAAATATTTATTTATGGCAACGGCAAACCAAAACATCTAAAATCTGCATGATGTCAATTAAATACCTAAAATAAAATTTTTAAATAATAATAATAATTTTTTTTTTTATTTATATGACAAATGTGTTTTCTTAGGCTTGTTTTAAAAAGATATTTATATTAAAAAACAATCAAATTAATATTTTTTATGATAATTTTGATGTATTAAGATAAAAAAAATAATATTTTAATATATTTCCAAATAAAAAAGTATTTTTTAAGAGTATCTTATATACACGATACCAAACGCATATCACCGATCAAAACAAAGATTTAAAAACATTTTTCATATAAGATAAGAAAAAACAATAAAATGGAATTTTTTTTAGGAATATAAATTATGGGAACGCAGCGACCATCATAGAATTGAAGTCTTTTTCGATGAATTTCACGTCCAATTACAGAAGTGACAGGTTTAAAATTCAATGAATTATTTCAAATCTTTTGAAGTAATTTTTCATTTTCATAATTTACACAATGGAATGACAATTTAGAGTTGTTTTGAATCAACAACGGAAATCGTTGACCCCTTGACTAAAATATTAAAAAGAAAATAGAACATATTTCATGAAAACTCATACTTCTTGCTGACCACATCACATTATGAAGAGCTAGCACAAACATGAAATTTAACGAGCAAGGTTGTGTTTACACTGTGGTTGTGTTAAGAAATCATCTCATCTAAAAGCTCAAGCTTATAAATGAGACTCCATAATATGATTTATATTATTCTCTAACACTCCCCTTCAAGTGAAAGTCATTTGGGCTTGAAACTTGCACAGGTCCACATCACCTTATGCTTGGTTTTTTTATCAAATAGAATGGAGGTGGTGAGATTCGAACTCGTGACCGCTGGGTCAACAAGGCTCTGATACCATGTTAAGAAACCATCTCACCTAAAAACTCAAACTTATAAGTGAGGCCCCATAATATGATTTATATTATTTTCTGACAAGTTGCATTGAAAACACACAGAGTTTCTTAATAGATTCGGCAAGAGCAGCAACACATCCGACCGCACAGGGAAAGCACAGTATCTTTTTTATTCTTCCCCGGCCACCATCGCAGCCCTTCAACTACAACATCAAAATGAAAAGAGCAATACATAGAACCATCGATTGATAAGAAACCTTATTCATCACAGTATATTGGACGATTATTCGGAAACTAATCAAAGTTGATACGACTTTCAGCAACCTGATCCATAGCAGACCCCGACTGGATACAGGCATCCACAATTTCCGCAGCAATTCGTCGGCTGGAACATGCAGAAGCCTCCACTGGGGAGACAACCCAGCTGGTTGCTTCCATCTTGCAGCAGTATGTTTGAAGTGAGCAGTGGTGGCAATTGGCGCATGGCAAGGGTGGAGTGAGCAGTGGTGGCTACAAAAACCACGGCAACCATCAGCACCAGGGTGATCTTCTTGCTGTCCATGATCTCCGTCTTCCTCTTGATCTTCGACACTCTGACTAATTTTCTTCCCGAGTTTTATGATACCTTTGCCTGAGACTTCAATTTATAATGGCGGGAGAGATACACAGGCTGTGTTAATTTGCCATCAGTAATTGAATATCCGCAGGCGCGGGTTTGTTAGAGCACGATTGTTGTAGGATTGTGACACGTGTCAGAAGAGTAGAGGCTGTGATGGTTGATGAGCACGTAAGGATTGATCATGCCGTTTCGGGGTTGTACTGTTCATATATAATTAATATATATATATATATATATATATATATATATATATATATATATATAATTAAAATATTAATTTAACAGGCATAATTAAAATTTAAGATAAATTAACTTTAAATTATACAATATAAACACAAAGTCAAACAAATATAATCTCAAAATTAGAAAAAAAAATCATAAGTTAATCAAAATAAAGAGGATTTTAAGGCCGGAACGGCACACCCGGAACAGTAGCGAGACGTTCCGGTCGGAATTTGGCTGGAATTTCCGGAACAGGCCGGAATGAAAACCGAGATAAAAACAACACTGTTTCGTCTCAATTTTTTAAACGGCACGAAACATTCCAGCCATTCCAGGTGGAACGGAACAAAATTGATAACTTTGGTGTCCACAAGTATTCATTTCTTTTTTAATGGAATTTTTAAAATCAATGTGGTAGTGGAGCTTCAAAAATATTTTTATTTTATTTCTTTTTTATTTTTGTGTTTATCTTTATCCTATGCACAAATATCAAGTAGATATTACTTTAATGCCATAAAAGTTGTCAAAAACTATATTATTATTATATATATATCACTTAACCATGTTTTCAGAGATTACTATCACTTCTGGTTATATGAACTTTTTCAATGTCTTGAATTATCTAAAAAATAATTTATGACATCAACACATGAAAATTAAATAAAAACATCAAAAATATTTAATTTTTTAAAAAAATTGCACAGAATTGCCGGGGACATTAAGATTATTGCATTTTTTTTAAATAACTAAATACAGATATACTCCAAATAAGATAAAAATATACAGTACACGCTGGGAGATAATTTACTTATACACCAATAACACAAGAATTTACTTGCAGATCTTGGTTGTTAAAATTATCTATCAATAACCTAGTTTTTTGAAAATTAATAATAAAAATTAATTCTATTTTCGGAACTGCTGCACAGATTATGTATCACCTTTAGGTATTTGATTAATGAGCTGGGTGTGTGAGATTTTCAAAAAGTCAAACTCAATCACTTGCATATTGCCGAGGAAATTTTAATGTTGCTCAGAAAGTTCTTACACATGGAAGTAACTGGGAAACGATGTGTTGCATGCATGGATTTTTTAATGAACACGAGCAAGAAATGTGTTGGCACACTATAATATGAACCCTAGAAGAGATCTAAATAATAATAATAATAATAATTTTTCTGAATAAAATTATAAATCTAGATAATATTACAGGAATATTATTATCAATCTCGTAAAATCATTACATTCTCGCATGTTCAACCTTGTGAGCTCCTACAGCTCTATGGGATGCTTATATCCAATGGGGATATGCTGCTGAGGATCAGAATCATAGCCCATGCTTGTTGTTTTCTGTTTATGTAATAAATTAGGTCATGTGAATCATGATCTATGCTTCTTATTTTCTGTTTTCATGTTGCAGTGAGATTAGGGTTCATCGACAATAAAATGGGTATTGAGATTTGGGAATCTAAAGAGATTTCATCTCCATAATATAAACTTTTCTTCTATGGTGCATGCAGTCCTATAGTCCGATGGATTTGTTCATATTATATATAGCTAACAACCATACATATATATATATGTTTTTTTTGGCTTTCCATTTAGCAACACTTGGTGTTAGCTCTAATAATACACAAACATGTTTGGTTCCCTAACAGATGACACCCACAGAAAACTTTCCAAGAAAATACCAAGAAAGTCTTTTTCAACAAAACCAATCAAAAATAGAGACAAAAGTAAAAGAAAAGAAACAAAAATGAAGAGCTGCTGCTATACATGAAGGAGGCTACTCATCAAAATATACAGGTAAAAATTCCCACACAAGGTCAAATTTCCAGAGACACCACCACCTATTTCAAACCGGTTCAAGCCCCTGACTAATCTCTTCAGTACAGCAATGCACTGAAAATAAAAAATGAAAAAATGGGTACCAGCAGCTCCAACTCGCCACCACGATTGCCTGCGTCGAAGCATTAATATGGACATGTCAGAATCGAAGGGAGAATGAAAAGAAGAAAGAAGCTGCTGTGTAACAAGCACCATTACATTTAAAGCTGAGTCTTTATGGTGAATGATCTTATACTACGGCTGGCTAACTAGTATATGATACAATAATCAGCATGCTATTAAAAATTCCTTGGTTCACTCAGATCAAAAACAATCAACTATTAATGCGCGCGCCTGTAAGTGTGTTTTTATCGTGACATTGTTAACCAAACAAGTAGCAGAACAAGGCTACGATGATAGGTTACGAATTGCATGGGGCAAAGGTACACACCAGGGTTTTTTATCTGTGATGTCGGCAAGGCAGGCAAGGACATCTCTGCAAGATTGAGGTAGGAGATGTCAGAACAAGTTGCATATACACACGGCATGTGTTCCGGATGAAATATCAAATTGCTCATCCTCTTTAAGGAATATGTAAAGAACAGGTAAGGTTTAGTTCTTTCTTGAGTAGTTGAACATTTACCTGGGGCACAAAGAGACAGGGATGACACAGAGGATGATGATGGCCATGGAGCTGCAATGTTGTCAGTCAAGTCACATGTAAAGCTGAACCCTGTCGAATTGTCCAATATAACATCGGCAGGCAGGCTTCGAAGTAGACACCCTGCAATTAAATCATAAAGAAAAATTTATAAACAACAACAACAATATTGATTCTTTCCAGGCTGCAAAAGAGAACAGTTACTTTACAAACTCTAAGAGGCACTTTCTTTTATGTAGTCAAATGAGCAAAACCTTATTTCCATTCTCAAGCAAATTGGAAAACTCGACACCCATCCTCTCACCAGACCCCAGTTAGATCACAACCCAGAAGTTTTCATCAAATATCCTAAGTACACAAATAAAACCCACAGCTTCCAGGAAGCCAACTGCCAGGTTTGGGTGGGAGATTTTCATTCAATATACAAATCATGCAATACATCCCATTCACACTTTTAGTACTGGGCATCCGTATGTTTCCAAGAAATATTACTTCAATCTAAATATGTAATTGCAGCATATAAGTGTATTGTTGAAAGGGCGAGAGGGGCAAACCTTGTTGTCCATATGCTGTTTGGCATCCACCAACACATAATCCACCAAAAAAAAAAAAAGTTATACATATCAGATGTAATAGAGGAATGAAATGGAGTGAGAATTTTAAAATACTGTGTCAAACGAGGAAACAAACCTTGTATGCTAAAATCTTTCAAGTCAATGTCACAAAGCTCATATACATTTGTCATGACCCCGCCTTGTCGTAGCTTGGACCCCAAAACTGTTGCACATATTATCGCCTGTTTGTTTGTAATTAACATTTGATTTTGTATCCCAGCAATGTATGTATTTAATGAGCTACAGCAGGAGGGATAGGGAGCAGCTACATTTCGACATGCTTTAATAACTTCTAATGGCTGTGTGAAATTCAAAGGACAAACTGCACATGAAACATTGAGTTAAAAAAAAGTAAAATAGCTGAAAGAATAAACAAGAAAAAAAATACTTATAACAGATCCTTCTTGAGTTTCACAAATTCATGACAAAGCTATGTGCACAGAAATATGTGCAAGTAAAGAAAGAAAATTAATAAGACCAATTAAGTTTGTGAACAACTATATAATAATACAGCTAACATGATTCTATCCAAAATCATGATTAGCCGGACATTTAAGTTGAAAATTGTCTTTATTTCATAGTCTAAGTTGGTGAGTAATTCAAATTATCACAAAGCATCTAGATAGATTCAAAGCAGCATCATTTGCTGAACATATGATCTAGACTCATAACATATTGCCTACACTTTTGTTCTCTCTTCAACTATCACATCATTCCATCATGAAAAGTTCTAAGACACAGGAGAACCTCACAGAAGATGCAATATATGCACGGTAAAACTATTGATGTGACATTGGCCACACATTTATGAAATCCAGTCCAGCAAAAACTGAGGGAGAGTTCATAAAGAAGAAAAATCATTACTACTGTACCCTTGTTAACTTTGCAGGCAGATACTATCCGGAACGCACTACTTGCAGCATCTGCTGATAGCTTCCTAGAGATATATGAAAATACCACCCCTTTACAATCACTAAGAGGATCATTATGATTAGGCACAGTCACCGAATCCTTATAATCATTGATTGTCAATTGTGTCCCAGAAATCTCAAGGGCAGCTTCCATGATTGCAGATTGGCAAATTGGTCTACAACACTCTTTAAGAGGATCGACAGTGCTGCAGGCTTCCAGTAATTTGCTTGTATTTACTATTTTCTCAAAGTTAACAACATCCTTCACAGGACACAACCCACCAGTAAGATTTAATGATTTAACAGAGCAAAGTGTAGGTATAGTGATATTGGCCCCTCTGCTTGCTAGTATACTAATGATATCTGAAAAACAATCATCAGCAACTGCATTCTGCAAAACCAACTTATCAGAGTTGCCACTGAAATAACCTTGGAATATATGGAGCAAACTACCAAGCTGTGGACAGCATATTACATTTCCTACAAGAGCTGCTAAGGGTTGAGAGCAATCAGATGCTGTTCTGTCTATGACATTTGACATAGCGGTGAAATTTACAGGGCATTTCCCAGTTAAATTTGGCTCGTATGTGGTGGGAAAAGTTGGGTACATAGGAGCTAAATTCTCACCAGGATAAGGGTAGCGTGGGAGGACAGAAGGTGATATTTCAATAGGTCCAAAAAGTCCAGAAATAGGTGGAGTGGCAAGCTCAGATGTAGAAGAAACATGATTAGGCTCAAGCGGGGTCTGCAATGCCACAGCTACTTGGAAACTGGATGACCAAACAATAAATAACAAGAACTGGTGGCCTAGTGAACCTGCAACCAGTCATCAGGCAGCTATCAGCATCAACACCCTCATCCTTCTCTATAGAAAGAAAATTTGAAGAATTCATCTATTTATAATGGCTTACCCTTTAGACAACTGAAAATCTGGAAACCCTCCATATTTCACTAGCCTTCCGGCACCATTGAATTTTGGAAAAGGAAAACCCTGCAGCACTAAATCATAACCCTAGACTTGTTCACGATGAAGCAGCAAGCAAGAATACCTGTACAAAATACAAGATTGAACAACATAAATTAAAAAATAAAGCCGAACAATTAAGACCAGCTAAAAGCACACTCCACACATACCACTGCAAATTAAAGAGCGAGCAAGCAAGCTGGATGCTTGTTTTTTCCACGTGCTGAGTAACTTGAGACTAAAGAAATTCAGAAACATGCCAACCTACTCCAACCATACTAAATTACGACAATTATTAACTAGCTAGGGAAACATAAAGCTCCTAAATTGTGCAATTAAAAGAATCCCTTATTTGCTTACTTCAATATCAAAGTAATGAGCTTAGACTTCTACCCACAAACCTATTATATCTACAGAGCATTTAACTTCACAATCTAACTATTAGGTTTATTATCCATGGAATGAAACTTAATCTACGCAAATGGTTCCGGTACATAATGTATTTCACTACACTATTGGTTCCAGTGCATAATGTATTTCACTACATTAATGATCCTAGTACATACTCTATTTTCAATTATTCGACACGTGGGAGCAAAATTATCTCGTTACTTCAGATAAACAATACCATCAGGTTTTAGTTGCCAAAAAAAAGAAAATCTCTTCTTGATTCAGCTAAACAGTTTTACCACCTCAACTAAGTAAGCCTTTGCTCAAAAAATGCAAGATCAAAGCTAAACTTTCCACTTCTATGCTCTAAATTACTTTTAAAAAAATATTAGCTAAAATGAAAAAAAAAAAGCTTAACAACCCACAAGTCTACTATCCTAAAATAATAAGAAAAAACCATCAAGCTTATTAAGAAAAGAACTCAAGATTCAACATCTTAACTTTCTTTCAATTTTCTCATCTACCAAACAGAAGAATCAATCTCTTCACCAAAAAAAAATGAATTACAACCACACACTAAATCAAGCTAAAAACAATCCTATAAACTACAAGAAAGCAAATTCTACAACCCCAACTTCCATTTTCTCAGCAACCAAACACATAAGTCCACAACTTTAAGCAAATAAACAGAAAATAAAAGTGACCCACCTGAAAATGACGAACCCATGTAACAAATTCTAGTGTTTCAAGCCGCCCCAATAGAAATAAACACATAAAAATCAAGTCTTTTTTATATTTGGATCGATTTGGTCTAAACAAAGAGAGAGCTTTCTTGATGAGAAACCCTAAATCAGAACCTTTATTTATTTATTTTTTATTTTTCAGGTCACTCAAGTAGAAAACTCTCTGACTGTTTGTAACTGTGGTTGTTGTTGGTGGTGGTGGATAAAGCATAGCCTATTTGTGTTTGTTTTTCCGGCTCAACGGAGCCCTTCTTTTATTAGTGACCCGGATCCAAATTTTCGAGGGCGAACCTAAGCAAATCCTCCAACTATGGACTTTATCTTGATTAAGTGCCTAAAAAATGTTTTTTTGTCTGAACTGAGTTTCCAAAAGTATTCATATATTCTCAATTAACTTTTTTCCAAAACTTAACAAATTTTAAAGAAAAAAGATTGAATTTTATACACAGAACATGGTACTAGATCTAATCTAGTGAGCTAAGGAAAAAATTAGTCAACTCATAGTTATTGATCCCGTCCCGTTCCGGCCGGAACGGCCCGTACCAATGCCAATTCCGGGACAAAACGACGACGTTTTTGTCCCGGGTAGAATCCCGGCCTGTCCCGGAAAATCCGGGCTAATTCCGGCCGGAACGCCCCGGTTCCGTACCGGGCGTTCCGTTCCGGTACGGACTAAAACGACGTCGTTTTGATAAGCAACAAACGACGTCGTTTAGCCAATACACGGGCAAACAAATCACCTCCTTTCTTTCCCTTTCTTCTTCCCGCTCCCAGTCCCAGACTCACGATTTTTCCCCCAATTTATTCCCGATTTCTCCCAATCTCAAATTAATCCAGAAATCCCTTGTTTTCGATTCATAAACCAGAAATCCCTCACTTGAAAAGCTCAATTTGTAATCCTCAACCCCAAAATCAGCTCAATTTCTGAAACCCTAAATCAAAAATCAAAATCTCGGCGGCACAATTTCTTCCACACGGCGGCACAAAATCTTCAGTAGTTCTTCTTCCCCAAATCTCCAGTTAAAGGTACACATTTGAGGAACCAAATCCTTTAATTTATTGAAAAATTTTCGACAGTTTAGAACTTTAGATGAGCTGAATGGAGAAATAAATTTTCGATAGTTTAGAACTTTAGATGAGCTAATTGTTGAACAATCCCTTTATTAGGATCAAGGGGAGATTTATTCTTCTAGTTTTAATTTTTATTTTTTCGACTGGAAGGCCGAAATTCCTTGCTGATTTAAGTGGATAACAAATGGTTTGCTGACAGTTAGGGTAGGTGTTTAACAACTTAATTCTTTGTTTATTAGAATTTTTTATAGGTAAATTAATTTCCAATGTAGAATCTGGATTCATGTACATATATTGAACATGAAGAACTAGTTTCCTATTAACAAGATTAATGCTCGATAATGAGCAGAGAAACTAGTTATCGATAATTGAACTAATTCTTGGTAATGAGTAGAGGAATTATCTTCCCAGTAATTGGATTAATTCTCGGTAATGAGCAAAGACATTCTAGTTAATACTAACTCGGAAGTTTTGACATTCTAGTTTTGACTTGTGTCCAGAAAACGAAAAATTCGAAGAAATGGTTTGATCATATATATACTGTGTAATTGAGATACATTTCGGTGAATATTGTCATTGAGCCCAAAATTGATTTCCCATAGTTTAGATAGTTTATAACATGGCCTGCTGCCATGCATTTGACCCAAACAGGAGTCACTCAATAATGGCATACAACTTTGGGCATGCCTTGATTGATCCACTCTTACGCTACTTCATTTACTAATTTGCTTGCTATATCTTATTACCTCAGTACATTTACCAACCCATGCATGCTAGCTTTATTGTATAAAGATGTTCTATTGTAAATGTGGTTTTTAAATTGCACTCCCAGTGCTGTTGCTTATGGCCATGTTTTTGGAGCTGTTTAGGATAAGAAAATTTCCTGGACAAACTGAGCCGACTACGAGCGCAGAAGTTGAGCTGATTTCCACAATGGCAGAAAAGATACTTTGATTAACCTCAAGATATTAATAATATATAATTGTGTTTGGTTGTGTTGTGACAGAATATTTGATTATTAAGGATTATTACACTTCCAAGGTGGTATCATTGTTAATATCGACAATTATATGACTCATAATAGAGAAAGTTATGAATTCATAACTCCTGCATCAGATATGTCCTTTAACAAATTACGAGAATATTATATGATCAACTTGGATGGAATATATTTGAAAGAGAAGCTGAACTTACTTGGAGGATGTTGCAAATTGGGATTAGTCAAGCTCGTTATGTTGGTGTCAATCTGTAGTGACGAGAGTGTGAATTCAATGTTTGGGTATGCTATGATTAATGGGATTAATATGTTGGAGCTCTACTTAAATAGTGACAGGTGTTATATAAAATTATTTTCTGTGTAATGGGAGCTTCAGAGGCTATGAAAGAATAGGTGGTATAAAATGAACGGAGTATGATCATTGATAAGATATGAAAACTTTATTATATATTTACTTTGTTTTTGCTCAAAAGTTTCATTGCTTGTGCTTCTGAGGGTGGCTAGAGATGCTGCCTCCTGCTATAATTCTTGCTCGTTTGAGTTGTGTTCATGGATACATGGTTGATACTTGATAATGCAAAATACGAGGCTTGTTCATATGTTGACAAACCCAGATTAAATTACTCATGTATAGTCCTTGTAATTCTTCTTACATGCCTAACTTGTGTTATCTTTTTACAACAGATTAAATTACATGGCTGAAAACTCATCTAGTGGTGGGACTTCCATGTATTCAGCTCCAACAAGATCAGATGATCCAGCATGGGCTCATGGACAGGTGGTTCCTGGTGTAAAGAATGCAAGTATATGCATTTATTGTAATAAACGGATCAATGGTGGTGGTGTTACTCGGTTGAAGTACCACCTTGCTGGTATTAAAGGTGAAGTTGAAGCTTGTAAAAAGGTCCCTCCGGAGGTTAAGTGGCAAATGAAACAACTGGTAGATGAGATGACAATGGAGAAAGAGAGAAGAAAAAGAATTAGAACCGATATTGGAAATTCTCAATCAGCTTCCAATGATGAAGAAATAGCAGAGGGTGATGCTGCAAATCCTCGTTCGGGTGATATACGTTCACAAACAAGTAGAAGAACGACAGTGCAAGGAACAAGTACATCTGGAAGAAGGATTCCTTTATTTGCTCCACGAACTACCCCGGGTTCCCAGCCTAGTATTAGAAGTGCAATGGCTACTAAAGAGATGGAACACAATGCAAGAATAGCCGTAGCAACATGGTGGTATGATGCTAATATACCGTTTAACAGTGCTAATTCGTATTATTATCAGCCAATGCTAGATGCCGTAGCATCCATAGGACCTGGGTTTAAAGGCCCATCATTTCATGATTTAAGAGGACCACATTTGAAAGATGTAGTTCATAATGTCCATGAATACATTTTAAGTATCAAGGCTGATTGGAGAGTTTATGGATGTTCAATTATGGCTGACGGGTGGACAAATAGGAAGAATGCACCAATTGTTAATTTCCTTGCCTATTCTCCGAGAGGCACCGTATTCTTGAAGTCTGTTGACACTTCAGGACTTCGAAAAGATAAAGAGACATTGCTGGAGATGTTTGATGAAGTTGTCAAAGAAGTTGGACAAGAGAATATTGTCCAATTTGTTAGTGATAATGAGGCTTCATTTAAGGCTGCTGGGAAAGCTTTGCAGCAAAGGTATGGCACCTTTTTTTGGTCTCCTTGTGCTGCCCATTGCATTGATTTAATGCTAGAAAATATTTGTGATCCGAGATATTTTCCAATGATTGATGAAACCATTAAAAAGGCAAGAAATATAACCAAGTTTATATATAATCATGCATGGGTTCTAGCTTTGATGAGGAAAGAATTCACAAATGGACATGATTTATGTCGTCCTGGCATAACAAGGTTTGCAACCCATTTCTTAAGCCTCCAATGTTTACTGAAGTTTAAGAAGGAGCTTCGACAGATGTTTACTTGCACAAAATGGGTTGAATCAAGTCATGGCAAAAGTCGGGTTGGAAACGAAATTGCTGCTATAATTTTACAAGATAACGACTTTTGGCCGAGATGTGCACATATTGTCAACGTCAGCGAGCCTTTAGTACGAGTTCTAAGGTTAGCAGACAGTGAAGAAAAACCATCAATGGGCTATTTATATGAGGCAATGGATAAAGCAAAAGAAGCCATCAAAATAAGGTTGAAAAATAGAATGTCTCAATATGGACCATATATTCGGGTAATTGATGCTAGATGGGATAAGCAACTTCATAGTCCATTACATGCAGCAGGATGTTTTCTTAATCCTGGAATATATTTTAGGCCTTCTTTTTCAAAACAAAGGGAGGTAACTCGAGGTTTGCTTACCACAATTATGAGATTGGTTCCTGATTGTGATACTCAAGATAACATCAGTGCCCAAATTGAGGAGTATAAGAGAGCAACTGGTCTTTTTGGTGTAACCATGGCTATTCGTCAAAGAGAAAAGTTAAATCCAGGTAATAACTTTTATTTTTTACAATATAATGTCTTTTTTTTTTATCTATAATATTTGATTTATTCAAAATTTGTTATCTAGTTTCATGGTGGGAGCAATTCGGCATTGATACTCCAGAACTTCAAAAGTTTGCAGTTCGAGTTCTTAGTCAATGTTGTAGTGCAACTGGGTGCGAAAGAAATTGGAGTGTATTTGAATTCATTCATTCAAAAAAGCGAAATAGGCTTGAGCACAAGAGATTAAACGATTTAGTATTTGTTCGCTATAATCTAAAGATTAAACAGAGGTAAGTAAAATATCAATATTATTATATTAGTAATTATTTTCTATTACATTGCTATTAATTTTTTAATTTCTTTCGTGTTTATTCTTTGTAGGAATATGAGCAGAACAAGAGATGCTTTAGATCCCATTAGCCTTGACAACATTGATCTATTGAATGAATGGATTTGTGAAGAACCCGGTCTTCTTGATGGAGATGACATAAGTTGGGAGGGTATCGAAGCACCTTTTGCTACTTTAAATTTAGATGATGAAGAGACATGTGTAAATGAGGAGAATGAGCTTGGTGGAGATGACCAGCTATTGGAATGTCTTGTTGACGACTTTCCTTATGTTCCACAGCCAGATCAAGATCCTTACTTTTATATTAATGAAGTAGAGGATGTTTGATGTATTTTTCTTTTATTTTAGAACATTTTACTTTCATAATATTTTGAAATTTCAAAGATGTTTCTAATTTTGAGATTATGTTTGTATTGTATAATTTAAATTTAATTTATCTTGAATTTAAATTATACTTGTTAAATTAATATTTTATTTTTTTCATATATATAATTAAATAAAAATGAACAGTACAAAACCGGAACGGTACCCGGAACGGTACCGAAACCGGGACGTTCCGTTCCAAACACAAATCCGGGACGGTGCCCGGGACGGGATCAATAACTATGAGTCAACTAGGTTAATTTAACAAAAAAAAATCTTTGTTCAACAATCTAAGTGGTGCGTTTTGAACGTGGGGTTTTGTTCATGTCCTCTCTCAAAAAGATCACTCATATATTTTCTCTCCAACCAAACTGAAATCAAGGTAATGAATCTACGTGAGTCTCTCTCCTTTTCTCTTTGTTTCTTTATCTAAGTTTGGCTTAATGTGTGGATTCATGTATGTTTATGTTCATTTTGAGTGCTTATTTATTGATAGCAAGTAGTGAAAATTGTTGAAGTTTATCTTAATTATGTTTTATGTTGTTAGCTCCTATTTTACAAAAGTCAATTGTTTCCTTTCCTGGTTCTTAGGAATCCCTCAAGTGGATGGAGTTCGTTTGACATATCTTAGTTGTTTGTATTTATTTGCTAATTAGTTATTTGTATGCTCCTTTATAAAAAGAGCATGTTTTAGTCAATGAATATATGTTCAGTTCAATATTGTCTTATTTATTTTCAAAACTATATTTTAGTTCTCATAATCTAGTATCAGAGCTTCCAATGGGCTTGACTTAAAATTCTTCACAAAGCAGCAACTTTCTTGACTTGTAGTAGCAAGAGCTGATGGCATTCGACAAAGTTCAAGAGAACTACGAGCAACCAGTCATACCTCGTTTTGATGATCATTATGATTATTGGAGCATGTTAATGGAGAATTTTCTGAGATCCAAAGAGTATTGGACTCTCATTGAAAATGGAATTGTTGAACCAGCAAAAGGAGCATTATTGACGGAAGCACAATAAAAAAGGCTTAATGAACATATATTGAAGGACTGGAAAGTGAAAAACTATCTTTTCCAAGCACTTGATCGATCCATTTTGTAGACTATTCTCCAGAAAGACACTTTGGAGACTATTCTCCAAAAAGATTGTGGAGATAGCTTGGTTGTGGCATTATCATTATGGCCACTTAAATTTCAAGGGATTGAAGACTCTATAACAACTGAACATGGTGAGAGGTATTCCAAACATTGATTGTCCAACTTAAATTTGTGAAGAATTTATTCATGGGAAGCAACATCTTGAAACTTTTTTGAAAGGAAAAGCATGGAGGGCGAAAAATCTTTTGGAGCTTATTTTCTCATATATTTATGCACCCATCAATCCAACTTCCAATGGTGACAAAAGGTATTTCCTTATGTTCATTGATGACTACAATAGAAAATCTTTGGTGTATTTCTTGCAAGCAAAATCTTAAGCTTTTTCAACCTTTAAAAGCTTTAAAGCCCTGGTCGAAAATGAAGTTGAAGAAATATAAAGTTCTTTGAACTAATCGTGGTGGAGAATTCATCTCACAAGAATTTGAGGGTACTGGACAAATAAGGGCTCAAAGCAACAACAAATATATGGTGTTTTTGATGAAGAAGCAGTAAGCAATAAGACTGAAGAATATTTTCAGCCCTTTGTTTGTGCACATAGTCCAAATGAAGGCCAACCATCAAATTCTCAACCACAACACATAAATAAGAGGCCAATATGGATGTTAGATTATGAGGTAAGTAATGATGATCAATTCAAAGATGATGGACATACTTACTTTACACTGTTTAAAGACTCTTCCTGTAACTTTTCAAGAAGCTCACAAAGAAACCAAATGGCAAAGAGCCATGGATGAGGAAATTAGATCCATTGAGAGAAATAACATATAGGAGCCGACAAATCTTCCTAGAGGACATAAATCGAATGGTGTGAAATGGATCTATAAGATAAAGGTGAACATGAAGGGTGGAAGTCCATGGATGCTAAGATTGGACTATTTTTTTTTTTTTTGATTTTCAATGTTCTCTTTGTCTTTGTATATGGAGATGTCCATTTGAAGATGTGTTGATACTTGAAGGCAATTATGAATATCCATTTACACGAATGAAGATTTTTTTGTGCTAATGCCACTTATTGGGATGCTTTTCTTTATGACCTAGACGAGTCTCCCGTAATTGAAGCTCTCTTTGTTTTTTTTGTTTTTTGTTTTTTTTAATAGAATGTAATTGAAGCTAATCCAACTTTTTCCTCCTGTTTTTTCCTAAAACTATACTCTTCAAATCTCAAGTTGATATAAGACAATCTAACAAATGCACATTGATACGTTTCATTCAATACTTCTTTTATAGTTTATGCGCTTAATAATTCCAGTAATTTTGGGTGGGTTTGTAGTTTGTGACAAGGTTATCAATTCTGTTTCGATTGGTGTTTTGTTTTTTCAATTGGAACAGAATGTTTCGGTTTCGGAGCGTTTCAGGATGCGGTTTTAGGATTGTAATGTTTATGTGTAGTAATTCAAAAAAATTAGTTCAAATCCAAAAATAAAATTATTTAGAATTGTGCATTTAGTCTACAAAATTACACAATAAAATATTTTTTATGAACAAAATTATGAACATGTATAATATTACGAGAATACTATCATCAATCTCGCAAGGTCATTAAATTCTCTGATTGCTCTGAAATTTTAATATAATATATATAAATATGTCAAGAGACTCCTCATAAAATTTCATCTTAATGTAACGGTCGAATTGATTGATATTGTAAAATTATTCATTATTTAAAAAATATACTATTTGGCCGAAAAATCCAGAATAGACTGAAATTTAAACCGAGATAAAAACAACACTGTTTTTATCTTATTTTTTTAACTGACAAAAAATGTTTTGGCCAAAACAAAACTGACAACCCTGGTTTATGCTGCTTACGTCAGTCAACGTGCTGAATATAACAGTAATATAACCTGCCTTGACATTGAATGCCATATTTAAATGTAAAAATATAAACTGAGAAGAAATATAACACTGATACAAAGATCAAATTTGACGCAAAAGTTGATGAATTTTATGAAGAGAAATTGTCATTAAAATGATATATTAACAGAACATTTGTGCGTGTTTACTCCAGTGAAGAGAGTAACATGTACATATTGCTTGACCTTCACTAGCTTATGGCTAAAACATCAAAGACAAAATGGAGTTTGCAAATTTTATTTTTTTTGGATTCAAGGAAACCTTACGAAAGCATACTTTGTAGGCCTAGGTGAACGAGTAAAACCCAGTTATTCCAGGCTCTTACAAGAGATGCACGCCCTGACTCGAACTCGAGACCTGCTGTGCATATTTATTTATTTGGATTCGAGAAAACCTTACAAAAGTGCACTTTATAGGCCCGGGTGAGCAAGTGAAATTCCGGTTATCCCAAGGCTTAAACTGCTGTACAGATCTAAGTGGGGACGAGTTTGCAAATTGCATAACCCAAGTTTGACTACTAGCATTACTACTTGAACGCTGGCGTGCACTTGGCATGCACAGCAGGACCTAATCGACTCCTATCCATGCTTACAGCTGCCGATTTCTTTTCCGCGGTAAGGTAGACGGCTCCTCTGAGTATCCATTCATCAGCCTCGTGGCTGTAGAATTCTTCAAATGGTTCTCGACACAAGGCACAGATTTTGTTTTCATCAGTGGAACTCATCCAATCTTCTTCTTCTTTTTCCTTCTCTACAGGAGCATCAACTTTTGGAAATCCAGTAACTGCAGCAACATCTGCCCTAGCAGCCAGCCACGTGTCTACACCATCTAACCACATACGAGAAATCCTTCTCTGCTTCTGCTGCTTAGATATCTTGATTGTCCGGTTTTTAATCACATGCCAATCCATATGCCTGCTATGATCATCTTGGCACTTGAATTTGATTCCACATGTGGAGCATTGTCTTGGAATATCAACATACAAGGATCGAATCACAGGTTCATGCCTCACCTTAAGCTGGTTTGCATCAAATACCGCACCCCTAAAATCATCTTCCTTTTTAATCAAGGAATTCATGAGTGAATTTTTCAAACAAGACTCCAAGGAGTTAGCCCAACGGTGAAGGCTTGGGACTTGCGTGGGGTATTCCTCCCAGGTCCTGGGTTCGAATCCTGAGGGCGAAGCTTCTTCTGTGAGTCATCGTCCCCTTAGTAAGAGCCTGGGACAGCCGGAGGTTTACGCATGCCCTGGGCCCACAAAGTGCACTTTCCGGGTCATGTGGTTCCCCCGTTCCGCAAGGATATCCAAAAAAAAAGAATTTTTCAAACAAGGACATTCATTAGCCACAAGTTGGTTACTGGTTTCCAGCAACTTCGGTGCACAATTGAATTTGCAACTATTTGCATTATTACTTTGGACCTCATGTTTAGCCAAAGAAATTAATCCATTGCCAACCAAAGAGGTTATTAGCAAATCAGAATAGCCAGAGGCTACTTGAGCCTGTGAATTCAAAGGCATGTTTGTAGCGCTCAGATTCACCAAATTAAGCTGCATAACTGGGGGATTTGGAGTGAAACCTGTTGACATATAATGTCATACTTGTATGCTTTATATATTTTGATGATAACAATAAAAAGAAAATGGACTAATAATATGCTTGGATGAGATTAAGTTATAAACAGGTATTATACAAAGAATACATCAACAAGCAAAATGGATTACACGAAGAAATCATTCCAGGAAGTCCAAGATGCAAGCAAGTGAAGACTTAGAATAAGTTTTCATTTTAGTGCTTTATGTAAATCTCAATTTCTAACTTGATAGCACAAATTAAAATGAACTCACACACTTCACATTGCATGCATTAAAAAGGTTTGATGATTATAGGTTTAAGTCATAATCAATCGGTTCAAGAAATTTAGAGAAGATAATTTGTCAAAATAGGGTTTCTGCATGAACCGGTCGATCGCTTGGGTTACCAAGTGAACCGGTCGACCGCTTGGAAGACAAATTGCCTTTCGAACTGAACCGGTAGACCGCTTGGTTTTTACCAAGTGAACCGGTCGACCGCTTGGTCAAAAAGATTGATTTTCTGGCTTTTAAATGAACCGGTCGACCACTTGATTATCCGTTGTGAACCGGTCGACCGTTTGAGATGACAGTGGCACTAAAACGGCTAGTTTCTCCGTGAAACTTATAAATAGGCCTCTTAATTGCAAAATGAAAAGAAGAAATCTTTTATATCTGATATTGAGGCAATTAGTAGTGCATAAACACCTTCAAATCATCAATCCTCATTAATACTCAAATTTGTGTTTAAATCTTCATATCCTAACACAAAGAGTATTAAATCTCATTCTCACTACACTTAAACACCTTCAAATATTCTAAGTGCTATTAAGTGAGATAAAGAGATCTTAGATCTTAATTTGTAATATCCATACTATTGAGAGTGTATTGTTGTGTTACAAAAACAATCCTTGTAAAACTCTTGAGAGTTGAGTATAAAACTCTTGATATTGGTGAGGGAACATCACCAAGGAAAAATCTTGAAGACGGTACATCTTCAAGTGGGAAAAAGGAAAATCTTGAAGAGGGCATATCTTCAAGTGGTGTAAAAGTCTTGGTGTGGATTTATCAAGCGAGAATTGTAATCTTGTTACTTGGACTAGTAAGAGAATACAATACTCAAGTACGGTTTGGTACTTGAGCTGTGGATGTAGGCTTGCCGAACCACGTTAAAAACCGAGTTAGCAATCTCTCTCTCTTATCTCTTTACTTTAAAGTAATTAATTTTAAAATTGCATTAATTATTGTATTTACACCTAATCCCCCCCCCTAGGTGCATAGTTGCCTTAATCCTTAAACAACAATTGGTATCAGAGCTTAGTTCTCAGTTATTAAGTTTGCTTAAACTTTGAGTAGAATGGCAACTACAAGCTATAATCTCCAAAATGAAGGTGCTTCAACATCTAGACCACCATTTTTTGATGGTAATGACTATGCCTATTGGAAAGCTAGAATGACAATATATCTTCAATCTATAGATTTCAATTTATGGCTTTCTATTGAAAATGGACCTCATAGACCAACTAAAACCGAAAATGGTATTGAGATTCCGAAAAGCATGATAGAATATACTGACCTAGATAAAAGATTACTTTCTATGGATGCTAAAGCAATGAACACTTTATATTATGCATTAAATAGAAGTGAATTTAATAGAATATCTTCTTGTAAAAATGCTAGGGATATATGACATGCTTTAGAAGTAACTCACGAAGGAACTAATCAAGTTAAAGAATCAAAAATTGATATGTTAGTTCATCAGTATGAGTTATTCAAAATGTTGCAAAATGAATCCATAACAAGTATGTTTACTCGTATGACTAGCATTACAAATAGTTTACATGCTCTTGGTAGAACTTACACAAATGCAGATATTGTAAGTAAGATTCTCAGATCTCTACCGAAAGCTTGGGAAGCTAAAGTGACGGCAATACGAGAAGCCAAAGATCTCACAAAATTACCATTAGAGGAGCTCATCGGTTCTCTAATGACTCACGAGATAACTATGGAGAAACAAGATCAAGAAGAAAGGCCAAAGAAAAACTTGGCATTTAAAACTGTTCATCAAATTGAAAGCGATGATAATGAAGACAGTCACGACGATCTTGAAGAAGATGTAGCATTGATCACAAGACAGTTTCGAAACTTCCTTAGAAAGAAAAATGACAAGAGAAAGTTCTCGAACTTCAAAAAGGAGGGAAACAAAGGAGAATCAAGTAAAGAAACTCCAAGATGCTACAAATGCCACAAGTTGGGACATATCAAAACCGATTGTCCCCTTCTTCAAACAAAGAAGAAAAATCGCTTTCAAAAGAAAGCTTTGAAAGCAACATGGAGCGATGACTCGGACTCAAGCTCCAGTGATGAAGAAGAACATGTGGCTAACATGTGTTTCATGGCAATCGAAAGTGAAAATGAGGTACTATCTTCGAATGATGAATCCGATCCTTCTTATATTGAATTACATGAACAACTTGAAAATCTATATGTAGAATATAAGAAATTATGTTCGAAATATAGTACCCTAAAAAGAAATCATGTATGCATAATTGAAGAAAAAGAATTACTAGAAAAGAAAGTATGTGATTTGAATGACAAAAGTAGTAAGACTAATCAACTTGAAGAAGATAATAAATCCTTAAAAGAAAAAGTTGATGAGTTGAATGTAATTATCGCAAAATTCACACTAGGCTCAAAGATTTTTGAGAAAATGCTTTCGAGCCAGAGAAGTATGTTTAACAAAGGAGGATTAGGTTATAAACCTAATAAAAACCAAAAATACTTAAAGAACTACTTTGTTAAAGCTAAACAGTCTTATGATCCAAGTCATACATGCAATTACTGTAGAGAATCAGGACATTTGATTTATGCATGTCCTATGAAGAAAAATAAGACTGTTAAAATGATTTGGGTTCCAAAAGGAACCACCCCTAACCAAAAAGGACCCAAGAAGGTATGGGTACCAAAATCCTCATCTTGATTCTGTTTTGTAGGAACCAAGGGAACATGAGGAGTGGTTTTTGGATAGTGCTTGTTCAAGACACATGACCGGAGACGGTACTCTTTTTTCAAGCCTTACCAAAACTAAAGGAGGAAAAGTGACTTTTGGGGACAACTCAAAAGGGAAAATTGTTGGAATTGGTAACATTGGAGGTATATCTTCACTCTCCATTGAAAATGTATTTCTTGTTGATAGTCTTAAACATAACTTGCTTAGTATAAGTCAATTATGTGACAAAGGCTATAAAATCATTTTTGATCATACAAGTTGCTTAATTCTTGAAAAAGATAAAATTATCTTTATCGGTAATAGAATTGGAAACATCTATAAAATCAAAATAGATACATGTATGAGTATTGAAAGTTGTCTTGTTGCTAGTATAAATGATAGTTTTCTATGGCATAGAAGACTAGGTCACATAAGCATGGACATCCTTTCAAAATTAGCTAAAAATGATTTAGTTAAAGGCCTTCCTCATATTGCATATATAAAGGAAAAGCTATGTGACGCTTGCCAAATGGGCAAACAAGTTAAAACATCTTTTAAAAGTAAGAATCACATATCAACCGAAAGACCTTTAGAATTACTTCATATAGATCTATTTGGACCTACTAGAACAAGAAGTTTAAGTGGTAATAGATATGTGTTTGTAATCGTTGATGACTTTACTAGGTATACATGTGTTATATTTTTGAAATCAAAAGATGAAACCTTTTATGAATTTGTAAAGTTTTCAAAGAAAATCGAAAACGAGAAAGGATTTTCTATAATAAACATAAGGAGCGATCATGGTGGTGAATTCATAAGTGATTTATTTGAAACGTTTTGTGAAGAAAAAGGATACCACCACAATTTTTCAACGCCTAGAACTCCCCAACAAAATGGGGTTGTGGAAAGGAAAAATCGGTCTCTTCAAGAAATGGCAAGAACAATGATAAATGAATTTAACACCCCGAAATATTTTTGGGCGGAAGCCGTAAACACTTCTTGCTATGTTTTAAACCGTGTTACTTTGAGACCTGAGTTGAAAAAGACTCCTTATGAGCTTTGGAAAGGGAGGAAGCCCAACATCTCTTATTTTAAAGTCTTTGGTTCAAAATGTTTTATTCTAAACACTAAAGACAACCTTGATAAATTTGATTCAAAATCCGATGTTGGAATTTTTCTTGGATACTCCTCTAGCAAGGCTTACAGAGTATACAATAATAGAACACTTTGTCTTGAGGAATCCATGCATGTCGCTTTTGAGGAAACTCAAAATGACAAAATTGTTGAGATTCTAGATGACTTAAATGAAAGTGTTCAAAATTTGAATCTTAATGATAAAAACCCAAAGGAGTCATCAAATGAAGACATGAACAAGGACCAACCAAGTTCAAGCGATCAACAAGAGTTGGTAAGTAACTCCTTTGAGCCGCCAAAGGAGCTAAGGTATGTAAGTTCTCATCCTCCAGATTTAATTATTGGTAATGCTTTTGAGGGAACTAAAACTAGAGCATCCCTTAGAAACATTAGTGGGCATTATGCATTTGTTTCTCAAATAGAACCTAAAACCTTTCTTGAAGCCGAAAATGATGAAAAATGGATTTTATCCATGCAAGATGAGCTAAATCAGTTTGAGAGAAATGATGTTTGGGAACTAGTCCCTAGGCCAAAAGATTTATCAATAATTGGTACTAAATGGGTCTTTAGAAACAAAATTGATGAACATGGGACTATTGTTAGAAACAAAGCAAGACTAGTTGCTAATGGTTATAATCAAGAAGAAGGAATAGATTATGAAGAAACCCTTGCACCAGTGGCTAGACTTGAATCTATAAGAATGCTATTAGCCTATGCATGTCATGCCAATTTTACGCTCTTCCAAATGGATGTTAAAAGTGCATTCTTAAATGGCTTTATAATGGAAGAAGTATATGTTGAACAACCTCAAGGCTTTGAAAATTTTGAATTTCCTAATCATGTTTTTAAACTCAAAAAGGCCTTGTATGGTTTAAAACAAGCACCTAGGGCATGGTATGATAGATTAAAAACATTTCTTATTGAAAATGATTTTAACATTGGCAAAATTGACACCACCCTTTTTACGAAAAGAAAAGGAAAAGATATCCTTATTGTACAAATCTATGTTGATGATATAATTTTTGGTGCTACTAACGAATCTCTGTGTAAGGAATTCGCAAAATGCATGCAAGAGGAATTTGAAATGAGCATGATGGGAGAATTAAATTTCTTCCTTGGATTGCAAATTAAGCAAACAAGAGATGACATCTTCATCAACCAAAGCAAGTACACCAAGGATCTTCTGAAAAGATTTGGGATGGAACATGTCAAAGATGCCGACACTCCCATGGGGACATCTATTAAGCTTGATATGGATGAAAAAGGTAAAACCGTAGACATCACCAAATATCGAGGTATGATCGGTTCTCTTTTATATTTAACTGCAAGTAGACCCGATATTATGTTTAGTGTATGTTTATGTGCACGTTTTCAAGCATGTCCAAAAGAATCCCATGTTAGTGCAGTAAAAAGAATTTTTCGTTACTTGCATGGTACAATTGATTTAGGGTTGTGGTATCCGAAGGGAAGTGAAATGAGTTTAATCAGTTATTCAGATGCAGATTTTGCGGGTTGTAAAATTGATAGGAAAAGTACTAGTGGAACTTGTCATTTTCTAGGATCATCACTAGTATCATGGGCGAGTAAGAAACAAAACTCGGTAGCCCTATCAACAACTGAAGCAGAATATATTGCGACAGGTAGTTGTTGTGCACAAGTATTATGGATGAAACAAACTCTGGAGGATTATAGACTTAGGTTTGAAAACACTCCGATTAAATGTGATAATACAAGTGCAATTTGCCTATCTAAAAATCCTATTCAACACTCTCGTACAAAACACATAGAAGTAAGACATCACTTCTTAAGGGATCATATTGCAAAAGGAGATATTGTACTTGAGTTTATAGGTACAGAACATCAACTTGCAGATATTTTTACAAAACCCTTAGGAAAAGATCGTTTTTGCGAAATAAGAAGGAACCTAGGGTTTATCCATGCAAATGATGTTTGAATTATGTATACATCAATGGTTATAAGTTGGATTTATTTGATGTTAAAATGTATACACTTGAAGCATAAGAAATTTGTTCAAAACAAATTTTAGGGGGTTTAAAAAATTCTGGGATGAACCGGTCAACCGGTTCATCAAGAGCAAGCCCAACCGGTCAACCGGTTGAGGCAGAAAAACAGAAGATGGCTACTGGAATTTTTTGAAATTTCGGAGGAAAATGTTTCTGAAAATGATTTTTGGACATATAGGGTATTTTGAAGTTTAAATCAAGATTTTAAAGTCAAAGTGCAAAAATTTCCATTTTTGCATGAACCGGTCGACCGGTTCATGCATCTGGATCAACCGGTCGACCGGTTGAGCCAGAGGAACAGTAGCCTTGGCTACTGCCGAAAATTAGCACTTTTAGCCCCTTGATTTCTTTGCCTTTTGGACATAATTTTTACATGAAAAGAAAAGTTCAAACGAGAAATTTGGAAAATTCTCATCTTGGGAGTAAACCGGTCGACCGGTTGAAATTATCCCAAGGAAACCGGTCGACCGGTTGCTCGATAGTATAAATACTATCTAAGGTTTCAGAAAATGGAAAACGGGAGAAAATCAAAATTCCGAAAACCCTAACTCAAATCCTCTCAACAATCACTCTAAATCAAAACACCCAAAGCCTAATTGAAGTCAATGGCACCCAAGAAACGCTTGAGGAGGACTGAATCAAGGAGCAAACGAGCCAATGATCCTACTTCCTCATCAGGTGACAATGTTCAAAGATTTTTAAGTAATTTCTCAAATAGAGCTATTTGTGTAGAAAGAGGTTTAGGTAATGATTTATCTGCTTTAGGTATAGATACTCTATTTGCTGAAATGGGTTGGTACTCATTATATGAATATAAGAAACCTACATACCCTAAGTTGATGAGGATGTTCTTTGCTAATATGAGGGTTAATGTAGAACCAAGGATATTTAGTACTCTTCAAGAAAATCCCATTGAGTTTAATTGTGCTGTATTAGCTGATATATTGGGTATATCTAATGATGGTCCACGAATTTTTTAAATTAAAATAATTCCGACCATTGAAGGGTTTATCTATGATTATGCTATTGCATTGCACACTGGGAATACTGAGTTTGCTCCAGGTGCTAAGATAAAGAGTCAGGATCTTCTGTTAAGACCTAGACTACTTCATAGGATAATTGCTCACAACATCTTGCCCAAAAAGGGGCATTATGATGAATTTACCTTTATGGAGTTATGTTTAATTGATTGTATGATTCAGAGAAGGCCAATAAACCTTCCATATATCATGATTAGGAATATGATCTTAGCATACGATCAAAAACAAAAGGCTCTACCATATGGTCAAGTGTTTACCACTATTTTTGAGCACTTTGGTATCTTGCTGACGGGTACGGATAAGAAACCGTACTCGGATAAGACGGAGATTGATAACACCACTCTCACTAGAATGAAATATGTGCTTAATGAGAATGGTGAGTGGATTCAAGGGCACCAAGAGGGTGCACATGCTGAGGAAGAGCATGTAAGTGCTGAAGAGGAGGAGAATGTGGCTGAGGATCAGGGTGAGGATGAGTTCACAAATTTATTTGAGTCACCACCTCCGGCTTCCACGCCAGATGAGCCATCTACGAGTGGCTGGTCGCATAGGATGGAGAGCCGTCTCACGCACATTGAGGCGGATATGCGATACATGAGAGACTCTCACGAGGCTTTTCAGACAGAGATGCGGACTGATATGCAGGAAATGAAGGAGATGATGGCTTCACTTCTCTCACGATACCCACCTCCTTAGAGATTTTGTATCATGCATCTCATGTTATTGTGTTTATGCCTTTTATTTTGGATATATGTGGTTATTGAATATTATGTTTTTATTTATCTACAATGTTTTGGAGATTCTCATATGCTTTTTGTTGATGCCAAAGGGGGAGAGAATATGAAAATATACATATGCATCAATAATGGGGAAGAAAAATTTGAGAATATGAAAAATTTATATGCATATATTTAGGGGGAGAAAAATGAATTTTTCTTGAAATTGCATATGATATTTGTACTTAGATTAAATTGCTAAAAATGTTTAATGCCTCTTATATATTGCATTACAAAATATAGGGGGAGACTCAATTTTTTATCTAAGTTTTTTTTTGTTTATTGTCATCATCAAAAAGGGGGAGATTGTTGACATATAATGTCATACTTGTATGCTTTATATATTTTGATGATAACAATAAAAAGAAAATGGACTAATAATATGTTTGGATGAGATTAAGTTATAAACAGGTATTATACAAAGAATACATCAACAAGCAAAATGGATTACACGAAGAAATCATTCCAGGAAGTCCAAGATGCAAGCAAGTGAAGACTTAGAATAAGTTTTCATTTTAGTGCTTTATGTAAATCTCAATTTCTAACTTGATAGCACAAATTAAAATGAACTCACACACTTCACATTGCATGCATTAAAAAGGTTTGATGATTATAGGTTTAAGTCATAATCAATCGGTTCAAGAAATTCAGAAAAGATAATTTGTCAAAATAGGGTTTCTATATGAACCGGTCGACCGCTTGGGTTACCAAGTGAACCGGTCGACCGCTTGGGAGACAAATTGCCTTTCGAACTGAACCGGTCGACCGCTTGGTCAAAAAGATTGATTTTCTGGCTTTTAAATGAACCGGTCGACCACTTGATTTATCCGTTGTGAACCGGTCGACCTTTTGAGATGACAGTGGCACTAAAACGGCTAGTTTCTCCGTGAAACTTATAAATAGGCCTCTTAATTGCAAAATGAAAAGAAGAAATCTTTTATATCTGATATTGAGGCAATTAGTAGTGCATAAACACCTTCAAATCATCAATCCTCATTAATACTCAAATTTGTGTTTAAATCTTCATATCCTAACACAAAGAGTATTAAATCTCATTCTCACTACACTTAAACACCTTCAAATATTCTAAGTGCTATTAAGTGAGATAAAGAGATCTTAGATCTTAATTTGTAATATCCATACTATTGAGAGTGTATTGTTGTGTTACAAAAACAATCCTTGTAAAACTCTTGAGAGTTGAGTATAAAACTCTTGATATTGGTGAGGGAACATCACCAAGGAAAAATCTTGAAGAGGGTACATCTTCAAGTGGGAAAAAGGAAAATCTTGAAGAGAGCATATCTTCAAGTGGTGTAAAAGTCTTGGTGTGGATTCATCAAGCGAGAATTGTAATCTTGTTACTTGGACTAGTAAGAGAATACAATACTCAAGTACGGTTTGGTACTTGAGCTGTGGATGTAGGCTTGTCGAACCACGTTAAAAACCGAGTTAGCAATCTCTCTCTCTTATCTCTTTACTTTAAAGTAATTAATTTTAAAATTGCATTAATTATTGTATTTACACCTAATCCCCCCCCCTAGGTGCATAGTTGCCTTAATCCTTAAACAACAAAACCCCCATTGTTATTAACTGCATTATTACACATTAGAGAACTTGTTAAGAAACCAGAAGCAGAGGAGCAATTAATGACTCTGAATTAATATACATATTTTTAACATCATCATTCAAAGAATTAGAAAGTAGAAAAGAAGAGTTTGTTAACAAACCAGAAGACACAAGAGAACTTTGTGATTGTGAATTCAGCAAACAATGTAGCGCGGCATCGTGACGACTCGTCCCCGTGAGCGGGGAATTAAATGTCGGGGGGGGGGGGGGGGGTTCTGTATTTGAAAAAAGGGGAGTCGCCACCTAGTATTAATGGTTACTAGGAAACCTAAAACTGGTCTTTCAGAGATTTTAGGGTAAGGGGCTGGTTGCGTAAAGGGAAGGTTTTAGCACCCCTAGTACGCCCTACCTAAGGTAAGCTGCTTGACGTTTTGGTTTGCTTATGATTTGCTATGACTTTGAAAATAACATACGTTAAAATAAATGGCAGATGGGATATCATTCCCGCCAAGTACTTTGGATATCAACCCCTTTTGGATTTATTTATCCAAATACCGACAGTGAATAATAACATATCATTCCCGCCAAATATTTTGGATATTAACCCCTTAGGATTTATTTACCCAAATACCGATGGTGAATAATAGCATATCATCCCCGCCGAATATTTTGGATATTAACCCCTTAGGATTTATTTATCCAAATACCGATGGTGAATAATAGCATATCATTCCCGCCGAATATTTTGGATATTAACCCCTTAGGATTTATTTACCCAAATACCAACAGTGAATAATATCATATCATTCCCGTCAAATATTTTGGATGCTAACCCCTTAGGATTTATTTATCCAAATACCGATGGTGAATAATAGCATATCATTCCCGCCGAATATTTTGGATATTAACCCCTTAGGATTTATTTATCCAAATACCGATGGTGAATAATAAATTCCCAAAGAAAAAAATATAAGATTTTTATATTTTTTTGAATATTGGCCAATACCCTTTGGATTTTACAAACATGTTGTAAAATCTTAAAATGCAAGAAATGACTTTTTCCTTTGCGAAATCCATGCTAAAACTCATTTTCTCTTCAAAACCCAAGATAATATATATTTTTGAAACAAAAGAACAATTTTTAAAATATGCTAGTGTATTGGCCGTATGCAAGAAAACAACACATTTTTTCTTTAATAAAAATATTTTTGGAAAATTTGTATTTTTATTTTTTCTTTATTTTTTATTTTTCGGTGGGCTGGCTGTCAGCCCACCTAAATTCGGGCTGGGCTGACAGTCCAGCCCACCTTATCTCCCGGCTGGGCTGCTAGCCCAGGTGGCAGGCAGCCCAGATGCTGGGTCGTCTCCAGGGCCAGGCCTGGCGTAAGGCCCGCTGTCAAGCCCACGCGGGGAGTGAATTAATTCACTCCCCGCATGCAAAATTTGCAGAGACGATGAACAGTAGCAAGGAAGATTTTCGAGTATGGAGAACGGAATACCTGTTTATACCGTTGGGTAGAGGAGATCGTGGTGATTCTTCTGGTCGTTGAGGCGTCGGAGATGGTGGCCTGAGTTCGCCGGACGGAGCCTCTGAAAGCTGCGGGCTGGTGGCGTCTGCGTCGGGATGTTCTGTTTTTTTCAACAGAGAAGGCGGATGAGCTGATGGGGATTTATGGAAGAGACGATGGTGTGCCTAGGTGGTGCTGAGGCTGGTCGACGGTGATGGTGGTTGGCTGGCCGAGAGGGAGAGAGAGAGAGCGTTTCGGGTCTGTATATTTTAGAGAGAGAGAAAAGAAAACATGGAAAATGAAAGCAGAGAGGGAGAGTGAAGGAGAACAGACGCGAGGGAATAGAACTCCAAAAATTCACGTGAAATTTGCCTTGTCTTCTCTCAGTTTTTTTTCTTCCTCCCTTTCTCCTCAACGTATACTGCTATTTATAGCAGAGAAGAAACCAAGTGCAGTGTTTAAGGAAACAACTAAAAAAAATGACGAATCAAAGGAGAGTTAGGAAATCACGTTGAAGGAAATAAATGCTGGAGATCAACTTGATCTGCCCTGCTGTGATGGAGCTGAAAACGGAAAGAATCAAATTGGAAAAGGAAGGAGTATTTGAGTGATCTGCTTCGCCGAGAGTGAGAATGATTGGAAGAAAATCAACATTGAATAGGAAGGAAAATTTTGTTGATCTGCTGACCGATCACCGTGATTTAGGAAGAAAATCAGATTTGAAAAAGGGAAGAAAATTTGATGATTGTGATCTCGCGCCTGAAAATCAATGAAATTTCATGCCGGAATAGCATACCATTTAATGCAGATTTCAAAACAAATTTAGAAGGTAAAAATCTGATTTGGTCCTTTAAAAATTCTAAAAATGCACCCAATTGGATTTAAACCCTTTTTTTTTATGCAATTAAAATCCCATCAAAAATTACATCTCAACCTTGGCTTTGCACGACTTTCTAAAACTGGTCCTTGGCTCCTGATTTTCGCGATTTAACCCTCAATTGGCCATTAAACTCCAAATTGCTCGATTTCGCCCTTGAACCCAAAATCTGTTTTTGAAATACTTTTTTTTTGAAACATAAAAAATAAAGAGTCAAAAATTGGGTAGCAACACACGTGTTAGTTAAATTCTGATTCAACATGGGCTTTACAGTGGGAGGATTTGGCATTGAATACAAAGGGCCTCCTAGTGAATTTGAACTATACAAATTTGTGATATTTGATAACTGATTTTGGTGGAGGGAAGAGAGACAATAAAACACTTCTTTTATTTTTCTTTTCTTGCTCTGTTACAACAAATTGCTACTGTTTATATAGACTTAAACAAACAACTCTTAAACTTCGTAATTAAAACAGACTCTTAAAGACAATTAAAACAGACTCTTAAGACAACACACTAAATTCTGACCCTTCACTGCTGAAATGGCCATTATTTATTATAGGTAACTCTAAATCACCTGAAACCTTCACCATTAAAAACTAGACTTAAAAGCACACGAAATGGACTCTTCATTTGCTCGGAATGATCTGGAATTGCCTCTTCAATTCCACATTTAAAACTGCCTTGAAATCTGTCTGTTTATTTGAGTTTATTTTCAACAAATTCCTCCCTTAAACTCAAATGCTTCTACCATCCGTCATGCCAATCATCTTCTTGCATTTGTCGAGAAGTACTTTCGGTAGCGGTTTTGTGAAGATATCCGCAGCTTGATCTTGACTTGCCACATGCACTAATTCCACACTTCCTTCCTTCACATGATCTCGGATAAAATGAAAACAAACGTCGATGTGTTTGCTTTTTTCATGGTTCACTGGATTCTTTGCCAACTCTATTGCTGATTTGTTGTCAACTTGAATCACGGTTGCACCTAGTTGCTTTAGCTCCATCTTGCTCAACAAATTTCTAAGCCATATTGCATGACATACACACCAAGATGCTGCAACATATTCAGCTTCACACGTCGAGAGCGTCACGATCGGTTGCTTCTTTGAAAGCCAAGTGAATGCAGTATCTCCCATAAAGAACACATATCCCGCGGTACTTTTCCGATCGTCTATGTCTCCGCACCAATCGCTGTCGGAGTAGCCAACCAACTTGTAATCTTCTACTTTTGAGTAGAACAACTCGAGTGACACCGTTCCTTGGATGTACCGTAGGATTCGCTTCACCGCCTTCCAATGTGAATGAACTAGCTCCTCCATGAACCGACTTACAATACCAACACTTAATGAAAGATCCGGCCTTGTGCATGTGAGATAGCGAAGGCTTCCTATCAAACTCCGGTATTTACTCGCATCGACACGTTCTCCTCCATCGAACTTCGAGAGTTTTGCACCTGGTTCCATTGGTGTTGATACCGGATTGCAATTTGCCATTTTGAACTTCTTCAAAATCTCTTTTGCATATGTCTCCTGTGATATAAAAATACCCGTCTCTACTTGTCTAACCTCCAAACCAAGGAAAAACTTCATCAAGCCCAAATCTGTCATCTCAAATTCACGTGTCATTGTGCCCTTAAACTCTTCTATCATCTCATTATTGTTACCCATAAAAATGAGATCATCGACATAGAGAGCAACAAATAACACGTTACCTCCATTCTTCTTTACGTAAAGGGCATGCTCGTAGGGACATTGCTTGAACCCATTCTCCTTGAAATATGAATCAATACGTGTATTCCATGCCCGTGGTGCTTGCTTCAACCCGTAAAGCGCCTTCTTCAATTTTAGCACCTTCTTCCCTTTTCCAACTTTCATGTACCCGGGTGGTTGTTCGATGTAGACATCTTCTTTGAGCACGCCATTTAAGAATGCGGACTTGACATCCATTTGAAAGATCGGCCATTTGAATTGAGCAGCTTGTGAAATTAGTAATCGGATTGTCTCCATTCTTGCAACAGGAGCAAATACCTCGTCATAGTCGATTCCCGCCTTTTGCTTGTATCCCTTCGCAACAAGTCGCGCCTTGTACCGTTCTATCTCGCCTTGAGCATTCATCTTTTTCTTGAACACCCACTTCACACCAATAGGCTGACTTCCTTTCGGCAATTCTGCTAGCTCCCATGTGTTGTTGCGGTCAATCGCCTCAATCTCCTCGTTCATGGCAGTTTGCCACTTCTTGTCTCGCACCGCCTCTTCAAAACTGATATTTTCAGCATCTGCCAAAAGACATACAAGGTGTACCTCATTTGTTGAATCATACAAATCTTGCAAACTTCGCATTTTGGGTTGTCGTGGTTCATCTTCATTATCAGTAGTTTCAGAGTTTGTTGACATGCTTGTTGGTGCAACAACTAATGATTCTCCAACTTTGATGATATCCTTCGTCGAATTGTTCCAGTCCCACTCGCTTGCTTCATTTACTCGCACATCACGACTCACCATCACCTTCTTGTTTATCGGGTCGAGTAGCTTGTACCCTTTTGTCCTCTCATCATACCCGATAAAAATATACCTTTTGCTTTTGTCTTCGAGCTTTGTTCTTCGTTGATCCGGTACGTGTGCATAAGTCACACTACCGAACACTTTGAGATGTGAAACTGTCGGCTTTTGTCCGCTCCATGCTTCTTGTGGTGTTTGATCATCTAACTTCACATGTGGACATCAATTTTGTACATAGATGGCACATTGCACGACTTCTGCCCAGAATTCCTTCGACATCTGCTTGCTCTTGAGCATTGATCGAACCATGTCGAGAATAGTCCGATTCTTCCTCTCGGCCACACCGTTTTGTTGAGGAGAGTATGGTGCGGTTAGAAATCTCCTTATCCCTTGCTCCTCGCAATACTCCATGAAAGCCGTCGAAGTATACTCGCCACCTCTATCGGATCGTACGACTTTGATGTATCTACCAGTTGCCTTCTCCACCATCACTTTGAATTTTTTGAACACCTCGAATGCCTCGGATTTTTCTTTCAAAAAATAAACCCCAAGTTTTTCGTGAGAAATCATCAATAAAGGAAATGAAGTACCTTTTACCGCTGAAAGATTCTGGGGTAATTGGTCCACATATGTCGGTATGAATCAACTCGAGAGTATGTTTAGCCCGATATTCTGCCTTCTTTTGAAACGAGGTTCTCGCTTGCTTGCCAAGCACACATTCTTCACAAAATTTGCTCTCATAGTCCATGTCCGGCAGCCCGTGCACCATGTTCTTCTTTGCTAACTTTTTTAGACCACCATGATGTAGGTGACCAAAGCGGAGATGCCACAGCGACGCCTTGTCTTCTACGTTGACTCGCAAACATTTTTCTCGCACACTTCTCAAATTCAGTTTGTACATCCGATTTCTTCCCATCTCAACTCAAGCAACCAGACGCTCTTGATTGTCTTTCAATTGTAGTACCCGGTTTTTCATGAATACCGAATATCCCTTCTCCATGAGTTGCCCCATGCTCAAAATATTGCTCTTAAGATCAGGTACGTAATAAACATTCTCGATTGACCCTTCCGTACCACCTTTTTGTAAATAGTGAACCGTACCTTGGCCTTTTATTTGGATCTTTGATGCGTCTCCAAACGACACGTGTCCATCTTCAACCTCTCGCATCTCCTTGAATAGGTGCTTGTGCCCACACATGTGGTTACTAGCACCGGTATCTAGATACCACACTGTGTCGTTGTCGGAAATGGTATTTTTGTAGACCATCATGAGAACACCATCTTCTCTTGTCTCCTCTTCCGTGACTAGATTCGCATTTTCTTCTACCTTTTTCTCGGAATAGCACTCCTTTGCATAGTGCCCATACTTACCGCAATTATAGCACTCGATGTTTGATTTGCACTCTTTCGCATAGTGCCCATGCTTACCGCAGTTGTAGCATTCGACATTTGAATAATTTGACCGGCCGCCTCTCCCACGACCACGTCCTCTACCTCGACAATTTTGTTGGCTTGATTGCCCCTTTTTCTCATAATATTCACCTCGACCACGGCCTCCACCACTGTGACCATTGTTGCGACCTCCACGATCGCGCCCTCTACCACGAAAATTTTGAGAATAGAGTATCTTTTCATCTTTGATTGACGCCTTGGTTTGAAGTGCTTGCTCAAGTGTCTCCTCCTTCGTTTTCTTCTTACGTTGTTCGTGTGCCTCGAGAGAACCGGCAAGCTCGTCGACTGTGAGCGTCGCAAGGTCCTTTGACTCTTCTATCGCGCACACAACATTCTCAAAATTGTCGGTTAATGATCTCAAAATTTTCTCCACAACTCGCGCATCGGTTAACGATTCGCCATTACGAATGAGTTGGTTCACCACAGCTTGTACACGCGTGATGTAGTCAGATACATTTTCTGACTCCTTCATCTTCATGCTCTCCAACTCGCCACGAAGAGTTTGGAGACGCATTTGCTTTACTTGGTCGACGCCCTTGAACACCTTTTCTAAAGTGTCCCATGCTTCCTTTGAGGTTGCTGCACTGGCAATCTTCTCAAAACCCGACTCATCCACCGCTTGGAACAAGTAATAGAGAGCGGTCTTGTCTTTCATACGCATTTCTTTCAATGCCTTCAATTGATTTGCCGTCTGATTGGCCGTTGCCTCTGGCTCGTCATAGCCCTTTTCGACTACTTCCCATGCATCTTGCGCACCAAGCAATGCACGCATCTGAATTCTCCAGTTTTCATAGTTCGACTTGGTAAGTTGGGGTAGTGGCATACCTCCTACCGACATCCTCCTGGAATTTTCCATAAGCTCTGATACCAATTTGTGATATTTGATAACTGATTTTGGTGGATGTTACGTACTAAGAAATTAGGAATAACAATTTAGGGATTTTACGTAAGGATTTGTGAATGGTTCTGGTATTTCGAGGAACCAGGGCCTCCAGTTGAGAAATCTCAATTTGATGTGATGAATATCATTGATAATTTCCTTAAGTCTCTTGGCCTTTAAATAGGCTCTCAGTACACTGTAACGTCCATAATTAATACCCACTTCCCCACTAACTTTTCTACAGACATCCCACTTCCCCACTAACTTTTCTACAGACTTAACTCCCAATTAAACATTCAGTAATTGAAATATTGTAACTGAAGTTGAAGCAACGCGTCAACCATCCCTTGCCTCACTAGCTGCCACTTGTCCCATATCAGGCTCATAACAAATGCTCCCTCTTCAACAGAACTCGTCCTCGAGTTCTGGCCATTTCTTTCGCAGCTCCTCCACATCAATCCACATAGCATCTTCTTCATTTGTCTTCTTCTACTTCTTTTTGGTGGCTCCTTCTTTGGGCAACTTCTTCCCAGCCCTTGGCTTCGTCTCTGCTGGGGCTTTCTCTGTTGCGGCAGGCTTCTTCTCGGCTGGCTTCTTCTCTGCCTTGGGAGCCATTTTAGATTCCAAAGTGAGAGATATAAAAGGAAGTCTTTTTTTTCCTTTTTGAAGAGAAAACTGGGAGAGTACTTTATCGATAATTTATGAGGAGTCCAAGTGGCTTCTTTCAATTTCAGTTGGTAGCTGTTCTCTTCTCCCATCTGCGATTTGAGGAGGTCAAGTTCATCAGCAGAGCAGCCGATGATCTTTTCAGCTTCTTCATTGAATGAAGAAACCCCACCTTCACCGCTCCCATCGGAAACTTTTACCACCATAATGTACCTTAAGCTGCACTCCGCATCATTTTTCTGGCATCCTTCACTCGGTTGGATTTCCCTATGTCCCTCAAACAGAGGATTCACATTTACTCTGACATTGCTGGAAGTGCCTCCTCCGGACTGGTTTCTAGCTGTAATTTGTACCAAGCTATCATAGGTTGATGCTAATTTATTGAGCTGCTGGAGTATTTTTTCCATAAGCACCCTTTGCTTGGTTTGTTCTTCTGCTGCTCCTTGTAATTGCTTAACAGTTTCCGCAAGTTGGGACATTGTGGTGCCTTTTGCCATGGTCGCTGGAAGGATGGCTCTGATACCACTTGTTACGTACTAAGAAATTAGGAATAACAATTTAGGGATTTTACGTAAGGATTTGTGAATGGTTCTGGTATTTCGAGGAACCAGGGCCTCCAGTTGAGATATCTCAATTTGATGTGATGAATATCATTGATAATTTCCTTAAGTCTCTTGGCCTTTAAATAGGCTCTCAGTACACTGTAACGTCCATAATTAATACCCACTTCCCCACTAACTTTTCTACAGACATCCCACTTCCCCACTAACTTTTCTACAGACTTAACTCCCAATTAAACATTCAGTAATTGAAATATTGTAACTGAAGTTGAAGCAACGCGTCAACCATCCCTTGCCTCACTAGCTGCCACTTGTCCCATATCAGGCTCATAACAGTGGAGGGAAGAGAGACAATAAAACACTTCTTTTATTTTTCTTTTCTTGCTCTGTTACAACAGATTGCTACTGTTTATATAGACTTAAACAAACAACTCTTAAACTTCGTAATTAAAACAGACTCTTAAAGACAATTAAAACAGACTCTTAAAGACAGCACACTAAATTCTGACCCTTCACTGCTGACACGGCCATTATTTATTATAGGTAACTCTAAATCACCTGAAACCTTCACCATTAAAAACTAGACTTAAAATCACACGAAATGGACTCTTCATTTGCTCGGAATGATCTGGAATTGCCTCTTCAATTCCACATTTAAAACTGCCTTGAAATCTGTCCGTTTATTTGAGTTTATTTTCAACAAAATTAAGGTTTGGCATAAACAAACTTTTGTTAACCTCTGACTTCTTCTCTTGAAACTGCTGCATTGCTGGATGATTTGGATTGAAAACCCTATTATCAACCTTCAAACTACTGTCTTGAAAATGTTGAGAAACTTGATAATTTGGCACCGAAAACCCATTATAAAACCCTGGCTTCATGCCTTGAAATTGCCGTGAATGGGGAGGATACGACCTTGAAACCACAAAATTATTACTCTGAGGCTTCCAAGCTTGCAAATTTGGCATAAAAACCCCATTATTCCCCCCTGCTTCCTGATCTTGAAGTTGTGGCCTGGAACTTTGGTGCCAAACCACCATTATTACTCAACTCTGGCTTCCAGGCTTGAACCCTTGCATGGAAACCAAAAACCCCATAATTAAGCTCCACCTTCTTGCCCTCAAGCTGCGGCAAAGATTGAATCTTTGGACCGTAATTGACAACCCCATTATTATTAAAATGATCAACCCTTGGATTCTTGGCTTGAAGCCCTAGTTGATTACGATGGTAATAGTCTCCACCTTGTTGCTGCTGTTCCATGTAACTTGTTCTTGATCTCTTTTGAGAATTAAGAACTGGGTTGTGCAGATTAGGCACTCCATAGGGTGATGATGATCTTTCCTTGTTATTAGTGTTGCAGCCATGTTTATTATATACTTTGCAAGAAATCAACAGCAACAATAATAAGCAAACAGAGAAAAGAAAAGCAAACTCTAACAAGCAAACCCTAGAGAAAAGCAAGAAAAGGAACCTTAGACAAGAAGAAAAGATTACCAAACAGCGAGTGCTTTAATTTCTTCAAGGAAAACGAAAGCTATTACTATTAGTGGTCTGATTTGGTTGGCGATGGCTTGGCTTTGCTTTATAGGCAGCAGAGGCAGGTGGTCGTAGAGTAAGTTATAAATTAGTCCCTCTAGTCTTATGACATAAATCCAATAAGAAAACAATATATACTTTAGTCTACAAAGTGATTTATTCATCCTTTTACTATTGTAACCATGTTTAATATAATAAATACTTTTCCAAAAAAATATATTCTTTTCTTATTTTCCTTTCTTCTTAATAAGAATACAATAAAGTAAAATAACATGAAATGGGTAAAAGCGATCAATTTACAAATATATTTAAAAATATATGGACTAATTTGTTGATTTGAAACTATATTGACTATATAATTCAATTCCAAAGATTAATTTATAATGCATTAAACTAATATATATATATATATATATATAGCAAAGTTTTGATTGCCTTGTTAGTCAGTCAAAAATACCTTTTTTCCATATTCTGAGAAAGAAAAACATAATAATAATAATAATAATAATAATAATAATAATAATAATAATAATAATAATTGGTTATTTCTTGTCATTGATAAATATCAATTAAATGTTTTTCATTTTCTAAACTTGGATCAATTATTTAAACTACCAGTAGAAAGCAATTACTTTTAAAAAAAAGAAATTTGGTAAATAAGTCAATTTATACTTTAATTTATGAATAATAATTTAATCCAGTTATGATGAATATGAATCTGATCCAACTTGAATAAGTGATTTTTTTAGATAGTTAACTTATTTAATTATTAATAAATATGATAAAAATATTGTTAAACTCTAACTCAAACCTAACTTAATACACACACTCCAAATACGATAGAATATGGATAAATGAGTTTTTTTTAATATATCTACATTTAAAAAGTTATAAAAAAACCCTAGGGATATTTAAAAAGTTTTCAAAATATACCTACATTTCTAATTGTTTTTAATTCTCTATTTTACAAATGGCAAACTGCTACCCATTTCACATTTATTCAAGCTCTATAATATGATATTGCTGAAATCAACGTTTAGCTTCCAAAATTATAAGCATGGAGATGGATATCTATTTGATGGTCCTGGTGGGATTCTTGCTCATTTTCAATCCAATTCTTTCCTCCATGCTATACGCATGATTTTATAAAATTAACCCTTATTAATTTTTTTTAGTTTGCATATCTATTTGAATTTACTGCACAAGTAGGAAATATTCATGTTACACCGAAGAAGAGTCAGATGATTAGCAGGGAAGCATCATTCATACAATCTACTGACCATTTCTTTTAATTGTACAATAAATTGGAATTACATCTTATAATCATATCGAGAATTACGTAATTATAGAAGGAAAAAATAATTAAGACTTTAGAGGGATACCAAATATTTAAAAAACAAAGAAAGATTGAAAGTAGATCTGAGAAAGTATATGGGTGAGAAGCATACTTTCAAAAGCACCGCCATCATCCTTTGAACAATCCAAGTGTCATTGGATTGTTTTCCTGTTGATCGTAATGTGAGGGATGTGAGATATCTTGGGCCAGTCCTCTCCTTTCTCTTTCTTGCACCTCTTCGCCAATTCTGGACAGTTGTAGATTGACAGCTGGCTGAGGTTACTGAGACTATGTACCCCATCTGGCAATGACACCAAATTAGGGCATTTCCAAATCTCCAAGCGTGAAAGGGACGTGAGATAACCAATCTGATTTGGAAAATAAGCTAGTCCATTGCAATCATATATCCTTAGAGATTGGAGAGAAGTGAGATGTTGGATACTCTCTGACAATGAATTCAGCTCTGGACATCTAAAGAGGTCCAAATGTTCAAGTGCCGTCAGATGTCGCACTCCCTCAGTTAAAGATGCAAGATTATCACAATTGTGAATCTCCAAGCGACGAAGAGAAGATAAGCCACAGAGCCCATTCAGTGGCAGAGAATTTAATCTTCCACAACTCTGTATCGCTAAAACCTCCAAAGAAGTGAGGCTCCGAAGACCTTCCTCTGGCAAGCTTTCAAGTGCATCACAACCAGATATAAACAATCTTTTAAGAGCAGAAAGGTTATCAAATACCTTATTTGACAAAGACTGCAGATCTCCCATATCATAAATTCCTAAGCTTTCAAGGAGCGTATGATTTTGCAAAAACCCTTCTGGAACCTCTATCATGTTGGCAACATGTTCAATATGAAGGGAGGTGATGGAAGTGAAATTACTCACTGACATCAGTAAAGAAATGTTCCCTCCTTCGATGCATAATTCTTTGATGGAGGGTATAATTGGTATTTCGGTCAACAAAGGACAGCCACCTACATGTAATTCTCGCAGGCGAGGAAAACGACATGCATCCCATTGCTCTAATCTCATCATTGAATGAAAAACCAGCTTCTCCAAAGATGGGAATGAATTTTGCGCATCTCCATACACGTGGCTGTCAATACACTTCACACCATCCATTCCCCTTAATACAAGACTCTTGAGGAACTGCAGCTTCCCAAACGGTGGGAGAAGTTCACAGTTATGACAATCTCTTAGCTCCATCTTCACTAGATTTGGTAGCGTCAAGTTCAAGTTCATCATCCAATTACTTGGAAATTTTGAACCACCATATCCAATTAACCACAACTTCTTCAGATTTGAAGGAGGTTGAAGCGCACCAAGTACCTCCTCCGCCTCATTATTTGGTATGGAAGTAATACTGTCAGATTGTCCATTCCCATGCCAAGATAAAGTAAGTGATAGAAGAACTGTCTTCAACTTCAAATTGGCACTTCTGGCATCTGTTACATTCTGAACATTATCAAGATCTGTGATTCTCAATTCACCAACGAGATTGTTCAGCCCTTCCAGCTCCCTAATGTGACGACCCTCCTCCTTACCCACAATGAACAGGCTAAGTTTTCGCAGGCACATCAATTGCCCCATTCCACGAGGCATGAATCGAAGTGAATAGCAATGCGTGATGTCAAGATAGACGAGACTTTTCATGTGCTTCATACCTTTTGGTAATTGGATGAGTCTGTTGCAATCTCTCAGATCTAGTGTCTGGAGGTTTAGGAGAGAGGTTATACCTTCAGGAAGTGTTTTGCAGTGGGAGCTTGGCACATGTAGATACCTTAGATGTTTCAAATCACAAATTGACTTTGGCATTTTCTCCACAAATACTTTTAAACTCAAGGCTCGATGTTTTGGACTAGAAGAATACATATTAAGGCTCTTTCCCCAGCGCTTTTGAATCCAATCGTAATCCACGTAAAGACACGTGCGCAGTGAATGGACATTGAGAAGTTTTTCTTTTGGAGAAGCTATCCAGCTGTATCCAAATTTTACATGACGGACAGTTTTAGGAACTTCTGACTCTTCATGGCCTTCGTTGTTATAGCATTCTTGTACTGCAATGGACTGTGCAAGATCATGCATAAGATCGTGCATTTTACATGTTATGTTGCCAAACCCATAATCCTTGACCTCTTGCAGAAATGACCTTCCCACCAGTTCATTGAATATCTCAATACCCGTGATGTGCAAATCCATTTCTCTTCTGCAACAAATAAAGCCATTTGCCATCCACAAAGCAACCAGCTCCTCCCTCCTCATCACTTGATCTTTTGGAAATATAGAGCAAAATGCAAAGCATTGCTTCAAATGTGGTGATAGATTAGTGTAACTCAACCTCAAAGCAGGTAAAATCTTGCTTGCTTCGTCTCTAAGATCCCACATCTCACTTTCTTTGACAGCCATCCACTGATCTTCAGTATCTTTTAGCCGCATTAGGTTCCCAAGTGCCTTTATAGCTAAAGGAACACCACCACACTTCTTCACTATTGATTCTCCAATTTTTTCCAGGTGTGCCCACTCCTCTTTCCTTCTCATCCCAAATGCAAGCCGTTGAAACAAATGCCGAGAATCTTCCTCAGACAATCTTCCCATTTGATGGACAAAAGCTGTTGCCATTCTACGAGCAACCATCACCTCACGGGTAGTTACTATGACAGCACTACCCTTAGCTCCGCACCTTAACATCTCCTTCAATTTACTCCAACTATCACCACAATCATCCCACACATCATCCAGTACAAGCAAAAACTTCTTTCCAGTTAACTTCTGTTGGAGGCGTTGCTGCAAGGGATCCAGTTCTTCAAGACCACAAGAGGCACCTTCAATGGACTCTATGATGGCTTTTGTTAATCTTTTTATGTTGGAATCAGTAGATACACACACCCAGATCCTCAAATCGAAATGTTGTTTAACCCTTTCTTCATTGTAGACTAATTGAGCAAGTGTTGTTTTCCCGAGGCCCCCCATGCCCCACATAGCATGAATAGAGAGATGGTCTGCATTAGTTAGCAGGATGTTGACTAGTTCCTCTTTCTCCTTCCCTCTACCGAGAATTTCTGATTCATTCACGATTGAGATGGTAAGCCGCCAATCGTAGGTATGATCAGCTGCTATGTCCCCGACTCCTCCTGATGCTAAACCGAACGTGTTTTTCTCATTGGCTATGGCATCCAGTTTTTCTCTCATATTTTTCAATTTATGCGCCATTCTTGATGGAAAAACAAGTGGATTATGACTGATAGAAAAGAAGAATCTTAGCTGATTTTTGAGACCTCTTCGCTGTTGTTGCCACTGAGCTTCAATGGCAAACTCATCTAGCAAATCATCAACATCATAAGCTGCATCCTTGAGGTGTCCAAGCCAAACCTTGATAGCCTCGTCCTTCCACTGCTTCACCTCTGCATCCTGGAGCACAGCTTGAATGGTTCTGAACGTGCGCTTGAGATTTTCAAGCTCGGTCTCTAGGCCCACAGCAAGCCCAAGCTCTTGAAGAATTGAGGAATTCAAATTCCCCATGATTGTACTCGCGAGAGCGGAAACAATTGCATCAGCCATAGCTTGTTTAGCAATGGATGTTGTTGAGAAATAGAAAAGGTGAAAAGGAAAACTAAAAGCAGGGGATGTGAGCAAGAAATGGGAAGTAAAAATTGAGAAAACAGAGAGCAGTATGGGATGAGAAATGGTAAAAGTTGAAGTTGGGAAGTTGTTGTTGAAGAGGTTATGATGAGGGAGGTTGCAGTGTCAGCTAGTTCATGGAAGGAGAGTTGGAGAGGGAGGTTTATGTTAGTAAAAGAGGAGAGGGATGGATTGGCCTGACTAGAATATGTGGTGGAAACGAGAAGGAAAGAAGGTGATGGCCGGTGGCCGACCGCATGGGCTCCACACGGTGCTTGAGAAATAATTCTCTTTTAAAGATCGGAGGCTTTCGAGGAAGTTTCTTTGAAGGGCACTGCTGCTTCACGGGATGCTCTCTTCCCCCGGCCCCTCACGCATGCTTCATGGGATTCAAAGCTTTAAAATTTAATTAACGTTTGATTATAGTTATTTTTTAAAATATTTTTTATTTAAAAATACATTAAAATAATATTTTTTATTTTTTTAAATTATTTTTAACATCAACATATAAAAATGGTTGAATATCATAAAAAAATAGTTTAAAATAAAATAAAAAATCAAAAACATAGTGTAAAACTTCTCAAGTAAAGTACGTTTCTAGTACGATTTGTCACACTACAATATTTTAAGCTCATCTCTCTGGTAAGTAAACGTGTATTTCTCTCATCAATTATGAAACTTTCCGCTTCTTTTTTGAACGGAACAAATATTGCAGTTGTTGTAGTTGTAGTTGCAACAGCCTCTAAAATTAGAGATGGACTACAATTTGAATGTCATTCTTTGTCAACAATTTAATTAATTTTGTATGCAAAAGGCATCTAATTACAATAAAAAAAAAATCAACCTTCCTCATGTATTCAAATACCACCAATACAACACTCGAAATGCCCATAACATCAACTTGTTGCAACACTAATTTGTGCACCTGATTTTCATTGCCCGGGGGATGGAAAGACCATGGAAATCGAAACAACTTTGCTCAAGAACACCTCAGGCATCTGAATTTCTCCTGGATTTCTTCTTCATTTTTTCTTGCACCCGGTACCGTTCCCGTCTTTCTTCCCTCTTGCGCTTTCTGGACAGTTCCTCATCCTTGGCTTTCTCTGCTTCAAGTTTTTTCTTTCCTGCTCTTTCTTAACCTTTCGCTTCTTCATCTGTAATGCCACATTTTTATGCACTTAAACACTAAAAATCAATCAGCAGAAAGCATATAAACATGCAGGCTAGAGACTAATCAATGATGCAGGAACATAAATCCAATTCTCCACTCAGTTTGGTAAGAAACACAACCACTAAGGCCTGAACTAGTTTGGCAACTTGTATGCATGTATTTCTTCGTAACCTTGCCCTTCTTTAATTTCCAAGTATATTGATAAATGCATTTACTGGGGGATTCATGCTCATTTCTGAAAAGTTTTAACTCTAAACCAACATCACAAATAAGAAACCGGTGCAAGTCCAGAAATAAAAGATATAATTCTCTTCACTCTAAGGCCAGGCCAGTAAGTTGAAGAAAACATTTAAAAAAACCTGTCAATTACAACAGTAACTTTGACCGCTTAAGCATCAATCTTTCAATTGAACTACACTATTCATTTTTAAAGACGTGAACACCATTTAATCAAGTCATTGTGAAGTTCAGGATCTTGTTTAAGTGCATACCTTATCATTTGTAATCAATCGAAGTTGTTGAACAAGAGCATGAACTTTACGCTCATCAGGCTCCATAACAACAGCTCTTCTCCTTTCAAGTGTGGGCCGTCCCTGTTGAAATTTCAGAAAATATCAAACTTCTAATCTGTATGGACAGATTGTTAAAAAAACCTGAGAACAGGTACTGTAGAAATCAAGAACTGTGTTCGGGATTTTTCCAGAAAAGAAAGAACAATAAGCTTTGTAATTTCAAGCTAAAAGAACATCAACATTGGCAGAATTTCGTGTATGGTTACTGCCATCCCACTCATTTTATTTATAGAACCAGAAACTTACAACGGCTATAACCAACAACTATCAACGGTAATATTTTCTAAAATCAGTTATTTACAAGATTTCCTGACAGGACTTATAACTGATATGACAGACTTTTGATTCCTAAACTCTAAAGGATTTATAATCATCCTGAATACAAAAGGATTACTAAAACTTAAACAATAGCCTTCAGTCTTCGAATCTTCTCAGCTGCTTCAAACTGTCAGCTTTGTTGTTGCTGCCGGTCGACCGGTTCACCCAAGTGGTCGACCGGTTTACCCAAGTGGTCGACCGGTTTACCAAGCGGTCGACCGGTTCACTTGAGCAGTTCTGGAATCACTTCAGGTTTCAACACTCCCCCTTGATTCCTGAGCTGCACATTCCCACCATGTTCCTTAGCTCCTCAAACCTTTCTTTTGGCAGAGTTTTGGTAAACAAGTCAGCCAATTGTTCCTTAGAACAGCAATACTTCATCTTCAGTTCTCCTTCTTGCTGGAATTGCCGAATAGCATGAAACTTGATTTTCATGTGTTTTGTTCTATCATGGAACACTGAGTTTTTGGAAATTGCAATTGCAGACATGTTGTCACAAAACAACTCAGTAGGTTCCAGCTGATCACAATCCAAATCCTTCAAAAATTTTCTCAACCAAACAAGTTGATTGGCAGCCACAAATGCTGCAATATATTCAGCTTCAGCAGCTGAATGTGCAACTACTGATTGTTTCTTTGAATTCCAACAAAAAATGCATTCCCCCATTGAAAAACAATACCCTGAAGTGCTCATCATCTCTTCATCACTTCCTCCCCAATCACTGTCACAAAATCCCTTTAATTTGACAGTGTTCATCTTGCCAAAAAACATGCCAAATTCCAGTGTTCCCCTTAAGTATCTCAGCACTCTTTTGGCTGCAACGTAGTGCATTTGGCTGGGATTTTGCATGAATCTTGAGAGGTAGTTGACAGTGAACACAATGTTAGGTCGTGTGGAAGATAAATACAATAAACTTCCAATCAAACTTCTATAAACTTTTCCATCTGCAGAGGGAGCCCCATCAGCTTTTGTGAGCTTCATACCTTGCACCATTGGGGTGCTAACTGGTTTGCAATTTTCCATTGCAAACTTGTTTAGCATCTTAGTTGTAAATTGCTTTTGACATACAAAGCAACCTTCCTTGGATTGTGTTATTTCCATTCCAAGAAAATATGCTAATAATCCAAGTTCATTCATCTCAAACTTGTTCTTCATGTTCATCTTGAATTCATCAACAAATTTCTGATTGTCACCCGTAATTAACAAATCATCAACATATACTGAAATTATCAAGATGTGATCATCCACCTTCTTCACATATAGAGTGGCTTCATTCAAACTCTTCACAAACCCCAAACTAGTCAAATAATCATCCAATTTGCTATACCAAGCTCTAGGAGCTTGTTTCAAGCCATACAAAGCTTTCTTTAGAAGGTACACTTTGTTCATATTTGATTCAACCTCAAAACCTTGTGGTTGTTCCACATATATTTCTTCATCCAAGGTGCCATTCAAAAATGCTGATTTGACATCCATTTGCCAAACCAACCAATCCTTTTGAGCAGCCAACATGAGCAGCAACTTGATAGTATCCATCCTTGAAATAGGGGCATAAGTATCATGATAATCTATCCCTTGCTCTTGTGAGTATCCTTTAACAACAAGTCTAGCTTTGTTCTTATTGACACTTCCATCAGCATTTAATTTTGTCTTAAAAACCCACTTAACACCAATGACTTTTCTATGCTTAGGTCTGTCAACAAGCTGCCATGTTTCATTCTTTTCTATCATCATTAACTCCTCCTTCATTGCTGCCACCCAAGTTTGAGAATCCATGGCTTCTTCTACATTATGTGGTTCCATTTCAACCAAATTACATCTATCATGGATATCACTAAGCAACCTAGTCCCCCTCACTGATTGGTCTTCATCCTCAGATTCACTTTCATCAGTCTCGGGTGCATGATCATCAGTTTCTCCATCATTGGTATTTTCAACTTTCTCATCATCCCAATTCCAAATTTGGTTCTCGGCCACCTTAACATTCCTAGCTATTACAGCTTGGTTTGTTTTCAAATCAAAAACCTTATAGCCCTTAGAGTTTGAGCTATAACCTATCAAAATCCCAACCTCAGATTTTTGGTCCAATTTCCTTCTCTTAATCTCAGGTTGCAGCACATAACAGGGGCTGCCAAATACCTTTAGATGATCTATGCTTGGTTTATGTCCATGCCACTCCTCATAGGGTGTTTTATCTCCTAATGACCTAGTCATCATCCTATTTAGGAGGTAAGTGGCTGTGCTCACAGCCTCAGCCCAAAACTTCAAGGGCAATTTCTTCTCATAGAGAAGGCACCTTGCCATCTCCATCAAGGTCCTATTTTTCCTCTCACTTACACCATTTTGTTGAGGGGTGTAAGGGATGGTAAGTTGGTGCTTAATACCCTCTTTAACTAGGTATTCTTCAAATTTATGGGAGGTAAATTCCCCTCCATTATCAGACCTTAAAATCTTCAAGCTGCAGCTGGATTCCTTCTCTGCCGCAGCCTTGAACCTCAAAAACACTTCAAAAACTTCCCCTTTGGTCTTAAGGAAATAAACCCAACAAAATCTACTGAAGTCATCTATAAACAACACAAAATATCTAGCACCATTCAAAGATTCATTATGCATAGGGCCACATACATCACTATGAACAATTTGCAGCTTAGTGGTAGATTTGCATGCACTTTTATTGAACTTAATTCTTGCTTGTTTTCCTAGTTGGCATGCTTCACAAACCTCATTTTGTTCATATATAACAGGTAATCCTTCTACTACTTGTAGTTCAGCCATTTTCTTCAATGTAGCATAGTTAAAGTGTCCCATTCTTCTATGCCACAGAATTGAATTTTCAGATGCATTGGTATTCATGCTTATGTGTGCTTGTTTTTCTTCAATGCTAAAGCACCTATTATTCATTTTAGCAGCAAACAAAGGTGTTCCTAGATCATCCTTTATTGTGCATATGCCATTATCAAAGAACAATGAATATCCAATTTCAAGTAATTGACCTACACTAATCAAGTTTTGGTCAATTTCTGGAACATAAAGCACATCTTTAAAATTTCTAGTTCCAGCCAAGGTTTCAATATCAACTTCCCCTCTGCCCTCTACACTTACATACTGTCCATTGGCAACCTTAACCCTTGATTTATACTTTTCATCAAAGTTATTAAACATGCTAATTTCAGCTGTCATGTGATTTGTACACCCACTATCAATTAGCCAATTTAGCTTACTAACCTCAGACTTGCTGCAGCTGTGATTCACAATGGCAGTGAACAATTGCTCATCCTTTTGTTCCACAGCCTCAGCTACATGTGCTTGCTTCCCATTTGAGGTGTTGTTCTTGCAAAACTTTTGGATGTGTCCAAATTGCTTGCATTTTCGACATTGAGCATTCTTGAGCCAACAAAATGACTCAAGATGGTTAGTTTTCTGACAGTATTTGCATGCGGGAAATTGCTCTCTCCTTTCCTTCCCTTTTGCATTGAAGTTATTTGCATGTGATTGATTGCTTTGCCAGTTTTTGTTCTGCCACTGTTTTCCAGAACTTGAACTTGCTCTTGGTTCTGAGTTCTTGTAGAAATTCTGAGTTTTTGATCTTCCTTTGAACCTTGCTGCAAATGCCTCTTCACCAGTGTTTTCTTGTCTGATTTGCTGCCTTTGTTCCACGGCTTGAAATGCATTTATCAACTCTTGAAGACTCATAGACGTGAAGTCCTTTGAATCTTCCAAAGAGCATATTTTGTTCTCAAACTTTTCTGGCAGGCTGACTAGTACTTTCTCCACAACCATTGCTTCTTGAATTTCTTCTCCAAGTAGAGTCATTTGGTTTACTAACTTGGATACATTTGATGAAAACTCTTTGATGGTTTCAGATTCTTTCATCCTCAAGCCTTCAAATTGTCTCTTCAATGTCAAAATCTGCATTCTCCTAGACTTTTCATCACCTTGAAATTCAGCCTTCAATTTGTCCCAAGCATCCTTAGCCGTTTCACATGCCATGATTCTTGAGAAGATTTCCTCACTTACTGCATTGTGAATGCAAGTAAGAGCTTTGAATTTCTTTGCTCTTTGTTCATGGAAATACTTGATTTGGGTCATTGATGGGCTGTTGTTCAAGGGAGCTGGTTCCCTGTCATCTTCCACATCTTCCCATAGGTCAAACGCTTTCAAGTATATCTTCATCTTCACTGCCCAAACTCCATAGTTAACACCTGTGAAGATTGGCGATTTCGAAGAGAATGATGCTTCCATCTCTGTCAAGAACTGTCAGCTGGAGAGTTTTTCTTTTTCTTGTGATTTGTTTCAAGACTTCACAATACGGAGAGCAAGATTAAAGAACAAACCAAGGCAAATTCCTTGATTTCAAAAAAACTGCAAATTCTCTCGGAAAATTTTGGAAAAAATCTCACTTTTTCTTTGATCACTCGTGTTTCACTCAAATCCCTTTTCAAAGACCTAATTCTGCTCTGATACCATGTTGAAATTTCAGAAAATATCAAACTTCTAATCTGTATGGACAGATTGTTAAAAAAACCTGAGAACAGGTACTGTAGAAATCAAGAACTGTGTTCGGGATTTTTCCAGAAAAGAAAGAACAATAAGCTTTGTAATTTCAAGCTAAAAGAACATCAACATTGGCAGAATTTCGTGTATGGTTACTGCCATCCCACTCATTTTATTTATAGAACCAGAAACTTACAACGGCTATAACCAACAACTATCAACGGTAATATTTTCTAAAATCAGTTATTTACAAGATTTCCTGACAGGACTTATAACTGATATGACAGACTTTTGATTCCTAAACTCTAAAGGATTTATAATCATCCTGAATACAAAAGGATTACTAAAACTTAAACAATAGCCTTCAGTCTTCGAATCTTCTCAGCTGCTTCAAACTGTCAGCTTTGTTGTTGCTGCCGGTCGACCGGTTCACCCAAGTGGTCGACCGGTTTACCCAAGTGGTCGACCGGTTTACCAAGCGGTCGACCGGTTCACTTGAGCAGTTCTGGAATCACTTCAGGTTTCAACAGTCCCTTGGGTATGTCCTTGGGTTTGGATTCGAATGGAAGAGTTGCTTGTAATGACTTGGGAATCACCAATGGGTTGAACTTCTTCAGTGTCCTTTCAATTGGCTGTTAAAACACATAAACACATGGTTTATTAACAATATTCAAATACAAATTCCATTTACAGCATTTTCAGGAGGAAAGAAAGGTGGCAGGGAAGCAACTAGGGACCCGGACCACCTCCACCATCACAGATTACCTTGTAGAGTGAATCCTTATTGACAGGAATGGGAAGATTGTGTTCCCTCCTCAATTCAGCCATAGTTTTCATCCCTTGCCAGCTCTTATTACGAGGTTGCAAGGAGCTTCAACTTGAGTCCATGCTCGCAGGAAAACAATGTCACTCATCAAAATTCTGTCCTCAAAGGTGCACCGAGCAATCCCTTCTCTTGGTGCCCCTCCCTTCTTTGTGGGATGGTTACCAATCTCATCTTTTGCAACCTGGTCAGTTTAAATGCAGATAGAGATAGCTTCAGACAGGCTTTTGCATAGTATAAGGTGAAAGATACAATTAGGGACAAGAAATAATATAACAGTGACAATGAATATAAGCTTCTTCAGTAGCAGCCCTACCTTTTTCACCTGCCCCCGGATCCCACTGACAGTTCGAACAGCAGCACCTTCAAACCTAGCTACTTCAAGATCTGAAGTAAACATATTCATAATAAGTGCAGTCTTCTTGAAAATTTTACATGGATGACCAACCATCTTGACTTTCTTCACCATCTTTGCTGCATGGTTGAACTCAAGCACAACTGCAGTTGCTGTGATTCGGAATGATGCCTAAAATCAAGAGAGATGTAGTCAGGACAGGAAAAAAAATTAAAAAAAAAAAAAAAAACAATGGGAAAAAACAAGAGGAAACAACCCCCTAAAGCAGCCAGAGGAAACAGGGTTCAATTTTTCCATGGTAAAAACAATTGTACCTTACCAGCATGCATGAGTAACAATTCTGTGAGCCGGAAAAGATGCTCATTAAACCGTTAAATCAATTCATTCATAATATCACAGGTGATAAAGTCATTCCCATCCTGCAAAAGACAATAAAGATGAAGTTGCTTCTTAACTAGATTGTTAAAACATAAATTTGGTCGTGTAGATACCATTTCAGCACATAAGCAGTCAATCGAATATATCTAACAATGTTTTTCTAACCAAACATTATTCTACCAGCATCCAATGGCAAAACAATGCACGCGCTCTCATTCTCACATTGGTTAAAAGCATCCAGCAACCAATATTCTTTGAAACTTCAAAGACAGATTAATTTCTTAAAATTTATCAACAGTAAAGCTGTCCCTTACAGTAGCAAACCAAAAGCTGTTCAGTTGCAAGTATCAGATTCCTTTCTTGATAAGAAAGCTTGTGAAGAAAATCAAGAATGAACCAAAAATTACAGGGTCTTTAGTCTTCAGGACCTTCCGATGCCACCTATGTCGTTTTAACCGGGCCTGGAAATAAGAAATAAAAACATTTCATGAACCACCATTTTTTACCATATTGGAAAATCAGTCTGAAAATATGTCATCACTTGCTATTTCGAAAATGAATAATCAAATTATTTAGATCCCATTATATTGTTTGGTCAGCATGTCAAATTTACCATATTCTGATTTTATAACTGATTTACACAGATAATTCAGAACTTGCTTGAGATGGAAAGTGATTACAGGAAGAGTAGCAACAATGACATTTTCTACTAATGCAGAGAAAGCAAACAACAATTTAAATATATGTATATGTTCATGAAGCTGGTGCCAAATAACAAGTTTTAATTTCACTCCAATTTCAGCTTTACCTTAAAAAAAATTGGCTATGGGAGTTTGAGAAAAACATTATTGCCTCTAGATTAGCACATTCTAATTAAATTCCCTAACTGATTGATAAAATGCAACCCTCTGCTGGGGTTGTGACCAAACCCATAAATTCAACTGAAAGAATCAGGCATGAAACTCAAGCATAAATTACCTTTTCAACCCTTCACGAACAAGAAAATGGACTTTAGCATGTGCAAGAAAACTCACCTTATCAAGATACCCAATTTCATTGGCTTGACCTCGGTGAAACTTGGCTCCGTGTTTGTCATCAACTTCTTCATCGGGTGATTCGTTCCCATCAAATGTAAACAAATGTTAAGGTCACAAAAGCCAATTTCCACATCCTACTGCAAATATAACATATTTAGTTGTAGTCCATCAACAGTATGCAGAAATATATATAGGAGTAAAAAGGATTATCATCAACGAGTATAGTCAACCATTTATCATAAATACGCAAGTGTAAGTGAGATGATTTGACTAGAAAAGGATATTGAGCATCAAATTTTGCACGGAGAGCAAGCTTTTTCAGTTTCCGCTGCTCTTCTGATTCATCTTCCTTCTGCATGGAAACATTGCCAGATTCTTCTTTTTTATGGTTCCCATGTTTTTCACCAGTTTCCAAATCCTCAAAGTCTCCATAAACAGAATCCTTATCGTCTTCATCATTAGCTGTGGAGAGCTTATTCCTTTGAGCAGCTTTTGACCAATCACCGGTGACAAAACGATCACGAATTCTTTCATATGTCTCCTCATCTTTCCAGTTTTTGAGATCAGAATGGTTTGTAAATTTCGAGCATTCATCAGCATCAACATTTTCAACATCAAATCCTTCTCTCAATTTCTGCAATAAATAGACAAGAAGAAAAATAAGGGCTGATAAGGACATGAATATCCTACTTATTATCAAATTTAATTAAAAAAAACACATTCTCTATATTCTGTTTATACCTTATTTCCTTCTCCTTTTAGCTTAAGAAATTAGAATGTGAGGGATGTTAGATATCTTGGGCCAGTCCTCTCCTTCCTCTTTCTTGCACCTCTTCGCCAATTCTGGACAGTTGTCGATTGTCAGCTGGCTGAGGTTACTGAGACTCTGTACCCCATCTGGCAATGACACCAAATTAGGGCAATCCTCAATCTCCAAGCGTGAAAGGGACGTGAGATAACCAATCTGATTCGGCAAAGAAGCTAGTCCCTTGCAATCATATATGCTTAGAGATTGGAGGGAAGTGAGATGGTGGATACTCTCTGGCAATGAATTCAGCGCTGGACATCCTAAGAGGAGCAAATCTTCAAGTGCTGTCAGATGTCGCACTCCCTCAGTTAAAGATGCAAGATTATCACAATTGCGAATCCCCAAGCGACGAAGAGAAGTTAAGCTACAGAGCCCATTCATTGACTGAGAATTTAATCTTCCACAACACCATATCTCTAAAACCTCCAAAGAAGTGAGGTTTCGAAGACCTTCCTCTGGCAAGCTTTCAAGTGCATCACAAGCAAATATCCACAATCTTTTAAGAGCAGAAAGGTTATCAAATACCTTATTTGACAAAGACTGCAGATCTCTCATCCTATGAATATCTAAGCTTTCAAGGAGCGTATGATTTTGCAAAAACCCTTCTGGAAGCTCTATCACGTTGGCAACATGATAAATACGAAGGGAGGTGATGGAGGTTCAATTACTAACTGACATCAGTAAAGAAACGTTCCCTCCTTTGATGCGTAATTCTTTGATGGAGGGTATAATTGGTATTTCGGTCAACAAAGGACAACCATCTACATCTAATTCTAGCAGGCGAGGAAAACGACATGCATCCCATTGCTCTAATCTCATCATTGAATGAAAAAACAGCTTCTCCAAAGATGGGAATGAATTTTGCGCATCTCCATACACGTGGCTGTCAATACACTTCACACCATCCATTCCCCGTAATACAAGTCTCTTGAGGAACTGCAACTTCCCAAATGGTGGAAGAAGTTCACAGTTAGGACAATCTCTTAGCTCCATCTCCACTAGATTTGGTAGCGTCAAGTTCAAGTTCATCATCCAATTACTTGGGAATTTTGAACCACCATATCCAATTAACCTCAACTTCTTCGGATTTGAAGGAGGTTGAAGCGCACCAAGTACCTCCTCCGCCTCATTATTTGGTATGGAAGTAATACTGTCAGATTGTCCATTCCCATGCCAAGATAAAGTCAGTGATAGAAGAGCTGTCTTCAACTTCAAACTGGCACTTCTGGCATCTGTTACATTCTGAACATTATCAAGATCTGTGATTCTCAATTCACCAGCGAGATTGTTTAGCCCTTCCAGCTCCCCTATGTGACGACCCTCCTCCTTACCCACAATGAACATGCCAAGTTTTCGCAGGCACATCAATTGCCCCATTCCACGAGGCATGAATTGAAGTGAATAGCAATTCGTGATGTCAAGATAGATGAGACTTTTCATGTGCTTCATACCTTTTGGTAATTGGATGAGACTGCTGCAATATATCAGATCTAGTGTCTGGAGGTTTTGGAGAGAGGTTATACCTTCAGGTAATTGGATGAGACTGTTGCAATATCTCAGATCTAGTGTCTGGAGGTTTTGGAGAGAGGTTATACCTTCAGGAAGTGTTTTGCACAAGGGGCTTGACACATGTAGATACCTTAGATGTTTCAAATCACAAATTGACTTTGGCATTTTCTCCCCCCAGTGCAGTCTTAAACTCAAGGCTCGATGTTTTGGACTAGAAGAATACATATTAAGGCTCTTTCCCCAGCGCTTTTCAATCCAATCGTTATCCACCGAAAGACATGTGCGCAGTGAATGGACATTGAGAATTTTTTCTTTTGGAGAAGCTGGTCGGCTGTATCCAAATCTTACATGACGGACAGTTCTAGGAACTTCTGAATCCTCATGGCCTTCGTTGTTATAGCATTCTTGTACTGCAATGGACTGTGCAAGATCATGCATAAGATCGTGCATTTTACATGTTATGTTGCCAAACCCATCATCCTCGACCTCTTGCAGAAATGACCTTCCCACCAGTTCATTGAATATCTCAATACCCGTAATGTGCAAATCCATTTCTCTTCTGCAACCAATAAAGCCATTTGCCATCCACAAAGCAACCAGCTCCTCCCTCCTCATCACGTGATCTTTGGGAAATATAGAGCAAAATGCAAAGCACTGCTTCAAATGTGGTGATAGATTAGTGTAACTCAACCTCAAAGCAGGTAAAATCTTGTTTGCTTCTTCTCTTAGATCCCACATCTCACTTTCTTTGACAGCCATCCACTGATCTTCAGTATCTTTTAGCCGCATTAGGTTCCCGAGTGCCTTTATAGCTAAAGGAACACCACCACACTTCTTCACTATTGATACTCCAATTTTTTCCAGGTGTGCCCACTCCTCTTTCCTTCTCATCCCAAATGCAAGTCGTTGAAACAAATGCCAAGAATCTTCCTCAGACAATTCCCTTATATGATGGACAAAAGTTGTTGCCATTCTACGAGCAACCATCTCAATACGCGTAGTTACTAACACAACACTACCTTTAGCTCCGCACCTTAACATCTCCTTCAATTTACTCCAACTATCACCACAATCATCCCACACATCATCCAGTACAAGCAAAAACTTCTTTCTAGTTAACTTCTGTTGGAGGCGTTGCTGCAAGGGATCCAGTTCTTCAAGACCACAAGAGGCACCTTCAATGGACTCTATGATGGCTTTTGTTAATCTTTTTATGTTGGAATCAGTAGATACACACACCCAGATCTTCAAATCGAAATGTTGTTTAACCCTTTCTTCATTGTAGACTAATTGAGCAAGTGTTGTTTTCCCGAGGCCCCCCATGCCCCACATAGCATGAATAGAGAGATCGCCTGCATTAGTTAGCAGGATGTTGACTAGTTCCTCTTTCTCCTTGCCTCTACCGAGAATTTCTGATTCATTCACGATTGAGATGGAAAGCCGCCAATCGTAGGTATGATCAGCTGCTATGTCCCCGACTCCTCCTGATGCTAAACCGAACGTGTTCTTCTCATTGGCTATGGCATCTAGTTTTTCTCTCATATTTTTCAATTTATGCGCCATTCTTGATGGAAAAACAAGTGGATTATGACTGATAGAAAAGAAGGATCTTACCCAATTTTTGAGGCCTCTTCGCTGTTGTTGCCACTGAGCTTCAATGGCAAACTCATCTAGCAAATCATCAACATCATAAGCTGCATCCTTGAGGTGTCCAAGCCAAACCTTGATAGCCTCGTCCTTCCACTGCTTCACCTCTGCATCCTGGAGCACAGCTTGAATGGTTCTGAACGTGCGCTTGAGATTTTCAAGCTCGGTCTCTAGGCCCCCAGCAAGCCCAAACTCTTGAAGAATTGAGGAATTCAAATTCCCCATGATTGTATTCGCGAGAGCAGAAACAATTGCATCAGCCATAGCTTGTTTAGTAATGGATGTTGTTTAGAAATAGAAAAGGTGAAAAGGAAAACTAAAAGCAGGGGATGTGAGCAAGAAATGGGAAGTAAAAATTGAGAAAATAGAGAGCAGTATGAGATGAGAAATGGTAAAAGTTGAAGTTGAGAAGTTGTTGTTGAAGAGGTTATGATGAGGGAGGTTGCAATGTCAGCTAGTTCATGGAAGGAGAGTTGGAGAGGGAGGTTTGTGTTAGTAAAAGAGGAGAGGGATGGATTGGCCTGACTAGAATATGTGGTGGAAACGAGAATTGGCCTGACTAGAATATGTGGTGGAAACGAGAAGGAAAGAAGGTGATGGTCTGGTCAAAAGTGATTGCTCATCTCTCTATCAATTATGAAACTTTCCGCTTGTTCTTTTTTGAATGGATGTTTGGCTTTGGGAAGACGAGGAACTTCATGAATCTGGTATAGTAAGATTTCACAAGTCAATGAACGTCTAAAATATACCTTGCTGCAGAAATCAAAAGCCCACTGAAATAAAATAAAAAAAAGTGCAGTTGATAGAGAAAGCACTATAACCAAGTGCAAGAGCAGGTTTGGGCTGTGAAAAAAAATCCAGAGCACCTCTATAACCTAAAGATCGATTTATCAGGCAATAAAGAAGCATCATACAAATACAAGAGTTTTCAACACTATTTTCCTAAGCATACTCATGCTGGCTCCCAAACATAAGGACAGAGCATAGAAGCAAAGACAGGTGCAGAAGTATAAGAACTCAACATCTAAAGATAGTTTTGAACTAATCTTTCTTTAAAATCACTTTTCCTTTCTTTATGGCCCCTTTCCTTGTCAGAAATGGTTTTTTTAAAGTAACAACATTGATTACCTTGAGATCCTTATCATCAATGTCATTTCCAAACATTGCTTTTCTCCTTAGCCTTCCACCATGAAACTCAACTTGTTCCTTCATGCGGTCTTGAGGATCAACTTTCTGCTTGGCTGCAGCACCATACTCTTCATCAGAGCCATCACTTTCTCCATTTACCAAAGCATCTTTTTGAGCAGCTTCATCTTCGTCTGTAGATTCAGAACCATCAAGATCCTCAGCATCACTTTCCTCACCTGACTCATTAGGTTCTAGATTGTGTGAATGATCAACAGATTCGTGATTATCTTTTGCATCATTCTGAGCTTCAGATGAGATATTAGCATTCCGACTGAAAAGGCTAATGAAGCTCTTTTCTAACTTCTCGTCAATAGAATATTTTGTATTCTGCAGTGACTTCACCAAAGACTCCCCTACATCTTGGTCCTTTCCTGGTAAGAAAGGAACTAGATACTTTTAGCAGTGGCAGTTTCAATAAAGACACTATTTTCCTTTAGTAGTGGAAGTTACAAATAAATACAAATGTTTCGAAGTAAATATGACAAATGTGTTTATGAATTCATGTATCAAACATAGCTCCAGCCAACAGCAATATACCTTTGTGTGACATGCTTTCATTTTTATTATCGACATTTGAATACTGGACAAAGTGGTCATTTACGTTTATGTAGACAGCATCCTTGTCATACACCAGATCCCCAATGCCAGACATGGGTGCATAAAATAATTTTTCCTTGTCACGCAATCCTTTCTTTTTGGCAGCAGATGGTAGAGGACAAGGATCAGCCAAGGCTGTAGCACCAGCCAAATTGTAATCTCCAACACCAGCAATATGCACCTGTTTCAAAAACTGTGTCTTAGAACACAAATGTGAAACTTAAGGAGGAAAATTCAAGGTAAAGGCAGCTCCCTATTTTCTACAACAAGATGATCCATGTTCTCACTGGAAAAAATACAAAAATGTAGTTGAACTAACAGGACAAAAGTATGTCAATCACAAACAACATAGCTTCTCAAGATGTGATTGATAATTGAACTGATAAGAAAAGCATGAAAGGACAACTCCAAAATGATAGTACAAAACTGGTTTTCACTTTCAATTCCAGTAAACTTTGGAGTACTTGCTAATTTCAGAAGGTGAAATTCACACTCAAATGGTAGAGAGAACATACCTTGGTGCCTTTCTTCAAATTACAACCACGTAGATAACCATAAAGTGTGATATTTCTATCACATTTGTTGTCCAAACGCACTCTTTCAGGAGGAGTAACATCTTCGAAACGATCCGCCAAAACATAGGGATGAGAAGTTCGCCAAGACAATGGATGGAACTTCATGACAGAAATAAATCTTGCAAGGTTGTGAATCTCTCGTTTAACATACCTGTTTGTTAGGAAAGGTTGATGAATGCAATCAATTCTATAGAAATATTCACAGGACATGTTTTCTCACCTATCTATTAGTGTAAGATCCTAAACGATGTGCATCTCTGAGATACTTACTTGCCATGAATAAGACCAGACAAATAGAACAACTTTGCCCCATCATATATTTCAGTCCGGAAACGGTGCTTGAGTCGCTGTTTTGTTTTTTTAAGTTTCTTCACATCCTTGAACTGATCAAGATGAGTAAGGACTCCCATAATTTTTGGAAATCCATGAACTTGCAAAATATTAAGAAATTCAAAAGTCTCCTGCAATGGGATACAAAATCAAATTTCTCATAGAGCCTTGATTGATCAAGAGCACGAAATACTTCATACAGCCTTGCAGAAATATGTAACAAGTTCTGTGTCTAAATTAAACCCAATTGTCAGTTAAAAGAACAACACTTCTCCTGAAAATAATTATGGTGGTCCATTGGGGAGGACAATTTTGCGTCACTTTGTAAATCCAAAAATCACAAAAACACAGTTTCCAAATCAAACAATTATAAATACATTTCCCCACAAACCCCTAAAGCCCTAACAATTACAATGTCACAAAGCTTCTCTCAACTGTCCACAATTTCTAAAATCCCTAGCCTCTCATACCTGAGGGGGACCGTGCACAACAACAACGATAGTAATGGTTTTTTTCTTCTTGTTTTTATCATTAGATATTGTTTTTTCTCTTTGAAACGCGCTTTACTTACATCAAATGAGCATCGATTTTTTTTCTTTTCTGAATTTATTTTTATCCAACCCGCAACACATCGCTGGCCATATAGCTATTTATTTTATATACACATCATTCTGCATAAACTAGGGAAAACATAATTTTCTTCTACAAGTAAACAAGAGCTTCCCTTATGATTCAATCTATTCGTATGCATGGCATTTCAACAAGCTAGCTACGTACCTCTTTTGCCATCATTTTTCTCCTTTTCGTTTCTCCTTTAGTTGTTTCGAGTGCCAAAAACCCTCTCCCTCTGAGCTTCTGAAAGATCTGCAGCGATGCAAGAAGCTCGGGAGACAAGGTCAAAGTCATTGCTAAGCTGAAGGACACCTTAAACAATCCGGTGATTCGATCCACACCCATTCATACAATCAGTTCAAGGCCACTGCTGCACCCGATGATAATTATTTTGATGAAATTTTGGATTTAGCAATCAAAGTTTATCAGCAGAATTATAATCTTGCGGCAACTGGGATTTTAGATGCCGATACACGATATCTAAGACCCAACTCGTGTATGCTTTTCCTCCAGATATAAAACTTGATGCTGAACAAGCAATTACACTTGCTTTTTACAAATGGCAAACTGCTACCCATTTCACATTTATTCAAGCTCTATAATATGATATTTCTGAAATCAAAGTTTAGCTTCCAAAATTGTAATCATGGAGATGGATATCTATTTGATGGTCCTGGTGGGATTCTTGCTCATGCTTTTGCACCGACGACTGATGGAAGGTTACACGTGGATGCCACTGAGAACTAGAAAGTACGTGCAGTCCCGGGTGACTTTGAGCGAGGTACGGTAGATATTGTTTTTAAAAATATATTTTTGTTTAGAAATGTATTAAAATAATATTTTTTTATTTTTTAAAATTATTTTTGATATCTGTGTATTAAAATGATCTAAAAATACAGAATTTTTGCAATTTAAAATAAAAATTAAAAATATTTTCTTAAAAATATTTTTAAAAATACTTTTAAAACAGTGTAAAACACTCCGGTACCGTTGCCTTGCATGAAATTGGACATGCTAGGACTTCAACAGAGTAACACTACAAGAAGAGGCCATCATGTCTCCGATAATTGGTGCCTGAAGTACTAAGGAGTTGACTTCTGACGATGTTGGAGGAATCAAGGCTTTATATAAGAAGAAATTTTGTAGCTAGTGTTTTTCTTCTTTCCTGAATTAATTAGAGGAGTAGCCTTGGTATTTGGATTCAAATTAAGTGTTTCTTCGCATTTCTTTGAAAAGATCCATGCATGTTTTTTTTATACATCTTAAAACCAAGAATCTTACTTAGAGTTAAGCCTAATAAATAATTTTATAATATTTTCGAACACACAATTCAAGTAAAAACCTTGAGACTTAAACTCATTATTGCTTTACATGTTATTTTATTATTTAATCATAGTGAAAAAGGATGATAGGTGAATTCTTGTTCACTTTCATTAAAGCTCTGATTTTATTATTTCATCCAATTCTTTCCTCCATGCTATACGCATGATTTTATGAAATTAACCCTTATTAATTATTATTTTTAGTTTGCATATCATCATTGGACAAATTTATGTTAATAAATTTAAAAGGATTAACTTGGTGGTTGAAGAAAGCACTTAATCTTGAGTTTGAATCTTAAAATTAATAATTGTAGAAACTTAGTTTCTCTTAATGCATTAATTAAGCTAATAGAGAAAGTGCATTATCAAAAAAACTTGAAGATTTAATTTTGATGGACAGAAAATCCTCTTATAATCAATCATATAACAAAAAGTTTATTTCAGCACATTGGACTGCTGGCAAAAGTCTATACTTCAACCATCATTCTCGTGAAAATGAAGCTTTTGATCTGATCCGGCTTCCTGTCCCCTCTCATCTACAAACATTGTCTGGGCCATGATCTTCCTCTTTATCATCCTCATCCTCCTCTTATGTGCAAGATGTTCTTTGAGCATGAAGAAATGATCACTTCCTTAACATTGCAGCTGGCCCAAAGCGAGAAGTGCAGTTGAGTTGTAACCCTAATAAAACAAAGGTTCAAATAAGTTTAGAATCCACCCTGGGCTGTATATTAAACCCAACAAGCTCACCCTACAAAAGAAGGGTTAACTTTTATTATTATATCCTTGTAGATTCATACTCCTACTTGTATATTTCCTGATAACAAAGGCCACCATCGAATATCAAATATACCCACCCCCAGGGAAGCCCTACATCTGTGTTTTTGCGATCTGTGTTTTAGCATACGTCTTAAGAGACTTGACCATCCTCGAAAAATTAAGGAAGAAAACCAACAGTGCTGTCCTTCACGTCCAGGTTTCCATCAAATTGGGTGAAGTTTTCCATAACCGAACAGCCAGATTTTGTGTCCCAAGGAGCAATCTCATGAGGATCCCAGATCAACGAAGACACTGATTGTTCCAAAGCAAATAACTAACCAAGGCGTAAAATTAATTCGCTGGTTAGCTGTTGGGCCAACGAGAGCTTAAGGCACTTATTTCAGAAATACATGACAGTAAACACAAGTTTAAGGCACTTATTTGTTTTTGAAACGCAGTGCTAAACAGGGTTTTAGTGCTAAAAGATAATGGTTGTGAAGCTGAAAATCAAAGGGCGAGTAAATTAAACCTGAGACTTAGTGATAGTGTATCTCGTGGAAGTCTCCAATGCTGACCTGCATGGATGCATGGTAATAAAAATAAAAATAATTTGTTTGGATGGATTAGATTTCGATTTTCCAGTTTGTTTGTTTCCAGTCTAATACATTAAAATTATATTAAAATATTAAAAATAATTTGTTTGTTTTCGATTTTATATGCTTTGCTTCCAAAAACATGTCGTGATACAGCACAAGAGATGAATCTTTGTTAATTCCATTTTCCTTGAGATTTACGCCGGCAGCAGTAAGTAGTGATACAAACAAAGTACATATAACCAGTCTCGATTCAAGATTCAATCAATGAGCATCTCTTGTTTAATATTATTAGTTTTGATTAATTAAGTAAAATTACATCTCGAGCTCATTCTTCATCAAGGAAGACAGAGATTTGGGTACAGAGGAAAAGAAAACAGAGAGAGAAGACCAAAGGGTTAGTAGCATTTCATTCTTCATCAAGGAAGACAGAGATTTGGGTACAGAGGAAAAGAAAACAGAGAGAGAAGACCAAAGGGTTAGTAGCATTCAACAAGGGAAATCCGAAATCTAGATTTGCCATGGATGGATGAACGGATACACGTTTGCAATTATGAGTTAAAAAAATAACTAAAATAATGTTATTTTAATAAAAAGAAAAACAAATTAGAAGTTGGATTTCAATGAATTAGGTTCAGACTTTTGTATATATTTAGCTCTATATTTATTTATTTTTGTTTGGATCAGCAATCAAACCGATGCAGGTAACCTCTTGTTGGAGTGACCTAGGTGCCATCAATGTTGTTTATTGGGACAAAACACGTTTTGATTCAACTCCTATCTTCAAATCATGGTGGCTAAATGTTTGTGCTGCCGGATCTTGACCAATGGTGGTAGGGGATTCATTAGTTGGATGAAACGCAAGAAAAAATTGATCAAACATGGTCACACTTTTCGTTTTGATAAGGTGCACGACGCCTACAAACTGCAGAATCACGAGGCATGCAAGCAAGCAAAGCAATAATATCACTTGTTGCCTCGCATATAAATGGAAACAAATTGAAAGATATCCATCCTACTCACACAAATAAATCTTTCCGTGGTTCTTTGGAGAGATTCCTACCAATAATATTTCGTACGTGGTGTTGGTTGGTGAAGAAAAGAATTGAGAGTGATTATTATTAAAACAGTATCTCTATTACACGTAATTATAGGAAGATCATATATATAGGATTGTTCTTGAACTACAATTAAGATAGCAGGTCTGCAATTATACATTCAAATCTCTTAATTATTTATAGGAAGATCATATTACTTCTGCAAAATATGGCAAGCATATCTGTCAGCATCTCCAAATAATCTGCTGCATGAATATGGCAAATAATCTTCAAGCATATCTACCGCATAAATATGGCATGTAATCTCTTAAGCAATCTGCATGTGCAGCAATCTGTTGTATCTTCTGTAGCTACCATGAAGTGATAAACTGATACTTCTGCCAATAGTTGGGGTTCTCATGGCTTACAGGGGATGGTGGTCTCTGCAATCATGAAAATCACAACATATGGATCCATGTTTGAAACAACCCTCCTGTCCTCAAACTACTCCTTTCCTTCTTTCTCCCTGTCACGGCCAACAAGAATGAAAGCCCTGTGATTAGCAACACCCTGTCAATCCTATTCGAGAATTAAACAAAAGCGTAGATTACTATCTTGGTACTAGAAAAACAACTTATATTCTAATTCTATGGATTTATCCAAAAAGAGCTTATCAGCTGATAGAAGGAGAGGTTCTTTGACATTGCATCCACCATAGCACTAAGTTCAAAATACCTGACAGGAGCACTGAGGCAGCTGATGGACAAGATGACTTATTGTCAAGAACACACAAGAAGATCTATGATGGGATGAATTTACTGCACAAGTAGGAAGTATTGATGTTACACCGAAGAAGTCAGATGATTAGCAGGGAAGTAATATTCATACAATCTACTGTCTTTTAATTGTACAATAAATTGGAATTACATCCTATAATCAAATAGAGAATTACGTAACAAGATATTCACTGATAAAATTATAGAAGGAAAAAATAATTAAGACTTTAGAGAGATACCAAATATTTAAAAAACAAGGAAAGTTTGAAAGTAGATCTGAGAAAGTATATGGGTGAGAAGCATACTTTCAAAAGCACCGCCATCATCCTTTGAACAATCCCAGTGTCATTGGATTGTTTTCCGGTTGATTTCAATGTGAGGGATGTGAGATATCTTGGGCCAGTCCTCTCCTTTCTCTTTCTTGCACCTCTTCGCCAATTTTGGACAGTTGTCGATTGTCAGCTGGCTGAGGTTACTGAGACTCTGTACCCCATCCGGCAATGACACTAAATTAGGGCAATCCCGAATCTCCAAGCGTGAAAGGGACGTGAGATAACCAATCTAACGACACGGAAAGAAAGTGATGGTCAGTTGCTTGAGAAATAATTCTCTTTTAAAGATGGGAATATGGACATCTTTTATCCATGAAGTTGCTTCACGGCATGCTCTTTAAGAGGATCGACAGTGCTGCAGGCTTCCAGTAATTTGCTTGTATTTACTATTTTCTCAAAGTTAACAACATCCTTCACAGGACACAACCCACCAGTAAGATTTAATGATTTAACAGAGCAAAGTGTAGGTATAGTGATATTGGCCCCTCTGCTTGCTAGTATACTAATGATATCTGAAAAACAATCATCAGCAACTGCATTCTGCAAAACCAACTTATCAGAGTTGCCACTGAAATAACCTTGGAATATATGGAGCAAACTACCAAGCTGTGGACAGCATATTACATTTCCTACAAGAGCTGCTAAGGGTTGAGAGCAATCAGATGCTGTTCTGTCTATGACATTTGACATAGCGGTGAAATTTACAGGGCATTTCCCAGTTAAATTTGGCTCGTATGTGGTTGGAAAAGTTGGGTACATAGGAGCTAAATTCTCACCAGGATAAGGGTAGCGTGGGAGGACAGAAGGTGATATTTCAATAGGTCCAAAAAGTCCAGAAATAGGTGGAGTGCCAAGCTCAGATGTAGAAGAAACATGTTTAGGCTCAAGCGGGGTCTGCAATGCCACAGCTACTTGGAAACTGGATGACCAAACAATAAATAACAAGAACTGGTGGCCTAGTGAACCTGCAACCAGTCATCAGGCAGCTATCAGCGTCAACACCCTCATCCTTCTCTATAGAAAGAAAAATTGAAGAATTCATCTATTTATAATGGCTTACCCTTTAGACAACTGAAAATCTGGAAACGCTCCATATTTCACTAGCCTTCCGGCACCATTGAATTTTGGAAAAGGAAAACCCTGCAGCACTAAATCATAACCCTAGACTTGTTCACGATGAAGCAGCAAGCAAGAATACCTGTACAAAATACAAGATTGAACAACATAAATTAAAAAATAAAGCCAAACAATTAAGACCAGCTAAAAGCACGCTCTACACATACCTCTGCAAATTAAAGAGCAAGCAAGCTGGATGCTTGGTTTTTCCATATGCTGAGTAACTTGAGACTAAAGAAATTCAGAAACATGCCAACCTACTCCAACCATACTAAATTACGACAATTATTAACTAGCTAGGGAAACATAAAACTCCTAAATTGTGCAATTAAAAGAATCCCTTATTTGCTTAGTTCAATATCAAAGTAATGAGCTTAGACTTCTACCCACGAACCTATTATATCTACAGAGCATTTAACTTCACAATCTAACTATTAGGTTTATTATACATGGAATGCAACTTAATCTACACTGATGGTCGGGTACATAATGTATTTCACTACACTATTGGTTCCAGTACATAATGTATTTCACTACATTAATTGTCCTAGTACATACTCTATTTTCAATTATTCGACACGTGTGAGCAAAATTAACTCGTTACTTCATATAAACAATACCATCAGGTTTTAGTTGCCAAAAAATGAAAATCTCTTCTTGATTCAGCTAAACAGTTTTACCACCTCAACTAAGTAAGCCTTTGCTCAAAAAATGCAAGATCAAAGCTAAACTTTCCACTTCCATGCTCTAAATTACTTTTAAAAAAATATTAGCTAAAATGAAAAAAAAGCTTAACAACCCACAAGTTCTACTATCCTAAAATAATAAGAAAAAACCATCAAGCTTATTAAGAAAAGAACTCAAGATTCAACATCTTAACTTTCTTTCAATTTTCTCATCTACCAAACAGAAGAATCAATCTCTTCACCAAAAAAAAAAAATGAATTACAACCACACACTAAATCAAGCTAAAAACAATCCTATACACCACAAGAAAGCAAATTCTACAACCCCAACTTCCATTTTCTCAGCAACCAAACACATAAGTCCACAACTTTAAGCAAATAAACAGAAAATAAAAGTGACCCACCTGAAAATGGCGAACCCATGTAACAAATTCTAGTGTTTCAAGCCGCCCCAATAGAAATAAACACATAAAAATCAAGTCTTTTTTAGATTTGGATTGCTTTGGTCTAAACAAAGAGAGAGCTTTCTTGATGAGAAACCCTAAATCAGAACCCTTTTTTTTTTTTTTTTTTCAGGTCACTCAAGTAGAAAACTCTCTGACTGTTTGTAACTGTGGTTGTTGTTGGTGGTGGTGGATAAAGCATAGCCTAAAAAACTTACCTTTTTTAGACTCTCGACCCGACCCGATTTGTGTTTGTTTTTCCGGCTCAACGGAGCCCTTCTTTTATTAGTGACCCGGATCCAAATTTTCGAGGGCGAACCTAAGCAAATCCTCCAACTATGGACTTTGTCTTGATTAAATGCCTAAATGTTTTTTTGTCTGAACTGAGTTTCCAAAAGTATTCATATATTCTCAATTAACTTTTTTCCAAAAACTTAACAAATTTTAAAGAAAAAAGATTGAATTTTATACACAGAATATGGTACTAGATCTAATCTAGTGAGCTAAGGAAAAAATTAGTGAACTAGGTTAATTTAACAAATAAAAAATAAAAAATATTTTATATCTTACTTGAATATATAAAAAAAATATAAATCAATCTGATTGCTATTAAGTTGATGGAACATTTTGGACACTTGATCAAGCCATATCCTAAACTTAAAATTAAGGATTGTTATAGCTTGGATGACCCGTCTAAGAAACAAAAACTATTTTGGATCTCAATCTAGACTATCTATAAAGTTAGAGGACTTTATTGAGGTTTGTCAAATCTTTGTTCACCAATCTAAGTGGTGCGTTTTGAACGTGGGGTTTTGTTCACGTTATTGATATGTCCTCTCTCAAAAAGATCACTCCTATCTTTTCTCTCCAACCAAACTGAAATCAAGGTAATGAGTCTCTCTTCTTTTCTCTTTGTTTCTTTATCTAAGTTATCACAATCTAGTATCAGAGCTTCCACTGGGCTTGACTTAAAATTCTTCACAAAGCAGCAGCTTTCTTAACTTGCAGTAGCAAGAGCTGCTGGCATTCAACAAAGTTCAAGAGAACTACGAGCAACCAGTCATGCCTTGTTTTGATGGTCATTGTGATTATTGGAGCATGTTAATGGAGAATTTTCTGAGATCCAAAGAGTATTGGAATCTCATTGAAAATGGAATTGTTGAACCAGCAGAAGGAGCATTATTGACGGAAGCACAATAAAAAAGACTTAATGAACATATATTGAAGGACTGGAAAGTGAAAAGCTATCTTTTCCAAGCAATTGATCGATCCATTTTGGAGACTATTCTCCAAAAAGATTTTGGAGATAGCTTGGTTGTGGCATTATCATTATGGCCACTTAAATTTCAAGGGATTGAAGACTCTATAACAACTGAACATGGTGAGAGGTATTCCAAACATTGATTGTCCAACTTAAATTTGTGAAGAATGTATTCATGGGAAGCAACATCTTGAAACTTTTATGAAAGGAAAAGTATGGAGGGCGAAAAATCCTCTGGAGCTTATTTTCTCATATATTTATGGACCCATCAATCCAACTTCCAATGGTGATAAAAGGTATTTCCTTATGTTCATCGATGACTACAGTAGAAAATCTTTAGTGTAGTTCTTGCAAGCAAAATCTGAAGCTTTCTCAACCTTTAAAAGCTTTAAAGCCCTGGTCGAAAATGAAGTCGGAAGAAATATAAAGTTCTTTAAACTAATCGTGGTAGAAAAATAAGGGCTCAAAGCAACAACAAATTTATGGTGTTTTTGATGAAGAAACAGTAAGCAATAAGACTGAAGAATATTTTCAGCCCTTTGTTTGTGCACATAGTCCAAATGAAGGCCAACCATCAAATTCTCGACCACAACACACAAATAAGAGGCCAATATGGATGTTAGATTATGAGGTTAGTGATGATGATCAATTCGAAGATGATGAACATACTTACTTTGCACTGTTTAAAGGCTCTTCCTGTAACTTTTCAAGAAGCTCACAAAGAAACCAAATGGCAAAGAGCATGGATGAGAAAATTAGATCCATTGAGAGAAATAACATATAGGAGCCGACAAATCTTCCTAGAGGGCATAAATCGATTGGTGTGAAATGGATCTATAAGACAAAGCTGAACACGAAGGGTGGAAGTCCATGGATGCTAAGATTGGACTATTTTTTTATATTTAATTTTCAATGTTCTCTTCGTCTTTGTATCTGGAGATGTCCATTTGAAGATGTGTTGATACTTAAAGGCAATTATGAATATCCATTTACACGAATGAAGATTTTTTTGAGCTAATGCCACTTATTGGGATGCTTTTCTTTATGACCTAAACGAGTCTCCCGTAATTGAAGCTCTCTTCGTTTTTTGTTTTGTTTTTTTTAATAGAATGTAATTGAAGTGTTTGGCCAACTTTTTCCTCCTGTTTTTTCTAAAACTATACTCTTCAAATCTCAAGTTGATATAAGACAATCTAATAAATGCACATTGATTCGTTTCATTCAATACTTCTTTTATAGTTTATGCGCTTAATAATTCCAGTACTTTTGGGTGGGTTTGTAGTTTGTCACAAGGTTGTCAATTCTGTTTGGATTGGTGTTTTGTTTTTTCAATTAGAACGGAATGTTTCGGCTTCAGAGCGTTTCGGGATGCGGTTTTAGGATTGTAATGTTTATGTGTGTGTGTGTGTATTAATTCAAAAAAAATTAGTTCAAATCCAAAAATAAAATTATTTAGAATTGTGCATTTAGTCTACAAAATTACACAATAAAATATTTTTTATGAACAAAATTATGAACATGTATAATATTACGAGAATACTATCATCAATCTCGCAAGGTCATTATATTCTCTGATTGCTCTGAAATTTTAACATAATATATATAAATATGTCAAGAGACTCCTCATAAAATTTTATCTTAATCTAACAGTCGGATTGATTGATATTGTAAAATTATTCATTATTTCAAAAAAAATACTATTCGGCCGAAAAATCCAGAATATACTGGAATTTAAACCGAGATAAAAACATTGCTATTTTTATCTCGTTTTTTTAACTGATACAAAACTTTTTGGCCAAAACAAAACTGACAACCCTGGTTTGTGCTGCTTACGTCTGTCAACGTGCTGAATATAACAGTAATGTAACCTGCTTTGACATTGAATGCCATTTTTAAATGTAAAAATATAAATTGAGAAGAAATATAACACTGATGCATAGATAAAATTTGACGCAAACGTTGATGAATTTTATGAAGAGAAATTGTCATTACAATGATATATTAACAGAACATTTGTGCGTGTTTACTCCAGTGAAGAGAGTAACATGTACATATTTCTTGACCTTCACTAGCTTATGGCTCAAACATCAAAGACAGAATGGAGTTTGCAAATTTTTTTTTTTGAATTCTAGGAAACCTTACGAAAGCGTATTTTGTAGGCCTAGGTGAGTGAGTAAAACCCCGCATATCCTAGGCTCTTACAAGAGATGTATGCCCTGACTCGAACTCGAGACCTACTGTGCAAATTTATTTTTTTTGGATTCAAGGAAACCTTATAAAAGTGCACTTTGTAGGTCCAAGTGAGCAAGTAAAGCCCTGGCTATCCCAGACTCTTACAAGAGATGCATGCCCTGACTCGAACTCGAGACTTGTTGTACAGATTTAAGTAGGGAGGAGTTTGCAAATTGCATAACCCAAGTTTGACTACTAGCATTACTACTTGAATACTGGCCTACACTTGGCTTGCACAGCAGGACCTAATCAACTCCTGTCCATGCTTACAGATGCCGATTTCTTTGCCGCGTTCAGGTAGACAGCTCCTCTGAGTATCCATTCATCAGCCTCGTGGCTGTAGAATTCTTCAAATGGTTCTCGACACAAGGCACACACTTTGTTTTCATCAGTGGAACTCATCCAATCTTCTTCTTCTTTTTCCTTCTCTACAGGAGCATCACCTTTTGCAAATCCAGTAACTGCAGCAACATCTGCCCTAGCAGCCACCCACAAATCTACACCATCTAACCACATACGAGAAATCCTTCCCTGTTTCTGCTTCTGTTGCTTGGATATCTTGATTGTTCGATTTTTAATCACATGCCAATCCATATGCTTGCTATGATCATCTTGGTGTTAAGGAATCATCTCACCTAAAAGCTTAAACTTTTAAGTGAGGTCCCATAATATGATTTATATTATTCTCTAACGCTTGCACTTGAATCTGATTCCACATGTGGAGCATTGTCTTGGAATATCAGCATACAAGGATCTAATCACAGGTCCATTCCTCACCTTAAGCTGGTTTGCATCAAATACCACACCCCTAAAATCATCTTCCTTTTTAATCAAAGAATTCATGAGTGAATTTTTCAAATCAGGACATTCATTAGCCACAAGTTGGTTACTGGTTTCCAGCAACTTCGGTGCACAATTGAATTTGCAACTATTTGCATTATTACTTTGGATCTCATGTTTAACCAAAGAAATTAATCCATCGCCAACCAAAGAGGTTATTAGCAAATCAGAATAGCCAGAGGCTACTTGAGCCTGTGAATTCAAAGGCATGTTTATAGCTCTCAGATTCTCCAAATTAAGCTGCATAACTGGGGGATTTGGAGTGAAACCCCCATTGTTATTAACTGCATTATTACACATTACAGAACTTGTTGAGAAACTAGAAGCAGAGGAGCAATTAATGATTGTGAATTAATATACATATTTTTAACATCATCATTCAAAGAATTAGAAAGTAGAAAAGAAGAGTTTGTTAACAAACCAGAAGACACAAGAGAACTTTGTGATTGTGAATTCAGCAAACAGGTGTTAGTTAGATTCTGATTCAACATGGGCTTTACAATGGCAGGATTTGGCATTGAATAGAAAGGGCCTCTTAGTGAATTTGAACTATACAAATTAAGGTTTGGCATAAACAAACTTCTATTATTCTCTGACTTCTTCTATTGAAACTGCTATATTGCTGGATGATTTGGATTGAAAACCCCATTATCAACCTTCAAACTACTGTCTTGAAAATGTTGAGAAACTTGATAATTTGGCAACGAAAACCCATTATAAAACCCTGGCTTCATGCCTTGAAATTGCCGTGAATGGGGAGGATACGGCCTTGAAACCACAAAATTATTACTCTGAGGATTCCAAGCTTGCAAATTTGGCATAAAAACCCCATCATTCCCCCCTGCTTCCTGATCTTGAAGTTGTGGCAAAGCCTGGAACTTTGGTGCAAGCCACCATTATTACTCAACTCTGGCTTCTAGGCTTGAACCCTTGCATGGAAACCAGAAACCCCATAATTAAGCTCCACCTTCTTGCCCTCAAGCTGCGGCAAAGATTGAATCTTTGGACTGTAATTGACAACCCCGTTATTATTAAAACGATCAACCCTTGGATTCTTGGCTTGAAGCCCCTAGTTGATTAAGATGGTAATAGTCTCCACCTTGTTGCTGCTGTTCCATGTAACTTGTTCTTGATCTCTTTTGAGAATTAAGAACTGGGTTGTGCAGATTAGGCACTTCCATAGGGTGATGATGATCTTTCCTTGTTATTAGTGTTGCAGCCATGTTTATTATATACTTTGCAAGAAATCAACAGCAACAATAATAAGCAAACAGAGAAAAGAAAAGCAAACCCTAACGAGCAAACCCTAGAGAAAAGCAAGAAAAGGAACCTTAGACAAGAAGAAAAGATTACCAAACAGCGAGTGCTTTGATTTCTTCAAGGAAAGCGAAAGCTATTACTATTAATGGTCTGATTTGGTTGGCGATAGCTTGGCTTTGCTTTACAGGCAACAGAGGCAGGTGGTCGTAGAGTAAGTTATAAATTAGTCCCTTTAGTCTTATGACATAAATCCAATAAGAAAATAAAATATACTTCAGTCTACAAAGTGATTTATTCATCCTTTTACTATTGTAACCATGTTTAATATAATAAATACTTTTCCAAAAAAATATATTATTTTCTTATTTTCTTTTCTTCTTAATAAGAATACAATAAAGTAAAATAACATGAAATTGGTAAAAGCGATCAATTTACAAATATATTTAAAAATATATGGACTAATTTGTTGATTTGAAACTATATTGACTATATAATTCAATTCCAAAGATTAATTTATAATGCATTAAACTAATAATTTATATGTGTCAAATCTAATATTATTGAGAAAAAAAAAAGAACTCAATAAATAAATTACCTACGTTATCTGCAATTACAAAATATACGAAGCACTTTCCATTTCAATTATACAGATTTTATCAATTATAATTATACTAATTAAATATTAAAATAATAAAATACAATACATATAAAATCAATCAATTTTCTACATAGATAAAAAAAACTCGGCGCATCGCGCGGGCATATTGCTCGTGGATATCTATTTGATGGTCCTGGTGGGATTCTTGCTCATTTTCAATCCAATTCTTTCCTCCATGCTATATGCATGATTTTATAAAATTAACCCTTATTAATTTTTTTTTAGTTTGCATATCTATTTGAATTTACTGCACAAGTAGGAAGTATTCATGTTACACCGAAGAAGAGTCAGATGATTAGCAGGGAAGCATCATTCATACAATCTACTGACCATTTCTTTTAATTGTACAATAAATTGGAATTACATCTTATAATCAAATCGAGAATTACGTAACAAGATATTCACTGATAAAATTATAGAAGGAAAAAATAATTAAGACTTTAGAGGGATACCAAATATTTAAAAAACAAGGAAAGTTTGAAAGTAGATCTGAGAAAGTATATAGGTGAGAAGCATACTTTCAAAAGCACCGCCATCATCCTTTGAACAATCCAAGTGTCATTAGATTGTTTTCCAGTTGATTCTAATGTGAGGGATGTGAGATATCTTGGGCCAGTCCTCTCCTTTCTCTTTCTTGCACCTCTTCGCCAATTCTGGACATTTGTCGATTGTCAGCTGGCTGAGGTTACTGAGACTTTGTACCCCATCTGGCAATGACACCAAATTAGGGCAATCCACAATCTCCAAGTGTGAAAGGGACGTGAGATAACCAATCTGATTCGGCAAAGAAGTTAGTCCATTGCAATCAAATATCCTTAGAGATTGGAGAAAAGTGAGATGTTGGATACTCTCTGGCAATGTATTCAGCTCTGGACATCCATAGAGGTCCAAATATTCAAGTGCTGTCAGATGTCGCACTCCCTCAGTTAAAGATGCAAGATTATCACAATGGTTAATATCCAAGCGACGAAGAGAAGTTAAGTTACAGAGCCCATTCATTGACTGAGAATTTAATCTTCCACAACTCCATATCTCTAAAACCTCCAAAGAAGTGAGGTTCCGAAGACCTTCCTCTGGCAAGCTTTCAAGTGCATCACAACCAGATATACGCAATCTTTTAAGAGTAGAAAGGTTATCAAATACCTGATTTGACAAAGACTGCAGATCTCTCATCCTAACAATATCTAAGTTTTCAAGGAGTGTATGATTTTGCAAAAACCCTTCGGGAAGCTCCCTCGCGTTGGCAATATCTTGAATACAAAGGGAGGTGATGGAAGTGAAATTACTAACTGACATCAGTAAAGAAACGTTCCCTCCTTTGATGCGTAATTCTTTGATGGAGGGTATAATTGGTATTTCGGTCAACAAAGGACAGCCACCTACATGTAATTCTCGTAGGCGAGGAAAACGACATGCATCCCATTGCTCTAATCTCCTCATTGAATGAAAAACCAGCTTCTCTAAAGATGGGAATGAATTTTGCGCATCTCCATACACGTGGCTGTCAATACACTTCACACCATCCATTCTCTGTAATACAAGACTCTTGAGGAACTGCAGCATTCCAAACGGTGGAAGTTGTTCACAGTTGGGACATTCTGTTATCTCCATCTCGAATAGATTTGGTAGCGTCAAGTTCAAGTTCATCATCCAATTACTTGGGAATTTTGAACCACCATATCCAATTAACGTCAACTTCTTCAGATTTGAAGGAGGTTGAAGCGCACCAAGTACCTCCTCCGCCTCATTATTTGGTATGGAAGTAATACTGTTAGGTCGTTTATTCCCATGTCGTCTATTCCCATGCCAAGATAAAGTCAGTGATAGAAGAGCTCTCTTCATCTTCAAATTGGCACTTCTGGCATCTGTTACATTCTTAACATTCACAAGATCTATGATTTTCAATTCACCAGCGAGATTATTCAGGCGTTCCAGCTCGCCTATGTGACGACCCTCCTCCTTACCCACAATGAACTGGCCAAGTTTTCGCAGGCAGATCAATTGCCCCATTCCACGAGGCATGAATCGAAGTGAACAGCAACCCGTGATGTCAAGATAGACGAGACTTTTCATCTGCTTCATACCTTTTGGTAATTGGATGAGACTATAGCAATCTCTCAGATCTAGTGTCTGGAGGTTTTGGAGAGAGGTTATACCTTCAGGAAGTGTTTGGAAGTTGGAGTTGGACAGACGTAGATACCTTAGATGTTTCAAATCACAAATTGACTTTGGCATTTTATACATGTATCCTCTTAAACTCAAGGCTCGATGTTTTGGACTAGAAGAATACATATTAAGGCTCTTTCCCCAATGCTTTTCAATCCATCTATGATGCACCGAAAGACATGTGCGCAGTGAATGGACATTGAGAAGTTTTTCTTTTGGAGAAGCTGGTCGGCTGTATCCAAATCTTACATGACAGGCAGTTCTAGGAACTTCTGACTCCTCATGGCCTTCGTTGTTATAGCATTCTTGTACTGCAATGGACTGTGCAAGATCATGCATAAGATCGTGCATTTTACATGTTATGTTGCCAAACCCATCATCCTCGACCTCTTGCAGAAATGACCTTCCCACCAGTTCATCGAATATCTCAATACCCTTGACGTGCAAATCCATTTCTCTTCTGCAACAAATAAAACCATTTGCCATCCACAAAGCAACCAGCTCCTCCCTCCTCATCACGTCATCTTTTGGAAATATAGAGCAAAATGCAAAGCATTGCTTCAAATGTGGTGATAGATTAGTGTAACTCAACCTCAAAGCAGGTAAAATCCCGCCTGCTTCTTCTGTTAGATCCCAAATCTCACTTTTTTTGACAGCCATCCACTCATCTTCAGTATCTTTTAGCCGCATTAGGTTCCCGAGTGCCTTTATAGCTAAAGGAACACCACCGCATTTCTGCGCTATAGATGCTCCAATGGCTTCCAGTTGTACCTGCTCTTCTTTCCTTCTCATCCCCAATGCAAGCCGTTGAAACAAATGCCAAGAATCTTCCTCAGACAATTCCTTTATGTGATGGACAAAAGTTGTTGCCATTCTACGAGCAACCATCTCAATACGCGTAGTTACTAACACAACACTACCCTTAGCTCCGCACCTTAACATCTCCTTCAATTTACTCCAACTATCACCACAATCATCCCACACATCATCCAGTACAAGCAAAAACTTCTTTCCAGTTAACTTCTGTTGGAGGCGTTGCTGCAAGGGATCCGGTTCTTCAAGACCACAAGAGGAACCTTCAATGGACTCTATGATGGCTTTTGTTAATCTTTTTATGTTGGAATCAGTAGATACACACACCCAGATCTTCAAATTGAAATGTTGTTTAACCCTTTCTTCATTGTAGACTAATTGAGCAAGTGTTGTTTTCCCGAGGCCCCCCATGCCCCACATAGCATGAATAGAGAGATCGTCTGCATTAGTTAGCAGGATGTTGACTAGTTCCTCTTTCTCCTTGCCTCTACCGAGAATTTCTGATTCATTCACGATTGAGATGGTAAGCCGCCAATCGTAGGTATGATCAGCTGCTATGTCCCCGACTCCTCCTGATGGTAAACCGAACGTGTTTTTCTCATTGGCTATGGCATCCAGTTTTTTTCTCATATTTTTCAATTTATGCGCCATTCTTGATGGAAAAACAAGTGGATTATGACTGATAGAAAAGAAGGATCTTAGCTGATTTTTGAGATCTCTTCGCTGTTGTTGCCACTGAGCTTCAATGGCAAACTCATCTAGCAAATCATCAACATCATAAGCTGCATCCTTGAGGTGTCCAAGCCAAACCTTGATAGCCTCGTCCTTCCACTGCTTCACCTCTGCATCCTGGAGCACAGCTTGAATGGTTCTGAACGTGCGCTTGAGATTTTCAAGCTCGGTCTCTAGGCCCCCAACAAGCCCAAACTCTTGAAGAATTGAGGAATTCAAATTCCCCATGATTGTACTCGCGAGAGCGGAAACAATTGCATCAGCCATAGCTTGTTTAGTAATGGATGTTGTTGAGAAATAGAAAAGGTGAAAGGAAAACTAAAAGCAGGGGATGTGAGCAAGAAATGGGAAGTAAAAATTGAGAAAACAGAGAGCAGTATGGGATGAGAAATGGTAAAAGTTGAAGTTGGGAAGTTGTTGTTGAAAGAGGTTATGATGAGGGAGGTTGCAGTGTCAGCTAGTTCATGGAAGGAGAGTTGGAGAGGGAGGTTTATGTTAGTAAAAGAGGAGAGGGATGGATTGGCCTGACTAGAACATGTGGTGGAAAAGACAAGGCAAGAAGGTGATGGTCTGGTCAAAAGTGATGGTCGGTGGCCTCATTGGCTTAAATTAAAACTGTATTGGCCGACCGCACGCCACTCGGTGCGCAGGCTTGAGTTGTTTTAATGGTTAAACCTGTATTTCTCTCTCATCAATTATGAAACTTTCCGCTTCTTCTTTTTTTAATGGTTGTTTGGCTTTGGGAAGACGAGGAACTTCATGAATGTGGCCTAAATCATCAGCTGGCCATGGAATCTCTTACAACTTCCGCCATTTTACAGCCCTCTAAAATTAGAGATGGACTACAATTTGAATGTCATTCTTTGTCAACAATTTAATTAATTTTGTATGCAAAAGGCATCTAATTACAATAAAAAAAACTCAACCTTCCTCATGTATTCAAATACCACCAATACAACACTCGAAATGCCCATAACATCAACTTGTTGCAGCATTCGCCAGGAAAAATCTTCTGCTGTTTTTGCAACTAATGCTGGAAGTAGTTTATGGGTCAGAAAAAATTGATTCGGGTTGATGGGGCTTTGAACAATCACTAGATAAGGTACATTGAGAGCTTGTATATCATTTCATCTACGATGGATGCACAAAACTCAGTTGCTCACTCTGTGATCTAATTTGTGCACCTGAAATCGAAACAACTTTGCTCAAGAACCTCAGGCATCTGAATTTCTCCTGGATTTCTTCTTCATTTTTTCTTGCACCCGGTACCGTTCCCGTCTTTCTTCCCTCTTGCGCTTTCTGGACAGTTCCTCATCCTTGGCTTTCTCTGCTTCAAGTTTTTTTCTTTCCTGCTCTTTCTTAACCCTTCGCTTCTTCATCTGCAATGCCACATTTTTTTGGAGAATTTAGCACTTAAACACTAAAAATCAATCAGCAGAAAGCATATAAACATGCAGGCTAGAGACTCGACTAATCAATGATGCAAACTAGTTACAGTGAAGGAACATAAATCCAATTCTCCACTCAGTAAACTTGCATGTATTTCTTCGTAACTATTTCTTCGTAACCTTGCCCTTCTTTAATTTCCAAGTATATTGATAAATGCAATTACTGGGGGATTCATGCTCATTTCTGAAAAGTTTAAACTCTAAACCAACATCACAAATAAGAAACCGGTGCAAGTCTAGAAATAAAAGATATAATTCTCTTCACTCTAAGGCCAGGCCAGTAAGTTGAAGAAAACATTTAAAAAAACCTGTCAATTACAACAGTAACTTTGACCGCTTAAGCATCAATCTTTCAATTGAACTACACTACTCATTTTTAAAGACGTGAACACCATTTAATCAAGTCATTGTGAAGTTCAGGATCTTGTTTAAGTTCATACCTTATCATTTGTAATCAATCGAAGTTGTTGAACAAGAGCATGAACTTTACGCTCATCAGGCTCCATAACAACAGCTCTTCTCCTTTCAAGTGTGGGCCGTCCCTTGGGTATGTCCTTGGGTTTGGATTCGAATGGAAGAGTTGCTTGTAATGACTTGGGAATCACCAATGGGTTGAACTTCTTCAGTGTCCTTTCAATTGGCTGTTTAAACACATAAAACATGGTTTATTAACAATATTCAAATACAAATTCCATTTACAGCATTTTCAGGAGGAAAGAAAGGTGGCAGGGAAGCAACTAGGGACCCGGACCACCTCCACCATCACAGGGTAGTCAGGACATGAAAAAAAAAAAACAATGGGAAAGAACAAGAGGAAACAGCCCCCTAAAGCAGCCAGAGGAAACAGGGTTCCATTTTTCCATGGTAAAAACAATTGTACCTTACCAGCATGCATGAGTAGCAATTCTGTAAGCCAGAAAAGATGCTCATTAAACCATATTGCTAAATAAAATTCAATACCTTAAATATGGACCAAAAACATTATGGCTTTGCCAGATTAAAAAAATATATTAATGAATCTTGAATGTCACATTCATTCCTACAAGCTGAGCTATAAAAAGAGGAAAATTAAGACATTTTCCAATAGCGTTTTGATCAACTCAGAGATTCTTGAGCTGCTCTTTTGATTGCAAGGTGCATGGCTTTATCCCTCCACCAAATCACCTTTTTTTAAGTAAACTGTTAAATCAATTCATTCATAATATCACAGGTGATAAAGTCATTCCCATCCTGCAAAAGACAATAAAGATGAAGTTGCTTCTTAACTAGATTGTTAAAACATAAATTTGGTCGTGTAGATACCATTTCAGCACATAAGCAGTCAATCGAATATATCTAACAATGTTTTTCTAACCAAACATTATTCTACCAGCATCCAATGGCAAAACAATGCACGCGCTCTCATTCTCACATTGGTTAAAAGCATCCAGCAACCAATATTCTTTGAAACTTCAAAGACAGATTAATTTCTTAAAATTTATCAACAGTAAGGCTGTCCCTTACAATAGCAAACCAAAAGCTGTTCAGTTGCAAGTATCAGATTCCTTTCTTGGTAAGGTCACCAAAAACATTTCATGAACCACCATTTTTTACCATATTGGAAAATCAGTCTGAAAATATGTCATCACTTGCTATTTCGAAAATGAATAATCAAATTATTTAGATCCCATTATATTGTTTGGTCAACATGTCAAATTTACCATATTCTGATTTTATAACTGATTTACACAGATAATTCAGAACTTGCTGAAATGGCAGCACCAATTAGTTTATTGAAAACAATCAAATAACCCCACAAAATAACAGGGTGGAGGAAGGCAAAAAACAACATGATTCAGAGATTCTAACCTGCATATATCCAACATGTTCCTCACCAAGTCCAATTCCTCCGACCAGAATAGGATCGCAGGGGTCAAAATGCTCAACCATCTCGAAAGGAACATCATGAAGCTCTAATCTTAGGTAAGTCCCTGTTTGGAAACCCTCTATTTCTAAACGAGTTTCCTCATCAAGATCATTGAGTTCAGCTATATTCCTTTGATTGCGGATCTCAATCTCCTCCTTCAACTGAAAGAATCAGGCATGAAACTCAAGCATAAATTACCTTTTCAACCCTTCACGAACAAGAAAATGGACTTTAGCATGTGCAAGAAAACTCACCTTATCAAGATACCCAATTTCATTGGCTTGACCTCGGTGAAACTTGGCTCCGTGTTTGTCATCAACTTCTTCATCGGGTGATTCGTTCCCATCAAATGTAAACAAATGTTAAGGTCACAAAAGCCAATTTCCAAATCCTACTGCAAATATAACATATAGAAGATTCATTACAGTACAAGCTATAATAATATTATATACATTTAGTTGTAGTCCATCAACAGTATGCAGAGATATAAATAGGAGTAAAAAGGATTATCATCAACGAGTATAGTCAACCATTTATCATAAATACGCAAGTGTAAGTGAGATGATTTGACTAGAAAAGGATATTGAGCATCAAATTTTGCACGGAGAGCAAGCTTTTTCAGTTTCCGCTGCTCTTCTGATTCATCTTCCTTCTGCATGGAAACATTGCCAGATTCTTCTTTTTTATGGTTCCCATGTTTTTCACCAGTTTCCAAATCCTCAAAGTCTCCATAAGCAGAATCCTTATCGTCTTCATCATTAGCTGCGGAGAGCATATTCCTTTGAGCAGCTTTTGACCAATCACCGGTGACAAAACGATCACGAATTCTTTCATATATCTCCTCATCTTTCCAGTTTTTGAGATCTGAATGGTTTGTAAATTTTGAGCATTCATCAGCATCGACATTTTCAACATCAAATCCTTCTCTCAATTTCTGCAATAAATAGACAAGAAGAAAAATAAGGGCTGATAAGTACATGAATATCCTACTTATTATAAAATTTAATTAAAAAAAAAAACATTCTCTATATTGTGTTTCAAACCTTATTTCCTTCTCCTTTTAGCTTAAAAAACTCATCGTCGCTTTCTTCATCCTCACTGTCACCCTGCTTTTCATTTATGGGAGTGGATGCTGATTTTCCATACACAAGTTGCATGAGATTGTTATTCTGTTTTGAAATAGTCCTGTCCATTAATGACTCTTTCCATTTTGATACATTTCCCATGTCTACTTCTGGAGACCAGTAAACAAAAATAAATTAGAAATTCAAGAAAATCTTCAGAAGTGAAAGTAAATCTGACTGAATAACCTAACAATACCAAATTATTAAACTTCCAACATTCCTTTTCCATTACCAATCCAAAATACATTGAATAGATTTTGATAGAAAGTGGACCACAGTTTGTAGAATCAAGTTTAGGGATACATGAATACAGATGGTTCCTAAGAACATTTTTGAATTGTAAATGCATCATGCCACATACACAAGTTACGGACACAGAAGTTACCATTTCTGTCTTCCTCTGAAAACTCTGAATCAGAAAATGATTGATCACCTACATCATCATCACCTTCACCCCCTTCATCAGAATCCTGAAGTGATTAATAGAATTAGTATACCTGAGAACAAGTAAATTGTGGTAATGCAACTTGAAATATTTAGGTGACATCCAATTTTAAACATAACAGCAAGACATTGAGGACATCATGTCCTATGTAGACCAAAAGATAAACAATATCTGAAAGCTATCCATTTTATTGCTCAATTTCAGAGATGCTAAGCTCACCTTGCTGCAGAAATCAAAAGCCCACTGAAATAAAAAAAAAAAAAAGTGCAGTTGATAGAGAAAGCACTATAACCAAGTGCAAGAGCAGGTTTGGGCTGTGAAAAAAAATCCAGAGCACCTCTATAACCTAAAGATCGATTTATCAGGCAATAAAGAAGCATCATACAAATACAAGAGTTTCAACACTATTTTCCTAAGCATACTCATGCTGGCTCCCAAACATAAGGACAGAGCATAGAAGCAAAGACAGGTGAAGAAGTATAAGAACTCAACATCTGAAGATAGTTTTGAAATAATATTTCTTTAAAATACTTTTCCTTTCTTTATGGCCCCTTTCCTTGTCAGAAATGGTTTTTTTAAAGTAACAACATTGATTACCTTGAGATCCTTATCATCAATGTCATTTCCAAACATTGCTTTTCTCCTTAGCCGTCCACCATGAAACTCAACTTGTTCCTTCATGCGGTCTTGAGGATCAACTCTCTGCTTGGCTGCAGCACCATACTCTTCATCAGAGCCATCACTTTCTCCATTTACCAAAGCATCTTTTTGAGCAGCTTCATCTTCGTCTGTAGATTCAGAACCATCAAGATCCTCAGCATCACTTTCCTCACCTGACTCATTAGGTTCTAGATTGTGTGAATGATCAACAGATTCGTGATTATCTTTTGCATCATTCTGAGCTTCAGATGAGATATTAGCATTCCGACTGAAAAGGCTAATGAAGCTCTTTTCTAACTTCTCGTCAATAGAATATTTTGTATTCTGCAGTGACTTCACCAAAGACTCCCCTACATCTTGGTCCTTTCCTGGTAAGAAAGGAACTAGATACTTTTAGCAGTGGCAGTTTCAATAAACACACTATTTTCCTTTAGTAGTGGAAGTTACAAATAAATACAAATGTTTCGAAGTAAATATGACAAATGTGTTTATGAATTCATGTATCAAACATAGCTCCAGCCAACAGCAATATACCTTTGTGTGTCATGCTTTCATTTTTATTATCGACATTTGAATACTGGACAAAGTGGTCATTTATGTTTATGTAGACAGCATCCTTGTCATACACCAGATCCCCAATGCCAGACATGGGTGCATAAAATAATTTTTCCTTGTCACGCAATCCTTTCTTTTTGGCAGCTGATGGTAAAGGACAAGGATCAGCCAAGGCTGTAGCACCAGCCAAATTGTAATCTCCAACACCAGCAATATGCACCTGTTTCAAAAACTGTGTTTTAGAACACAAATGTGAAACTTAAGGAGGAAAATTCAATGAAAAGGCAGCTCCCTATTTCTACAACAAGATGATCCATGTTCTCATTGGAAAAAATACAAAAATGTAGTTGAACTAACAGGACAAAAGTATGTCAATCACAAACAACATAGCTTCTCAAGATGTGATTGATAATTGAACCGATAAGAAAAGCATGAAAGGAAAACTCCAAAATGATAGTAAAAAACTGGTTTTCACTTTCAATTCCAGTAAACTTTGGAGTACTTGCTAATTTCAGGAGGTAAAATTCACACTCAAATGGTAGAGAGAACATACCTTGGTGCCTTTCTTCAAACATCTTCGAAACGATCCGCCAAAACATAGGGATGAGAAGTTCGCCAAGACAATGGATGGAACTTCATGACAGAACTAAATCTTGCAAGGTTGTGAATCTCTCGTTTAACATACCTGGTTGTTAGGAAAGGTTGATGAATGCAATCAATTCTATAGAAATATTCACAGGACATGTTTTCTCACATATCTATTAGTGTAAGATCCTAAACGATGTGCATCTCTGAGATACTTACTTGCCATGAATAAGACCAGACAAATAGAACAACTTTGCCCCATCATATATTTCAGTACAGAAACGGTGCTTGAGTCGCTTGACACAGCCTTTTTACCTGTGGTTTGAAAAAAATGGGTTGAAAAAAAAGCTAAAGAGTGTTTGGTTGTATGAAAAGTTAGAAAAAGTTATGTATGCCCCATGTATAAAAGTGAACAAACCGAGTTTCGTGAAAAGCAATATTTTACTGCTGCGTGAGAAAAGCTAAAGCGGCCCTCGTCACAATGGGGGGGCTGCTGGGTGTGTGTATATATATATATATATATATATATATATATATATATATAAATGGGGGCCTGCTGGGTGGGATATATATAAATGGGGGGCCTGCTGGGTGGGATATATATATATATATATATATATATATATATATAATCTAACAATTAATTAAAATATAAATAATGTTTATATAATATATGTTTATTAATATAAAAAATATATTTTAATATTAAAATAATCTAAAAATTAATTAAAATATAAATTATTTTTACATAATATATGTTTATTAATATAAAAAATATATTTTTAATATTAAAATAATCTAAAAATTAATTAAAAGCAATATAAAAAACATGATAACCAAACACACAAAACAATTTTTTTTCAACCTCAAACTCAACCATAGTTTTAACCAAACACTTCACAACTTATTTTGAACCACAGCAAAAATGCTTTTTTTGAAACTGTTTTTTTCAAACCTCAACCACAAAAGCAAAAGCAATACCAAACAGGCTCGATCATCATTAATCTCGCAAGCTCATTACATTCTCTGATTGCTCTGAAATTTTAACATAATATATATAAATATATCAAGAGACTCCTCATAAAATTTTATCTTAATCTAACTGTCGAATTGATTGATATTATAAAATTATTCATTATTTAAAAAAAAATATTTGGCTGAAAAATCCAGAATAGACTGGAATTTAAACCGAGATAAAAACAACGCTGTTTTTATCTCGTTTTTTTAACTGATACAAAACGTTTTGGCCAAAATAAAACTGACAACCCTGGTTTGTGCTGCTTACGTCTGTCAACGTGCTGAATATAACAGTAATGTAACCTGCCTTGACATTGAATGCCATTTTTAAATGTAAAACTACAAACTAAGAAGAAAAATAACACTGATGCAAAGATAAAATTTGACGCAAAAGTTGATGAATTTTATGAAGAGAAATTGTCATTACAATGATATATTAACAGAACATTTGTGCGTGTTTACTCCAGTGAAGAGAGTAACATGTACATATTGCTTGATCTGCACTAGCTTATGGCTAAAACATCAAAGACAGAATGGAGTTTGCAAAAAAAAAAAAAAATTTGGATTCGAGGAAACCTTACGAAAGCATACTTACAAGAGATGCATGCCCTGACTTGAACTCGAGACTTGCTGTGCAGATTTAAGTGGGGACGAGTTTGCAAATTGCATAACCCTAGTTTGACTACTAGCATTACTACTTGAACGCTGGCCTGCACTTGGCATGCACAGGAGGACCTAATCGACTCCTATCCATCCTTACAGCTGCCGATTTCTTTTCCGCGTTCAGGTAGACAGCTCCTCTGATAATCCATTCATCAGCCTCGTGGCTGTAGAATTCTTCAAATGGTTCTCGACACAAGGCACAGACTTTGTTTTCATCAGTGGAACTCATCCAATCTTCTTCTTTTTCCTTCTCTACAGGAGCATCAGCTTTTGGAAATCCAGTAACTGCAGCAACATCTGCCCTAGCAGCCAGCCACGTGTCTACACCATCTAACCACATACGACAAATCCTTCTCTGCTTCTGCTGCTTAGATATCTTGATTGTCCAGTTTTTAATCACATGCCAATCCATATGCCTGCTATGATCATCTTGGCACTTGAATCTGATTCCACATGTGGAGCATTTTCTTGGAATATCAGCATACAAGGATCGAATCACAGGTTCATGCCTCACCCTAAGCTGGTTTGCATCAAATACCACACCCCTAAAATCATCTTCCTTTTTAATCAAGGAATTCATGAGTGAATTTTTCAAACTAGGACATTCATTAGCCACAAGTTGGTTGCTGGTTTCCAGCAATTCGGTGCACAATTGAATTTGCACCTATTTGCATTATCACTTTGGACCTCATGTTTAGCCAAAGAAATTAATCCATCGCCAACCAAAGAGGTTATTAGCAAATCAGAATAGCCAGAGGCTACTTGAGCCTGTGAATTCAAAGGCATGTTTGTAGCGCTCAGATTCACCAAATTAAGCAGCATAACTGGGGGATTTGGAGTGAAACCCCCATTGTTATTAACTGCATTATTACACATTACAGAATTGTTGAGAAACCAGAAAGCAGAGGAGCAATTAATGACTGTGAATTAATATACATATTTTTAACATCATCATTCAAAGAATTAGAAAGCACAAAAGAAGAGTTTGTTAACAAACCAGAAGACACAAGAGAACTTTGTGATTGTGAATTCAGCAAACAAGTGTTAGTTAGATTCTGATTCAACATGGGCTTTACAATGGCAGGATTTGGCATTGAATATAAAGGGCCTCCTAGTGAATTTGAACTATACAAATTAAGGTTTGGCATAAACAAACTTCTGGTAACCTCTGACTTCTTCTCTTGAAACCCCATAATTATTGTTCTCAGGCTTCCAAGCTTGCAAATTTGGCATGAAAACCCTATTGTTCCCCCCTGCTTTCTAATCTTGAAGTTGTGGCAAAGCCTGGAACTCTGGTGCCAAACCACTATTATTAATTAAACTCTGGCTTCCGGGCTTGAATTCTTACATGGAAACCAGAAACCCCATAATTTAGCTCCACCTTCTTGCCCTCAAGCTGCGGCAAAGATTGAATCTTTGGACCGTAATTGACAACCCCATTATTATTAAAACGATCAACCCTTGGATTCTTGGCTTGAAGCCCTAGTTGATTACGATGGTAATAGTCTCCACCTTGTTGTTGTTGTTCCATGTAACGTGTTCTTGATCTCTTTTGAGAATCAAGAACTGGGTTGTGCAGATTAGGCACTTCCATAGGGCGATGATGATCTTTCCTTGTTATTAGTGTTGCAGCCATGTTTATTATATACTTTGCAAGAAATCAACAGCAACAATAATAAGCAAACAAAGAAAAGAAAAGCAAACCCTAACAAGCAAACCCTAGAGAAAAGCAAGAAAAGGAACCTTAGACAAGAAGAAAAGTTACCAAACAGCGAGTGCTTTGATTTCTTCAAGGAAAGTGAAAGCTATTACTATTAGTGGTCTGATTTGGTTGGCGATGGCTTGGATTTGATTTATAGGCAGCAGAGGCAGGTGGTCGTAGAGTAAGTTATAAATTAGTCCTTCTAGTCTTATGACATAAATCCAATAAGAAAATAATATATAATTTAGTCTACAAAGTGATTTATTCATCCTTTTACTATTGTAACCATGTTTTCATATAATAAATACTTTTCCAAAAAAATATATTATTTTCTTATTAATATTTCCATGTTATCCTTTTCCTTTTCTTTTCTTCTTAATAAGAATACAATAAAAGTAAAATAACATGAAATGGGTAAAAGCGATCAATTTACAAATATATTTAAAAATATATGGACTAATTTGTTGATTTGAAATTATATTGACTATATAATTCAATTCCAAAGATTAATTTATAATGCATTAAACTAATATATATATATAAAGCAAAGTTTTGATTGCCTTGTTAGTTAGTCAAAAATACCTTTTTCCATATTCTGAGAAAGAAAAACATAATAATAATAATAATAATAATAATAATAATAATAATAATAAAAAAAAAATTGGTTATTTCTTGTCGTTGATAAATATCAATTAAATGTTTTTCATTTTCTGAACTTGGATCAATTATTTAAACTACCAGTAGAAAGCAATTACTTTTTAAAAAAAGAAATTTGGTAAATAAGTCAATTTATACTTTAATTTATGAATAATAATTTAATCCAGTTATGATGAATACAAATCTGATCCAACTTGAATATGTGATTTTTTTTAGATAGTTATTAATAAATATGATAAAAATATTGTTAAACTCTAACTCAAACCTAACTTAATACACACACTCCAAATACGATAGAATATGGATAAATGAGTTTTTTTTAATATATCTACATTTAAAAAGTTATAAAAAAACCCTACGGATATTTAAAAAGTTTTCAAAATATACCTACATTTCTAATTGTTTTTAATTCTCTATTTTACAAATGGCAAACTGCTACCCATTTCACATTTATTCAAGCTCTATAATATGATATTGCTGAAATCAACGTTTAGCTTCCAAAATTATAAGCATGGAGATGGATATCTATTTGATGGTCCTGGTAGGATTCTTGCTCATTTTCAATCCAATTCTTTCCTCCATGCTATACGCATGATTTTATAAAATTAACCCATATTAATTTTTTTTAGTTTGCATATCTTTTTGAATTTACTGCACAAGTAGGAAGTATTCATGTTACACCGAAGAAGAGTCAGATGATTAGCAGGGAAGCATCATTCATACAATCTACTGACCATTTCTTTTAATTGTACAATAAATTGGAATTACATACGTAACAAGATATTCACCGATAAAATTATAGAAGCAAAAAATAATTAAGACTTTAGAGGGATACCAAATATTTAAAAAACAAGGAAAGTTTGAAAGTAGATCTGAGACAGTATATGGGTGGGAAGCATACTTTCAAAAGCACCACCATCATCCTTTGAACAATCCAAGTGTCACTGGATTGTTTTCCCGTTGATTCTAATGTGAGGGATGTGAGATATCTTAGGCCAGTCCTCTCCTTTTTCTTTCTTGCACCTCTTCGCCAATTCTGGACAGCTGTAGATTGTCAGCTGGCTGAGGTTACTGAGACTTTGTACCCCATCTGGCAATGACACCAAATTAGGGCAATCCACAATCTCCAAGCGTGAAAGGGACGTGAGATAACCAATCTGATTCGGCAAATAAGCTAGTCCCTCACAATCATATATACTTAGAGATTGGAGAGAAGTGAGATGTTGGATACTCTTTGGCAATGTATTCAGCGCTGGACATTCACAGAGGAGCAAATATTCAAGTGCCGTCAGATGCAAGATTATGACAATTGCGAATCTCCAAGCGACGAAGAGAAGTTAAGCTACAGAGCTCATTCATTGGCAGAGAATTTAATCTTCCACAACTCCTTATCTCTAAAACCTCCAAAGAAGTGATGTTCCGAAAACCTTCCTCTGGCAAGCTTTCAAGTGCATAACAACCAAATATAATCTTTTAAGAGCAGAAAGGTTATCAAATACCTTATTTGACAAAGACTGCAGATCTCTCAGCCAACCAATTTCTAAGCTTTCAAGGAGCGTATGATTTTGCAAAAACCCTTCTGGAAGCTCCATCACGTTGGCAACATCCCTAATACGAAGGGAGGTGATGGAAGTGAGATTACTAACTGACATCAGTAAAGAAACGTTCCCTCCTTCGATGCGTAATTCTTTGATGGAGGGTATGATTGGTATTTCGGTCAACAAAGGACAGCCACCTACATGTAATTCTCGCAGGCGAGGAAAACGACATGCATCCCATTGCTCTAATCTCATCATTGAATGAAAAAACAGCTTCTCCAAAGATGGGAATGAATTTTGCGCATCTCCATACACGTGGCTGTCAATACACTTCACACCATCCATTCCCCATAATACAAGACTCTTGAGGAACTGCAGCTTCCCAAACGGTGGGAGAAGTTCATAGTTATGACAATCTCTTAGCTCCATCTCTACTAGATTTGGTAGCGTCAAGTTCAAGTTCATCATCCAATTACTTGGAAATTTTGAACCACCATATCCAATTAACCTCAACTTCTTCAGATTTGAAGGAGGTTGAAGCGCACCAAGTACCTCCTCCGCCTCATTATTTGGTACGGAAGTAATACTGTCATCTTTTCCATTCCCATACCAAGATAAAATAAGTGATAGAAGAGCTGTCTTCAACTTCAAATTGGCACTTCTGGCATCTGTTACATTCTGAACATTATCGAGATATGTGATTCTCAATTCACCAGCGAGATTGTTCAGCCCTTCCAGCTCCCTTATATGACGACCCTCCTCCTTACCCACAATGAACAGGCTAAGTTTTCGCAGGCATGTCAATTGCCCCATTCCAAGAGGCATGAATCGAAGTGAATAGCAACCCATGATGTCAAGATAGATGAGACTTTTCATGTGCTTCATACCTTCTGGTAATTGGATGAGTTTCTGGCAATCTCTAAGGTCTAGTGTCTGGAGGTTTTGGAGAGAGGTTATACCTTCAGGAAGTGTTTTGCAGAAGGGGGTTGACACATGTAGATACCTTAGATGTTTCAAATCACAAATTGACTTTGGCATTTTCTCCACGTATCCTCTTAAACTCAAGGCTCGATGTTTTGGACTAGAAGAATACATATTAAGGCTCTTTCCCCAGCACTTTTCAATCCAATCGTTATCCACCGAAAGACATGTGCGCAGTGAATGGACATTGAGAATTTTTTCTTTTGGAGAAGCTGGTCGGCTGTATCCAAATCTTACATGACGGACAGTTCTAGGAACTTCTGAATCCTCATGGCCTTCGTTGTTATAGCATTCTTGTACTGCAATGGACTGTGCAAGATCATGCATAAGATCGTGCATTTTACATGTTATGTTGCCAAACCCATCATCCTCGACCTCTTGCAGAAATGACCTTCCCACTAGTTCATTGAATATCTCAATACCCGTAATGTGCAAATCCATTTCTCTTCTGCAACCAATAAAGCCATTTGCCATCCACAAAGCAACCAGCTCCTCCCTCCTCATCACGTGATCTTTGGGAAATATAGAGCAAAATGCAAAGCACTGCTTCAAATGTGGTGATAGATTAGTGTAACTCAACCTCAAAGCAGGTAAAATCTTGTTTGCTTCTTCTCTTAGATCCCACATCTCACTTTCTTTGACAGCCATCCACTGATCTTCAGTATCTTTTAGCCGCATTAGGTTCCCGAGTGCCTTTATAGCTAAAGGAACACCACCACACTTCTTCACTATTGATTCTCTAATTTTTTCCAGGTGTGCCCACTCCTCTTTCCTTCTCATCCCAAATGCAAGTCGTTGAAACAAATGACAAGAATCTTCCTCAGACAATCTTCCCATTTGATGGACAAAAGTTGTTGCCATTCTACGAGCAATCATCTCAATACGCGTAGTTACTAACACAACACTACCCTTAGCTCCGCACCTTAACATCTCCTTCAATTTACTCCAACTATCACCACAATCATCCCACACATCATCCAGTACAAGCAAAAACTTCTTTCCAGTTAACTTTTGTTGGAGGCGTTGCTGCAAGGGATCCAATTCTTCAAGACCACAAGAGGCACCTTCAATGGACTCTATGATGGCTTTTGTTAATCTTTTTATGTTGGAATCAGTAGATACACACACCCAGATCCTCAAATCGAAATGTTGTTTAACCCTTTCTTCATTGTAGACTAATTGAGCAAGTGTTGTTTTCCCGAGGCCCCCCATGCCCCACATAGCATGAATAGAGAGATTGTCTGCATTAGTTAGCAGGATGTTGACTAGTTCCTCTTTCTCCTTGCCTCTACCGAGAATTTCTGATTCATTCACGATTGAGATGGTAAGCCGCCAATCATAGGTATGATCAGCTGCTATGTCCCCGACTCCTAATGCTAAACCGAACGTGTTTTTCTCATTGGCTATGGCATCCAGTTTTTCTCTCATATTTTTCAATTTATGCGCCATTCTTGATGGAAAAACAAGTGGATTATGACTGATACAAAAGAAGGATCTTAGCCGATTTTTGAGGCCTCTTCGCTGTTGTTGCCACTGAGCTTCAATGGCAAACTCATCTAGCAAATCATCAACATCATAAGCTGCATCCTTGAGGTGTCCAAGCCAAACCTTGATAGCCTCGTCCTTCCACTGCTTCACCTCTGCATCCTGGAGCACAGCTTGAATGGTTCTGAATGTGCGCTTGAGATTTTCAAGCTCGGTCTCTAGGCCCCCAGCAAGCCCAAGCTCTTGAAGAATTGAGGAATTCAAATTCCCCATGACTGTACTCACAAGAGCAGAAACAATTGCATCAGCCATAGCTTGTTTAGTAATGGATGTTGTTGAGAAATAGAAAAGGTGAAAGGAAAACTAAAAGCAGGGGATGTGAGCAAGAAATAGGAAGTAAAAATTGAGAAAACAGAGAGCAGTATGAGATGATAAATGGTAAAAGTTGAAGTTGGGAAGTTGTTGTTGAATAGGTTATGATGAGGGAGGTTGCAGTGTCAGCTAGTTCATGGAAGGAGAGTTGGACAGGGAGGTTTATGTTAGTAAAAGAGGAGAGGGATGGAAACGACAAGGAAAGAAGGTGATGATCTGGTCAAAAGTGATGGTATTGGCCGACCGCATGGGCTCCACACGGTGCGCAGGCTGGAGTACAAAACTAATCCTCGATTATTTTAAGCTCATCTCTCTGGTAAGTAAACGTGTATTTCTCTCTCATCAATTATGAAACTTTCCGCTTCTTCTTTTTTGAATGGTTGTTTGGCTTTGGGAAGACGAGGAACTTCATGAATCTGGTCTAGTAAGATTTCACAAGTCAATGAACGTCTAAAATATACCGTGCTTGATTGATTCTACTCTCTCAAATCGTGTGGCCTAAATCATCAGCTGGCCATGGAATCTCTTACAACAGCCTGTTTAATATTGCAGTTGTTGTAGTTGTAGTTGCAACAGCCCTCTAAAATTAGAGATGGACTACAATTTGAATGTCATTCTTTGTCAACAACTTAATTAGTTTTGTATGCAAAAGGCATCTAATTACAATAAAAAAACTCAACCTTCCTCATGTATTCAAATACCACCAATACAACACTCGAAATGCCCATAACATCAACTTGTTGCAGCATTCGCCAGGACAAATCTTCTGCTGTTTTTGCAACTAATGCTGGAAGTAGATTGAGGGCTTGTATATCATTTCATCTACGATGGATGCACAGAACTCAGTTGCTCACTCTGAGATCTATTTTTTTTCATTGCCCGGGGGATGGAAAGACCATGGAAATCGAAACAACTTCGCTCAAGAACCTCAGGCCTCTGAATTTCTCCTGGATTTCTTCTTCATTTTTTCTTGCACCCGGTACCGCTCCCGTCTTTCTTCCCTCTTGCGCTTTCTGGACAGTTCCTCATCCTTGGCTTTCTCTGCTTCAAGTTTTTTTCTTTCCTGCTCTTTCTTAACCTTTCGCTTCTTCATCTGTAATGCCACATTTTTTTGGAGAATTTAGCACCTACACACTAAAAATCAATCAGCAGAAAACATATAAACATGCAGGCTAGAGACTCGACTAATAAATGATGCAATCTAGTTACAGTGCAGGAACATAAATCCAATTCTCCACTCAGTTTGGTAAGAAACACAACCACTAAGGCCTGAACTAGTTTGGCAACTTGTATGCATGTATTTCTTCGTAACCTTGCCCTTCTTTAATTTCCAAGTATATTGATAAATGCAATTACTGGGGGATTCATGCTCATTTCTGAAAAGTTTTAACTCTAAACCAACATCACAAATAAGAAACCGGTGCAAGCCCAGAAATAAAAGATATAATTCTCTTCACTCTAAGGCCAGGCCAGTAAGTGGAAGAAAACATTTAAAAAAACCTGTCAATTACAACAGTAACTTTGACCGCTTAAGCATCAATCTTTCAATTGAACTACACTATTCATTTTTAAAGACGTGAACACCATTTAATCAAGTCATTGTGAAGTTCAGGATCTTGTTTAAGTGCATACCTTGTCATTTGTAATCAATCGAAGTTGTTGAACAAGAGCATGAACTTTACGCTCATCAGGCTCCATAACAACAGCTCTTCTCCTTTCAAGTGTGGGCCGTCCCTTGGGTATGTCCTTGGGTTTGGATTCGAATGGAAGAGTTGCTTGTAATGACTTGGGAATCACCAATGGGTTGAACTTCTTCAGTGTCCTTTCAATTGGCTGTTAAAACACATAAACACATGGTTTATTAACAATATTAAAATACAAATTCCATTTACAGCATTTTCAGGAGGAAAGAAAGGTGGTGGGGAAGCAACTAGGGACCCGGACCACCTCCACCATCACAGATTACCTTGTAGAGTGAATCCTTATTGACAGGAATGGGAAGATTGTGTTCCCTCCTCAATTCAGCCATAGTTTTCATCCCTTGCCAGGTCTTATTACGAGGTTGCAAGGCAGTGGTGAGCGGGTTATAAAAGCAAGGAGCTTCAACTTGAGTCCATGCTCGCAGGAAAACAATGTCACTCATCAAAATTCTGTCCTCATAGGTGCACCGAGCAATCCCTTCTCTTGGTGCCCCTCCCTTCTTTGTGGGATGGTTACCAATCTCATCTTTTGCAACCTGCAGGTCAGTTTAAATGCAGATAGAGATAGCTTCAGACAGGCTTTTGCATAGTATAAGGTGAAAGATACAATTAGGGACAAGAAATAATATAACAGTGACAATGAATATAAGCTTCTTCAGTAGCAGCCCTACCTTTTTCACCTGCCCCCGGATCCCACTGACAGTTCGAACAGCAGCACCTTCAAACCTAGCTACTTCAAGATCTGAAGTAAACATATTCATAATAAGTGCAGTCTTCTTGAAAATTTTACATGGATGACCAACCAGCTTGACTTTCTTCACCATCTTTGCTGCATGGTTGAACTCAAGCACAACTGCAGTTGCTGTGATTCGGAATGATGCCTAAAATCAAGAGAGATGTAGTCAGGACAGGAAAAAAATTAAAAAAAAAAAACAATGGGAAAGAACAAGAGGAAACTGTTGAAAATGCAGGGTCAAAGTCAACAAAAGTCAACTGATTTCAAGTCTGCACATTTGAAGAACTGAAGCTGCGAAGATCATCTGTTTTCCTTTATTGTTTTTATTGTGTTTTAATTAAGAGTTTATGTTTTAGTTAAGTAAGATCAAATTATATTTGATCATATCTTGTTGCTTTATTTTCGGATGTTTATTTCCTGTTTTAAGTAGAAGAGTTTGTAATAGGTTTGAATTTCTATTCTTGTATTTTTGATTTTCTTCTATAAATAAAAGTGAAGGGATGGCAGTATCCTAACAAGAAATTCTACCCCTTGTTCTGATGTTTTATTGCTTAAGTATTTGTCCCAAAATCACTAAGTTCTGGAAAATTTCTGGAAATTTGCCTTGTTCTTGACACTGATTTGAACAGTGTCTGTTTATCACTGTCAGAGGCAAATTCCTAACAGTGATCTGAACAGTGTTTGTTTGTTCATCAGAATTTTTTCCAACAATTGGTATCAGAGCCAAATTGAATCTTTGAAAGGGAATTGAGTGAAACACGAGAGTATTGTGAGAATTTTTCAAAGTTATTTAACTTTGATTGGGTGGTGAGTGAAACACGAGAGAGGACTTGTTTTTCCAGAATTTCATCTGATTTCTACTAAATGGAATCATCGAATCTATCAAAGGCACCTTTGTGCACTGGAACAAATTATGATGTTTGGGCAGTGAAGATGAGAACTTATCTCAAAGCTTTTGATTTATGGGAAGTTGTGGAGACTGACAGGGATCCATATCCCTTGAACAATAATCCCACCGTGAATCAACTCAAGTATCACAATGAAGAGAAGGCAAAGAAATTCAGAGCACTTACCTGCATCCATAATGCAGTAAGTGAAGAGATATTCACAAGAATAATGGCTTGTGAGCATGCTAAAGAAGCATGGGATAAATTGAAGGCTGAATTCCAAGGTGACGAGAAGTCAAGAAGAATGCAGATATTGAACTTAAAGAGACAATTTGAAGGGCTGAAAATGAGGGAAACTGAAACAATTAAAGAGTTTTCATCTAACATCTCAAAAATAGTCAATCAAATGAGACTTTTGGGTGAAGATGTTCAAGACTCAAGAGTGGTAGAAAAGGTGCTTGTCAGTTTACCTGAAAGATTTGAGAACAAAATCTGTTCTTTAGAAGACTCTAAAAATGTCACGGAGATGAGTCTTCAAGACTTGATCAATGCTCTTCAATCAGTTGAACAAAGGCATTCCTTTAGGCAAGAAGTGTCAAGTGAAGAGGCCTTTGTTGCTGGTTTCAAAAACAGGCCACGATCCCTGAATTTTGCCAAAGACAGCCATGAAGGTAGAAGGGAAAATGGGAAGAACTGGCAGACCAAAAAGTGGCAAGGAAATCAGAATTCCCCTAGCAGTTCAAACACAAGGGGAAAGGAAAAGAAGGAACAATTTCCTCCTTGTAAATACTGTCACAAAACAAGTCATCAAGAAGCATGGTGTTGGCTGAAAAATGCACAATGCAGGAGATGCAAACAGTTTGGCCATATTCAAAAGTATTGCAAATCAAACTCAGGAGCTGGAACTGGAAAGCAAGCATATGTGGCAAAGAACACTGAAGAAGAAGATGAACACTTGTTCATGGCTGTGGCTGAGGAAAATTGCTGCAAAACTGAGGTAATAAATTCCAACTGGCTTGTTGATAGTGGCTGCACAAATCACATGTCTGCAAACATAAACCTGTTTAAAGCCTTGGATACAAACTATGAGTCTAAAGTAAAAGTTGCAAATGGACAGTATGTTGATGTAAAAGGCAGAGGTGATGTGGACATAAATACTTTGGCTGGAATGAGAACTTTTGACAATGTTTTGTTTGTGCTTGAAATTAAACAAAACTTAGTGAGTGTTGGTCAATTGCTTGAAGATGGTCATTCATTATCCTTTGTTAATGGCATATGCACGATTAGAGATGGTAGTGGAAGTGTTTTGTTTTCTGCCAAAATGACTAATAGGAGCTTTAGTCTCGGCTTGGAGAATGAACACATGAATATGAGCATAACAAGTAGCTCAAATTCAGTGTTATGGCATAAAAGGTTGGGGCATTTTAATTATGCTACCATGAAGAAGATGGCAGACTTAGAGATTGTGATTGGATTACCAAAAATTCAAGAACAAAAAGATGTTTGTGAAGCATGTCAATTAGGTAAGCAAACTAGAATTGCTTTTAATGACAATGCATTTAGAGCAACTTGCAAGCTTCAATTGGTGTATACTGATGTGTGTGGACCAATGAGGAATGAATCCTTGAATGGTGCTAAGTATTTTCTATTATTCATTGATGACTATACTAGATATTGTTGGGTGTATTTTCTTAAAACTAAAGGGGAAGTGTATGAAGAATTCCTGAAATTCAAAGCTGCAGCCGAGAGGGAAACTGGCTCAAAACTGAAGGCTGTGAGGTCTGACAATGGGGGTGAATTTACTTCCCACAAACTTGAAGAACACCTAGCAAAAGAAGGTATAAAACACCAACTTACAGTACCTTACACACCTCAGCAAAATGGTGTTAGTGAAAGAAGAAATAGAACACTAATGGAGATGGCAAGATGTCGCTTGTATGAGAAGAAACTGCCACTTAAATTTTGGGCAGAAGCTGTGTGCACAACATCATATCTTCTCAATCGTATGGTGACCAAGATTTTGGGAGAAAAAAACACCATATGAAATGTGGTATGGGTTCAAACCAAATTTGGAACATTTAAGAGTGTTTGGCAGCCCTTGTTATGTTCTTCAACCAGAAATTAAAAGGGGAAAGCTTGATCAAAAAGCTGAGGTGGGAATCCTAGTTGGATATAGCATGAAGTCCACTGGATACAAAGTGTTTGATCTGAAATCAAACAAGGCTGTAATTACTAGAAATGTCAAAGTTGCAGAAGACAAGGTGTGGAATTGGGAAGCTGAAATTGTGGAAGAATCTGGGCTTGAAATTCAAGCTGAAACTGAAATTGATGAGACTATAGACATGGATGAAAATGAGGATGAATCTGTGAGAGGTACTAGACTGTTGAGTGACATTTATAGCAGGTGTAATCTAGTTGAAACTTAACCTAATGATGTTCAAGAAGCCATGGATTCAAACACATGGATGGCAGCAATGAAGGAGGAGCTGATGATGATCGAAAAAAATGGAACCTGACAGCTTGTTGAAAAAAAGGTCATTGGTGTTAAATGGATCTTCAAAACCAAATTGAATGCAGATGGAAGCATCAACAAGCACAAAGCAAGGTTAGTAGTTAAAGGCTACTCCCAAGAACCAAGTATTGATTATCATGATACATTTGCACCTGTTTCTAGGCTTGACACCATTAAAATGCTATTAATGATTGCTGCACAAACTGGCTGGTATGTATGGCAAATGGATGTTAAGTCAGCATTTTTGAATGGAACTCTTGATGAAGAGATCTATGTTGAGCAACCTGAGGGGTTTGAAAATGAAATCTCAGCAAACAAGGTGTATCTCCTGAAGAAGGCCTTGTATGGACTGAAACAAGCTCCTAGAGCTTGGTACAGTCGGCTTGATGAATTTTTGCTGAGTTTGGGGTTTGAGAAAAGTTTGAATGAAGCTAACTTGTATGTTAAAAGGGTTGAAGACCATATTTTGATTGTTTCAGTCTATGTTGATGACTTGCTCATTACTGGAAATATGGAGAAAATGGTGGCTGAGTTCAAGATGAACATGAAGAACAAGTTTGAAATGAATGAACTTGGTTTGTTGTCTTATTTTCTAGGAATGGAAATAATGCAAACAAAATTGAGATGTTTCTTGTGCTAAAGGAATTTTACTAAGAAATTGTTGAAGAAATTTGCTATGGAAAACTGCAAGCCAGTTAGCACTCCTATGGTGGCAGGACAAAAACTGATGAAGGATGATGCAGCCCCTAAGGCTGATGGCAGAATGTATATGAGCTTAATTGGGAGTTTGTTGTATTTGACTGCCACAAGACCTGACATTGTGTTCACTGTGAATTACTTGTCTAGGTTTATGCAAAATCCAAGTCAAAATCACTATGTTGCAGCCAAGAGAGTCTTGAGGTATTTGAAAGGAACTCAGGACTTTGGAATGGTGTTTGATAAACTTGAAACTGTCAAATTGGTTGGATATTGTGACAGTGACTAGGCTGGAAGTGATGAAGACATGATGAGCACCTTGGGCTACTGTTTTTCAATGGGAGGGAGTGTGTTTTGCTGGAATTCAAAGAAGCAAAGTGTTGTAGCTCATTCTACAGCTGAAGCCGAATACATTGCAGCCTATGTTGCTGCAAAACAGCTTGTATGGCTGAGGAAGATGATGGCAGATTTGAACTTTGTTCAATTAGAACCTACTGAGTTATTTTGTGATAATATGTCAGCCATTGTAATTTCTAAAAACTCAGTCTTTCATGATAGAACCAAACACATGAAGATCAAATTTCATGCAATTCGGCAGTTTCAACTTGAAGGTGAGCTGGAGATGAAATATTGTTGTTCTAAGGAGCAATTTGCAGATTTATTCACTAAGTCCTTAGCCAAAGAAAGGTTTGAAGAACTGAGAGAGATGATAGGCATGAGCAGACTTGAATCAAGGGGGAGTGTTGAAAATGCAGGGTCAAAGTCAACAAAAGTCAACTGATTTCAAGTCTGCACATTTGAAGAACTGAAGCTGCGAAGATCATCTGTTTTCCTTTATTGTTTTTATTGTGTTTTAATTAAGAGTTTATGTTTTAGTTAAGTAAGATCAAATTATATTTGATCATATCTTGTTGCTTTATTTTCGGATGTTTATTTCCTGTTTTAAGTAGAAGAGTTTGTAATAGGTTTGAATTTCTATTCTTGTATTTTTGATTTTCTTCTATAAATAAAAGTGAAGGGATGGCAGTATCCTAACAAGAAATTCTGCCCCTTGTTCTGATGTTTTATTGCTTAAGTATTTGTCCCAAAATCACTAAGTAAGTTCTGGAAAATTTCTGGAAATTTGCCTTGTTCTTGACACTGATTTGAACAGTGTCTGTTTATCACTGTCAGAGGCAAATTCCTGACAGTGATCTGAACAGTGTTTGTTTGTTCATCAGAATTTTTTCCAACAGAAACAACCCCCTAAAACAGCCAGAGGAAACAGGGTTCCATTTTTCCATGGTAAAAACAATTGTACCTTACCAGCATGCATGAGTAACAATTCTGTAAGCCGGAAAAGATGCTCATTAAACCATATTGCTAAATAAAATTCAATGCCTTAAATATGGACCAAAAACATTATGGCTTTGCCAGATTAAAAAAATATATTAATGAATCTTGAATGTCACATTCATTCCTACATGCTGAGCTATAAAAAGAGGAAAATTAAGACATTTTCCCATAGCGTTTTGATCAACCCAAGAGATTCTTGAGCTGCTCTTTTGATTGCTAGGTGCATGGCTTTATCCCTCCACCAAATCACCTTTTTTTTTAAGTAAACTATTAAATCAATTCATTCATAATATCACAGGTGATATAGTCATTCCCATCCTGCAAAAGACAATAAAGATGAAGTTGCTTCTTAACTAGATTGTTAAAACATAAATTTGGTCGTGTAGATACCATTTCAGCACATAAGCAGTCAATCGAATATATCTAACAATGTTTTTCTAACCGAACATTATTCTACCAGCATCCAATGGCAAAACCATGCACGCGCTCTCATTCTCACATTGGTTAAAACCATCTAGCAACCAATATTCTTTGAAACTTCAAAGACAGATTAATTTCTTAAAATTTATCAACAGTAAAGTTGTCCCTTACAATAGCAAACCAAAAGTTGTTCAGTTGCAAGTATCAGATTCCTTTCTTGATAAGAAAACTTGTGAAGAAAATCAAGAATGATTACCTGATTGTTTTAACCGGGCCTGGAAATAAGAAATAAAAACATTTCATGAACCACCATTTTTTACCATATTGGAAAATCAGTCTGAAAATATGTCATCACTTGCTATTTCGAAAATGAATAATCAAATTATTTGGATCCCATTATATTGTTTGGTCAACATGTCAAATTTACCATATTCTGATTTTATAACTGATTTACACAGATAATTCAGAGCTTGCTTGAGATGGAAAGTGATTACAGGAAGAGTAGCAACAATGACATTTTCTACTAATGCAGAAAAAGCAAACAACATTTTAAATATATGTATATGTTCATGAAGCCGGTGCCAAATAACAAGTTTTGTCTGAAGACTCTGAACTGAGTTTCCAAAAGTATTCATATATTCTCAATTACCTTTTTTCCAAAATCTTAACAAATTAAAAAGATTGAATTTTATACACAGAACATGGTACTAGATCTAATGTCAACTAGGTTAATTTAACAAATAAAAAATAAAATATATTTTATATCTTACTTGAATACAAAAAAAAAATATAAATCAATGTGACTGCTATTAAGTTGATGCAAAAACTATTTTGGATCTCAATCTAGACTATCTATAAAGTTAGAGGACTTTATTGAGGTTTGTCAAATCTTTGCTCAACAATCTAAGCAGTGCGTTTTGAACGTGGGGTTTTGTTCATGTCCTCTCTCAAAAAGATCACTCTTATCTTTTCTCTCCAACCAAACTGAAATCACGGTAATGAATCTATGTGAGTCTCTCTCCTTTTCTCTTTGTTTCTTTATCTAAGTTTGGCTTAATGTGTGGATTCATGTATGTTTATGTTCATTTTGAGTGCTTATTTATTGATAGCAAGTAGTGAAAATTGTTGAAGTTTATCTTAATTATGTTTTATGTTGTTAGCTCCTATTTTACAAAAGTCAATTGTTTCCTTTCCTGGTTCTTAGGAATCCCTCAAGTGGATGGAGTTTGTTTGACATATCTTAGTTGTTTGTATTTATTTGCTAATTAGTTATTTGTATGCTCCTTTATAAAAAGAGCATGTTTTAGTCAATGAATATATGTTCAGTTCAACAATTCTATTGTCTTATTTATTTTCAAAACTATATTTTAGTTCTCACAATCTAGTATCAGAGCTTCCAATGGGCTTGACTTAAAATTCTTCACAAAGCAGCAGTTTTCTTCACTTGCAGTAGCAAGAGCTGATGGCATTCAACAAAGTTCAAGAGAACTATGAGCAACCAGTCATACCTCGTTTTGATGGTCATTATGATTATTGGAGCATGTTAATGGAGATTTTTCTGAGATCCAAAGAGTATTGGAATCTCATTGAAAATGGAATTGTTGAACCAGCAGAAGGAGCATTATTGACGGAAGCACAATAAAAAAGACTTAATGAACATATATTGAAGGATTGGAAAGTGAAAAGCTATCTTTTCCAAGCAATTGATCGATCCATTTTGGAGACTATTCTCCAGAAAGATTTTGGAGATAGCTTGGTTGTGGCATTATCATTATGGCCACTTAAATTTTAAGGGATTGAAGACTCTATAACAACTGAACATGGTGAGAGGTATTCCAAACATTGATTGTCGAACTTAAATTTGTGAAGAATGTATTCATGGGAAGCAACATCTTGAAACTTTTCTGAAAGGAAAAGCATGGAGGGCGAAAAATCCTTTGGAGCTTATTTTCTCATATATTTATGGACCCATCAATCCAACTTCCAATGGTGACAAAAGGTATTTCCTTATGTTCATTGATGACTACAGTAGAAAATCTTTGGTGTATTTCTTGCAAGCAAAATCTGAAGCTTTCTCAACCTTTAAAAGCTTTAAAGCCCTGGTCGAAAATGAAGTCGGAAGAAATATAAACTTCTTTGAACTAACCGTGGTGGAGAATTCATCTCACAAGAATTTGAGGGTACTGGACAAATAAGGGCTCAAAGTAGCAACAAATTTATGTTGTTTTTGATGAAGAAGCAGTAAGCAATAAGACTGAAGAATATTTTCAGCCCTTTGTTTGTGCACATAGTCCAAATGAAGGCCAACCATCAAATTCTCGACCACAACACACAAATAAGAGGCCAATATGGATGTTAGATTATGAGGTTAGTAATGATGATCAATTCGAAGATGATGAACATACTTACTTTGTATTGTTTAAAGACTCTTCCTGTAACTTTTCAAGAAGCTCATAAAGAAACCAAATGGCAAAGAGCCATGGATGAGGAAATTAGATCCATTGAGAGAAATAACATATAGGAGCCCACAAATCTTCCTAGAGGACATAAATCGATTGGTGTGAAATGGATCTATAAGATAAAGCTGAACATGAAGGGTGGAAGTCCATGGATGCTAAGATTGGACTATTTTTTTTATTTAATTTTCAATGTTCTCTTTGTCTTTGTATCTGGAGATGTCCATTTGAAGATGTGTTGATACTTGAAGGCAATTATGAATATCCATTTACACGAATGAAGATGTTTTTGAGCTAATTCCACTTATTGGGATGCTTTTCTTTATGACCTAGACGAGCCTCCCGTAATTGAAGCTCTCTTCATTTTTTTTTTGTTTTTTTAATAGAATGTAATTGAAGTGTTTAGCCAACTTTTTCCTCCTGTTTTTTCCTAAAACTATACTCTTCAAATCTCAAGTTGATATAAGACAATCTAATAAATGCACATTGATACGTTTCATTCAATACTTCTTTTATAGTTTATGCGTTTAATAATTCCAGTAATTTTGGGTGGGTTTGTAGTTTGTGACAAGGTTGTCAATTCTGTTTCGATTGGTGTTTTGTTTTTTCAATTAGAATGGAATGTTTCGGTTTCGGAGCGTTTCGGGGCGCGGTTTTGGGATTGTAATGTTTATGTGTGTCTGTGTGTGTATTAATTCAAAAAAAATTAGTTCAGATCCAAAAATAAAATTATTTAGAATTGTGCATTTAGTCTACAAAATTACACAATAAAATATTTTTTATGAACAAAATTATGAACATGTATAATATTACGAGAATACTATCATCAATCTTGCAAGGTCATTATATTCTCTGATTGCTCTGAAATTTTAACATAATATATATAAATATGTCAAGAGACTCCTCATAAAATTTTATCTTAATCTAACGGTCGGATTGATTGATATTGTAAAATTATTCATTATTTAAAAAAAAATACTATTCGGCCGAAAAATCCAGAATATACTGGAATTTAAACTGAGATAAAAACAATGTTATTTTTGTCTCGTTTTTTTAACTGATACAAAACGTGGGATCCAGTTCTTCAAGACCACAAGAGGCACCTTCAATGGACTCTATGATGGCTCTTGTTAATCTTTTTATGTTGGAATCAGTAGATACACACACCCAGATCTTCAAATCGAAATGTTGTTTAACCCTTTCTTCATTGTAGACTAATTGAGCAAGTGTTGTTTTCCCGAGGCCCCCCATGCCCCACATAGCATGAATAGAGAGATTGTCTGCATTAGTTAGCAGGATGTTGACTAGTTCCTCTTTCTCCTTGCCTCTACCGAGAATTTCTGATTCATTCACGATTGAGATGGTAAGCTGCCAATCGTAGGTATGATCAGCTGCTATGTCCCCGACTCCTCCTGATGCTAAACCGAACGTGTTTTTCTCATTGGCTATGGCATCCAGTTTTTTTCTCATATTTTTCAATTTATGCGCCATTCTTGATGGAAAAACAAGTGGATTGTGACTGATAGAAAAGAAGGATCTTAGCTGATTTTTGAGACCTCTTCGCTGTTGTTGCCACTGAGCTTCAATGGCAAACTCATCTAGCAAATCATCAACATCATAAGCTGCATCCTTGAGGTGTCCAAGCCAAACCTTGATAGCCTCGTCCTTCCACTGCTTCACCTCTGCATCCTGGAGCACAGCTTGAATGGTTCTGAATGTGCGCTTGAGATTTTCAAGCTCGGTCTCTAGGCCCCCAGCAAGCCCAAGCTCTTGAAGAATTGAGGAATTCAAATTCCCCATGATTGTACTCGCGAGAGCAGAAACAATTGCATCAGCCATAGCTTGTTTAGTAATGGATGTTGTTGAGAAATAGAAAAGGTGAAAGGAAAACTAAAAGCAGGGGATGTGAGCAAGAAATGGGAAGTAAAAATTGAGAAAACAGAGAGCAGTATGGGATGAGAAATGGTAAAAGTTGAAGTTGGGAAGTTGTTGTTGAAGAGGTTATGATGAGGGAGGTTGCAGTGTCAGCTAGTTCATGGAAGGAGAGTTGGAGAGGGAGGTTTATGTTAGTAAAAGAGGAGAGGGATGGATTGGCCTGACTAGAACATTTGGTGGAAACGACAAGGAAAGAAGGTGATGGTCTGGTCAAAAGTGATGGTATTGGCCGACCGCATGGGCTCCACACGGTGCGCAGGCTTGAGTACAAAACTAATCCTCGATTATTTTAAGCTCATCTCTCTGGTAAGTAAACGTGTATTTCTCTCTCATCAATTATGAAACTTTCCGCTTCTTCTTTTTTGAATGGTTGTTTGGCTTTGGGAAGACGAGGAACTTCATGAATCTGGTCTAGTCAAGTCAATGAAAGTCTAAAATATACCGTGCTTGATTGATTCTACTCTCTTACAACTTCCGCCATTTTGATATTGCAGTTGTTGTAGTTGTAGTTGCAACAGCCCTCTAAAATTAGAGATGGACTACAATTTGAATGTCATTCTTTGTCAACAATTTAATTAATTTTGTATGCAAAAGGCATCTAATTACAATTAAAAAAACTCAACCTTCCTCATGTATTCAAATACCACCAATACAACACTCGAAATGCCTATAATAACAGCAACTTGTTGCAGCATTCGCCAGGACAAATCTTCTGCTGCTTTTGCAACTAATGCTGGAAGTAGTTTATAGGTCAGAAAAAATTGATTCGGGTTGATGGGGCTTTGAACAATCACTAGATAAGGTACATTGAGAGCTTGTATATCATTTCATCTACGATGATTTTCATTGCCCGGGGGATGGAAAGACCATGGAAATCGAAACAACTTTGCTGGATTTCTCCTGGATTTCTTCTTCATTTTTTCTTGCACCCGGTACCTTTCCCGTCTTTCTTCCCTCTTGCGCTTTCTGGACAGTTCCTCATCCTTGGCTTTCTCTGCTTCAAGTTTTTTTCTTTCCTGCTCTTTCTTAACCTTTCGCTTCTTCATCTGTAATGCCACATTTTTTTGGAGAATTTAGCACTTACACTAAGATTCAATGAGAACAGACAGTACAGAATGCATATAAACATGCAGGCTAGAGACTCGACTAATCAATGATGCAAACTAGTTACAGTGCAGGAACATAAATCCAATTCTCCACTCAGTTTGGTAAGAAACATAACCATTAAGGCCTTGTTTGGCAATTTGTATGCATGTATTTCTTCACAACCTTGCCCTTCTTTAATTTCCAAGTATATTGATAAATGCAATTACTGGGGGATTCATGCTCATTTCTGAAAAGTTTAAACTCTAAACCAACATCACAAATAAGAAACCGGTGCAAGTCCAGAAATAAAAGATAATTCTCTTCACTCTAAGGCCAGGCCAGTAAGTTGAAGAAAACATTTAAAAAACCTGTCAATTACAACAGTAACTTTGACCGCTTAAGCATCAATCTTTCAATTGAACTACACTATTCATTTTTAAAGACGTGAACACCATTTAATCAAGTCATTGTGAAGTTCAGGATCTTGTTTAAGTGCATACCTTATCATTTGTAATCAATCGAAGTTGTTGAACAAGAGCATGAACTTTACGCTCATCAGGCTCCATAACAACAGCTCTTCTCCTTTCAAGTGTTGGCCGTCCCTTGGGTATGTCCTTGGGTTTGGATTCGAATGGAAGAGTTGCTTGTAATGACTTGGGAATCACCAATGGGTTGAACTTCTTCAGTGTCCTTTCAATTGGCTGTTAAAACACATAAACACATGGTTTATTAACATTATTCAAATACAAATTCCATTTACAGCATTTTCAGGAGGAAAGAAAGGTGGCAGGAAAGCAACTAGGGACCACCTCCACCATCACAGATTACCTTGTAGAGTGAATCCTTATTGACAGGAATGGGAAGATTGTGTTCCCTCCTCAATTCAGCCATAGTTTTCATCCCTTGCCAGGTCTTATTACGAGGTTGCAAGGAAGTGGTGAGCGGGTTATAAAAGCAAGGAGCTTCAACTTGAGTCCATGCTCGCAGGAAAACAATGTCACTCATCAAAATTCTGTCCTCATAGGTGCACCGAGCAATCCCTTCTCTTGGTGCCCCTCCCTTCTTTGTGGGATGGTTACCAATCTCATCTTTTGCAACCTGCAGGTCAGTTTAAATGCAGATAGAGATAGCTTCAGACAGGCTTTTGCATAGTATAAGGTGAAAGATACAATTAGGGACAAGAAATAATATAACAGTGACAATGAATATAAGCTTCTTCAGTAGCAGCCCTACCTTTTTCACCTGCCCCCGGATCCCACTGACAGTTCGAACAGCAGCACCTTCAAACCTAGCTACTTCAAGATCTGAAGTAAACATATTCATAATAAGTGCAGTCTTCTTGAAAATTTTACATGGATGACCAACCAGCTTGACTTTCTTCACCATCTTTGCTGCATGGTTGAACTCAAGCACAACTGCAGTTGCTGTGATTCGGAATGATGCCTAAAATCAAGAGAGATGTAGTCAGGACAGGAAAAAAATTAAAAAAAAAAACAATGGGAAAGAACAAGAGGAAACTGTTGAAAATGCAGGGTCAAAGTCAACAAAAGTCAACTGATTTCAAGTCTGCACATTTGAAGAACTGAAGCTGCGAAGATCATCTGTTTTCCTTTATTGTTTTTATTGTGTTTTAATTAAGAGTTTATGTTTTAGTTAAGTAAGATCAAATTATATTTGATCATATCTTGTTGCTTTATTTTCGGATGTTTTTTTACCATATTGGAAAATCAGTCTGAAAATATGTCATCACTTGCTATTTCGAAAATCAAATTATTTAGATCCCATTATATTGTTTGGTCAACATGTCAAATTTACCATATTCTGATTTTATAACTGATTTACACAGATAATTCAGAACTTGCTTGAGATGGAAAGTGATTACAGGAAGAGTAGCAACAATGACATTTTCTACTAATGCAGAGAAAGCAAACAACAATTTAAATATATGTATATGTTCATGAAGCTGGTGCCAAATAACAAGTTTTAATTTCACTCCAATTTCAGCTTTACCTTAAAAAAAATTGGCTATGGGAGTTTGAGAAAAACATTATTGCCTCTAGATTAGCACATTCTAATTAAATTCCCCAACTGATTGATAAAATGCAACCCTCTGCTGGGGTTGTGACCAAACCCATAAATCAATTTCCATGGTATGAAATACATGTGCATCTATTGCTTGCTGAAATGGCAGCACCAATTAGTTTATTGAAAACATTCAAATAACCCCACAAAATAACAGGGTGGAGGAAGGCAAAAAACAACATGATTCAGAGATTCTAACCTGCATATATCCAACATGTTCCTCACCAAGTCCAATTCCTCCGACCAGAATAGGATCGCAGGGGTCAAAATGCTCAACCATCTCGAAAGGAACATCATGAAGCTCTAATCTTAGGTAAGTCCCTGTTTGGAAACCCTCTATTTCTAAACGAGTTTCCTCATCAAGATCATTGAGTTCAGCTATATTCCTTTGTTTGCGGATCTCAATCTCCTCCTTCAACTGAAAGAATCAGGCATGAAACTCAAGCATAAATTACCTTTTCAACCCTTCACGGACAAGAAAATGGACTTTAGCATGTGCAAGAAAACTCACCTTATCAAGATACCCAATTTCATTGGCTTGACCTCGGTGAAACTTGGCTCCGTGTTTGTCATCAACTTCTTCATCAGGTGATTCGTTCCCATCAAATGTAAACAAATGTTAAGGTCACAAAAGCCAATTTCCAAATCCTACTGCAAATATAACATATTTAGTTGTAGTCCATCAACAGTATGCAGAGATATAAATAGGAGTAAAAAGGATTATCATCAACGAGTATAGTCAACCATTTATCATAAATACGCAAGTGTAAGTGAGATGATTTGACAAGAAAAGGATATTGAGCATCAAATTTTGCACGGAGAGCAAGCTTTCTCAGTTTCCGCTGCTCTTCTGATTCATCTTCCTTCTGCATGGAAACATTGCCAGATTCTTCTTTTTTATGGTTCCCATGTTTTTCACCAGTTTCCAAATCCTCAAAGTCTCCATAAGCAGAATCCTTATCGTCTTCATCATTAGCTGTGGATAGCATATTCCTTTGAGCAGCTTTTGACCAATCACCGGAGACAAAACGATCACGAATTCTTTCATATATCTCCTCATCTTTCCAGTTTTTGAGATCTGAATGGTTTGTAAATTTTGAGCATTCATCAGCATCGACATTTTCAACATCAAATCCTTCTCTCAATTTCTGCAATAAATAGACAAGAAGAAAAATAAGGGCTGATAAGTACATGAATATCCTACTTATTATCAAATTTAATTAAAAAAAAACACACATTCTCTATATTGTGTTTCAAACCTTATTTCCTTCTCCTTTTAGCTTAAAAAACTCATCGTCGCTTTCTTCATCCTCACTGTCACCCTGCTTTTCATTTATGGGAGTGGATGCTGATTTTCCATACAAGTTGCATGAGATTGTTATTCTGTTTTGAGATAGTCCTGTCCATTAATGACTCTTTCCATTTTGATACGTTTCCCATTTCTACTTCTGGAGACCAGTAAACAAAAATAAATTAGAAATTCAAGAAAATCTTCAGAAGTGAAAGTAAATCTGACTGAATAACCTAACAATACCAAATTATTAAACTTCAAACATACCTTTCCATTACCAATCCAAAATACATTGAATAGATTTTGATAGAAAGTGGACCACAGTTTGTAGAATCAAGTTTAGGGATACATGAATACAGATGGTTCCTAAGAACAATTTTGAATTGTAAATGCATCATGCAACATACACAAGTTACGGACACAGAAGTTACCATTTCTGTCTTCCTCTGAAAACTCTGAATCAGAAAATGATTGATCACCTACATCATCATCACCTTCACTCCCTTCATCAGAATCCTGAAGTGATTAATAGAATTAGTATACCTGAGAACAAGTAAATTGTGGTAACGCAACTTGAAATATTTAGGTGACATCCAATTTTAAACATAACAGCAAGACATTGAGGACATCATGTCCTATGTAGACCAAAAGATAAACAATATCTGAAAGCTATCTTGCTCAATTTTAGAGATGCTAAGCTCAGCCTCACACCTTGCTGCAGAAATCAAAAGCCCACAGAAAAAAAAAAAAAAAAAAAAAGGTGCAGTTGATAGAGAAAGCACTATAACCAAGTGCAAGAGCAGGTTTGGGCTGTGAAAAAAAATCCAGAGCACCTCTATAACCTATAGATATCAGGCAATAAAGAAGCATCATACAAATACAAGAGTTTCAACACTATTTTCCTAAGCATACTCATGCTGGCTCCCAAACATAAGGACAGAACATAGAAGCAAAGACAGGTGCAGAAGTATAAGAACTCAACATCTAAAGATAGTTTTGAAATAATCTTTCTTTAAAATCACTTTTCCTTTCTTTATGGCCCCTTTCCTTGTCAGAAATGGTTTTCTTAAAGTAACAACATTGATTACCTTGAGATCCTTATCATGAATGCCATTTCCAAACATTGCTTTTCTCCTTAGCCTTCCACCATGAAACTCAACTTGTTCCTTCATGCGGTCTTGAGGATCAACTCTCTGCTTGGCTGCAGCACCATACTCTTCATCAGAGCCATCACTTTCTCCATTTACCAAAGCATCTTTTTGAGCAGCTTCATCTTCGTCTGTAGATTCAGAACCATCAAGATCCTCAGCATCACTTTCCTCACCTGACTCATTAGGTTCTAGATTGTGTGAATGGTCAACAGATTCGTGATTATCTTTTGCATCATTCTGAGCTTCAGATGAGATATTAGCATTCCGGCTGAAAAGGCTAATGAAGCTCTTTTCTAACTTCTCGTCAATAGAATATTTTGTATTCTGCAGTGACTTCACCAAAGACTCCCCTACATCTTGGTCCTTTCCTGGTAAGAAAGGAACTAGATACTTTTAGCGATGGCAGTTTCAATAAAGACACTATTTTCCTTTAGTAGTGGAAGTTACAAATAAATACAAATGTTTCGAAGTAAATATGACAAATGTGTTTATGAATTCATGTATCAAACATAGCTCCAGCCAACAGCAATATACCTTTGTGTGCCATTGTTGACAGTTGCCTCATTTGCTGCTGAAGAAGAGGTCTTCGATGCTGTGAAGATCCAGTCAAGATTGGCTCCAGATTGTTAGGATGTTAGTTGCAAATAAAGCTGTCATAGATCAGCTCTTTCTCTGTTTTTATCTTCTCAATATTTTTCGGAATTCTTTTATCAAACTCTTTTATAAAAGAGTGTTTTATCAATAAAGAAAGTACACTTCCATTCACAACATTTATATCTTTATCTTATTGTTGAGTTCTTGCCTGTTCTTATACAATTTGTTTCTGTCATAAACTACAAATTGGTATCAGAGCACATTGATTTTAAAGGGACCAGCTTGTGAGAAAGAGAGCAACCTGTGAGATACCCTTCTTCCACAAAAAAACCACAAACACCAAAACCAAAACCTTTCATCATTCTTTCAATTGGCATCCAACACTTACTCTCTTGCAACACCACCAGTATTTACTGGTGTGAACTACCAAATGTGGGCTGTGAGAATGAAAACTTACTTACAAGCCTACGATTTATGGGATGCTGTTGAACAAGAACATGAACCTCAGCCTCTTCCTGCAGATCCAACCATAGCCCAAATCAGAAATAATCGTGAGGAGAGATCAAGGAAGTTCAAAGCCAAAACTTGTCTCTATGCTGCTGTTTCTGAAGCAATATTTCCAAGAATAATTGCTTTTGATACAGGGAAACAAATATGGAATTATCTCAAGGAGGAGTTCCATGGTAATGAGAGGACAATTCAAATGCAGGTTTTGAATTTGAGAAGGGAGTTCGAAATGCAGAAGATGAAGGACTCAGAAACTATCAGAGATTTTTCTGATAGATTACTCTCCATAGTCAACAAAATAAGACTATTGGGAGAGGAGCTTTCTGATCAAAGGGTTGTTGAAAAGATCCTTGTGACTTTACCCGAGAGGTTTGAGTCAAAGATATCCTCATTGGAAGAAGCCAAAGATCTGTCAAAAATATCTTTGGGAGAATTGTTAAATGCCTTACAAGCTCAAGAACAAAGGAGAACTATAAGGCAAGAAGAATCCATGGAAGGTGCTTTTCCAGCAAAGGTGCAAGTCCAAGAAGGTGACAAAGGGAAAAGGAAGAACATCAAATACAAGGGAGCAAGCAGTAGCAATCAAAGAGTTGGAACCTTTCCCCCTTGTCAACATTGTAAGAAAACAAATCACTCACAAAACTACTGTTGGTGGAGACCTGATGTTAAATGCAGGAAATGCAATCAGTTGGGACACATGGAAAAAATCTGCAAGAACAGAACAAATCAACAGCATGAAGAGGCTCAAGTTGCAGATCAACAACAGGAGGAACAATTGTTTGTTGCCACTTGTTTTGTAAGCAAACATGCAAGTGATTGCTGGTTGATAAACAGTGGTTGCACAAATCACATGACAAATGATGTGAATTTGTTCAAACATCTTGATAAATCAAGTGTCTCAAAAGTCAGAATTGGTAATGGCGAATATATTCCTGTCAAAGGAAAAGGGACAGTGGCCATTGAAGGGAATTTAGGTATTAAACTCATTTCAGATGTTCTTTTTGTACCTGAAATCGATCAAAACCTGTTGAGTGTTGGCCAACTTCTTGAAAAAGAATACTCGGTTGTTTTCAAGAACAAGCACTGCTTAATTTCTAATCCTACTGGATTAGAGATTTTCACCATAAAAATGCAAGGGAAAAGCTTTTCACTAGATTGGATGGAAGAGGAGACAGCAGCAGTATCAAACACAACAAATGAAGCTGAATTATGGCATAAGAGGATGGGCCACTTCAATCAAGCAGCTTTGGTTCATATGCAGAGAAGTAAGATGGTGAGAGGGGTGCCCAGCCTAGAAGAAAAAATCACAGTTTGTGTTTCTTGTCAATATGGCAAGCAACACGGACTTGGATTTCCTCAAAACAAAGCTTGGAGAGCAAGTGAAAAACTTCAGCTTATTCACACTAATGTTGCAGGCCCTCAGATGACAGATTCGTTAAATAGAAGCAGGTATTATGTTGCTTTCATTGACAATTACACAAGAATGTGCTGGGTGTATTTTTTAAAATCCAAAGCTGAAGTAGCAGGTGTTTTTTTGAGGTTTAAAAACTGGGTTGAAAATCAAAGTGGTCATAAAATTCAGATTGTGAGGTCTGATAATGGCACAAAATATACTTCAAACAAGTTTGCCCAGTTTTGTCATGATGCAGGGATTGAACATCAATACACTACACCTTACACACCTCAGCAAAATGGTGTGAGTGAGAGGAAGAACAGGACAATCATGGAGATGGCAAGATGCTTATTATTTGAGAAAGATTTGCCCAAGAAATTCTGGGCAGAAGCTGTGAACACTGCTGTGTTCTTGTTAAACAGACTGCCAACAAGAGCATTACAGCACAAAACACCTTATGAAGCTTGGCATGGTTATAAACCCTCACTTCAAAACTTAAAAGTGTTTGGATGCTTATGTTTCACTCATATACCTCAGGTGAAAAGAGATAAGCTTGATAGGAAGGCTGAAGCTGGAATTTCCGTTGGCTATAGCAATGTCACAAAAGGCTATAGAGTTTATCAACCTGCAACAGAAAAAGTCATTATCAGCAGAGACATCAAATTCGTTGAAGCTGAAAAATGGAATTTTGAAGATACAACAAGCAATGCAAGTAAGGAGATCATGCAAGATTTTGATGAAGATGTTGATGACACACCAGTCAGAGGTACCAGACTTCTTGCAAACATTTATCAAAGCTTTAATGTAGCTGTGCTTGAACCTGCAGAATATGAGGAGGCCAAAAATGATCCAAGATGGGTCACAGCAATGAAAGAAGAGCTAAGCATGATTGAGAAGAATCAAACATGGGAATTAGTGGATATGCCGACACACAAAAAACCCATTGGTGTAAAATGGGTTTACAGAACAAAATTGAATGCAGATGGAACTATCAACAAACACAAAGCTAGACTTGTGGTCAAAGGCTATGCACAAGTCTTTGGTGTGGATTTTTCAGAAACATATGCCCCAGTAGCTCGTCTTGACACCATCAAAATGTTGCTAGCAATTGCAGCTCACAAAGGTTGGAAAATATTTCAACTTGATGTGAAGTCTGCATTTTTGAATGGTTACCTGCAGGAGGAGATTTACGTGGAACAACCTAAAGGTTTCATGGTAGAGGGAGAAGAAGATAAGGTTTACTTATTGAAGAAGGCTTTATATGGACTGAAATAGGCTCCAAGAGCCTGGTATAGCAGGATCGATGAGCATTTACTCAAACATGGCTTCAACAAAAGTTTGAGTGAATCGACCTTATATATCAAGAGTTCAAACACTGGTTTCATGGTTGTTTCACTTTATGGAGCCATCACTTTCTCCATTTACCAAAGCATCTTTTTGAGCAGCTTCATCTTCGTTTGTAGATTCAGAACCATCAAGATCCTCAGCATCACTTTCCTCACCTGACTCATTAGGTTCTAGATTGTGTGAATGATCAACAGATTCGTGATTATCTTTTGCATCATTCTGAGCTTCAGATGAGATATTAGCATTCCGACTGAAAAGGCTAATGAAGCTCTTTTCTAACTTCTCGTCAATAGAATATTTTGTATTCTGCAGTGACTTCACCAAAGACTCCCCTACATCTTGGTCCTTTCCTGGTAAGAAAGGAACTAGATACTTTTAGCGGTGGCAGTTTCAATAAAGACACTATTTTCCTTTAGTAGTGGAAGTTACAAATAAATACAAATGTTTCAAAGTAAATATGACAAATGTGTTTATGAATTCATGTATCAAACATAGCTCCAGCCAACAGCAATATACCTTTGTGTGCCATGCTTTCATTTTTATTATCGACATTTGAATACTGGACAAAGTGGTCATTTATGTTTATGTAGACAGCATCCTTGTCATACACCAGATCCCCAATGCCAGACATGGGTGCATAAAATAATTTTTCCTTGTCACGCAATCCTTTCTTTTTGGCAGCTGATGGCAGAGGACAAGGATCAGCCAAGGCTGTAGCACCAGCCAAATTGTAATCTCCAACACCAGCAATATGCACCTGTTTCAAAAACTGTGTTTTAGAACACAAATGTGAAACTTAAGGAGGAAAATTCAAGGAAAAGGCAGCTCCCTATTTTCTACAACAAGATGATCCATGTTCTCATTGGAAAAAATACAAAAATGTAGTTGAACTAACAGGACAAAAGTATGTCAATCACAAACAACATAGCTTCTCAAGATGTGATTGATAATTGAACCAATAAGAAAAGCATGAAAGGACAACTACAAAATGATAGTAAGAAACTGGTTTTCACTTTCAATTCCAGTAAACTTTGGAGTACTTGCTAATTTCAGAAGGTAAAATTCACACTCAAATGGTAGAGAGAATATACCTTGGTGCCTTTCTTCAAATTACAACCACGTAGATAACCATAAAGTGTGATATTTCTATCACATTTGTTGTCCAAACGCACTCTTTCAGGAGGAGTAACATCTTCGAAACGATCCGCCAAAACATAGGGATGAGAAGTTCGCCAAGACAATGGATGGAACTTCATGACAGAAATAAATCTTGCAAGGTTGTGAATCTCTCGTTTAACATACCTGTTTGTTAGGAAAGGTTGATGAATGCAATCAATTCTATAGAAATATTCACAGGACATGTTTTCTCGCATATCTATTAGTGTAAGATCCTAAACGATGTGCATCTGTGAGATACTTGCCATGAATAACACCAAACAAATAGAACAACTTTGCCCCATCATATATTTCAGTCCAGAAACGGTGCTTGAGTCGCTGTTTTGTTTTTTTAAGTTTCTTCACATCCTTGGACTGATCAAGATGAGTAAGGACTCCCATAATTTTTGGAAATCCATGAACTTGCAAAATATTAAGAAATTCAAAAGTCTCCTGCAATGGGATACAAAATCAAATTTCTCATAGAGCCTTGATTGATCATAGTGAAAACCTTGAGTTTGAATAATCTTACTTAGAGTTAAGCCTAATAAATAATTTTATAATATTTTCGAACACACAATTCAAGTAAAAACCTTGAGACTTAAACTCATTATTGCTTTACATTTTATTTTATTATTTAATCATAGTGAAAAAGGATGATAGATGAATTCTTGTTCACTTTCATTAAAGCTCTGATTTTATTATTTCATCCAATTCTTTCCTCCATGCTATACGCATGATTTTATGAAATTAACCCTTATTAATTATTATTTTTAGTTTGCATATCATCATTGGACAAATTTATGTTAATAAATTTAAAAGGATTAACTTGGTGGTTGAAGAAAGCACTTAATCTTGAGTTTGAATCTTAAAATTAATAATTGTAGAAACTTAGTTTCTCTTAATGCATTAATTAAGCTAATAGAGAAAGTGCATTATCAAAAAAACTTGAAGATTTAATTTTGATGGACAGAAAATCCTCTTATAATCAATCATATAACAAAAAGTTTATTTCAGCACATTGGACTGCTGGCAAAAGTCTATACTTCAACCATCATTCTCGTGAAAATGAAGCTTTTGATCTGATCCGGCTTCCTGTCCCCTCTCATCTACAAACATTGTCTGGGCCATGATCTTCCTCTTTATCATCCTCATCCTCCTCTTATGTGCAAGATGTTCTTTGAGCATGAAGAAATGATCACTTCCTTAACATTGCAGCTGGCCCAAAGCGAGAAGTGCAGTTGAGTTGTAACCCTAATAAAACAAAGGTTCAAATAAGTTTAGAATCCACCCTGGGCTGTATATTAAACCCAACAAGCTCACCCTACAAAAGAAGGGTTAACTTTTATTATTATATCCTTGTAGATTCATACTCCTACTTGTATATTTCCTGATAACAAAGGCCACCATCGAATATCAAATATACCCACCCCCAGGGAAGCCCTACATCTGTGTTTTTGCGATCTGTGTTTTAGCATACGTCTTAAGAGACTTGACCATCCTCGAAAAATTAAGGAAGAAAACCAACAGTGCTGTCCTTCACGTCCAGGTTTCCATCAAATTGGGTGAAGTTTTCCATAACCGAACAGCCAGATTTTGTGTCCCAAGGAGCAATCTCATGAGGATCCCAGATCAACGAAGACACTGATTGTTCCAAAGCAAATAACTAACCAAGGCGTAATATTAATTCGCTGGTTAGCTGTTGGGCCAACGAGAGCTTAAGGCACTTATTTCAGAAATACATGACAGTAAACACAAGTTTAAGGCACTTATTTGTTTTTGAAACGCAGTGCTAAACAGGGTTTTAGTGCTAAAAGATAATGGTTGTGAAGCTGAAAATCAAAGGGCGAGTAAATTAAACCTGAGACTTAGTGATAGTGTATCTCGTGGAAGTCTCCAATGCTGACCTGCATGGATGCATGGTAATAAAAATAAAAATAATTTGTTTGGATGGATTAGATTTCGATTTTCCAGTTTGTTTGTTTCCAGTCTAATACATTAAAATTATATTAAAATATTAAAAATAATTTGTTTGTTTTCGATTTTATATGCTTTGCTTCCAAAAACATGTCGTGATACAGCACAAGAGATGAATCTTTGTTAATTCCATTTTCCTTGAGATTTACGCCGGCAGCAGTAAGTAGTGATACAAACAAAGTACATATAACCAGTCTCGATTCAAGATTCAATCAATGAGCATCTCTTGTTTAATATTATTAGTTTTGATTAATTAAGTAAAATTACATCTCGAGCTCATTCTTCATCAAGGAAGACAGAGATTTGGGTACAGAGGAAAAGAAAACAGAGAGAGAAGACCAAAGGGTTAGTAGCATTTCATTCTTCATCAAGGAAGACAGAGATTTGGGTACAGAGGAAAAGAAAACAGAGAGTGAAGACCAAAGGGTTAGTAGCATTCAACAAGGGAAATCCGAAATCTAGATTTGCCATGGATGGATGAACGGATACACGTTTGCAATTATGAGTTAAAAAAATAACTAAAATAATGTTATTTTAATAAAAAGAATAACAAATTAGAAGTTGGATTTCAATGAATTAGGTTCAGACTTTTGTATATATTTAGCTCTATATTTATTTATTTTTGTTTGGATCAGCAATCAAACCGATGCAGGTAACCTCTTGTTGGAGTGACCTAGGTGCCATCAATGTTGTTTATTGGGACAAAACACGTTTTGATTCAACTCCTATCTTCAAATCATGGTGGCTAAATGTTTGTGCTGCCGGATCTTGACCAATGGTGGTAGGGGATTCATTAGTTGGATGAAACGCAAGAAAAAATTGATCAAACATGGTCACACTTTTCGTTTTGATAAGGTGCACGACGCCTACAAACTGCAGAATCACGAGGCAAGCAAGCAAGCAAAGCAATAATATCACTTGTTGCCTCGCATATAAATGGAAACAAATTGAAAGATATCCATCCCACTCACACAAAGAAATCTTTCCGTGGTTCTTTGGAGAGATTCCTACCAATAATATTTCGTACGTGGTGTTGGTTGGTGAAGAAAAGAATTGAGAGTGATTATTATTAAAACAGTATCTCTATTACACGTAATTATAGGAAGATCATATATATAGGATTGTTCTTGAACTACAATTAAGATAGCAGGTCTGCAATTATACATTCAAATCTCTTAATTATTTATAGGAAGATCATATTACTTCTGCAAAATATGGCAAGCATATCTGTCAGCATCTCCAAATAATCTGCTGCATGAATATGGCAAATAATCTTCAAGCATATCTACTGCATAAATATGGCATGTAATCTCTTAAGCAATCTGCATGTGCAGCAATCTGCTGTATCTTCTGTAGCTACCATGAAGTGATCCATGTTTGAAACAACCCTCCTGTCCTCAAACTACTCCTTTCCTTCTTTCTCCCTGTCACGGCCAACAAGAATGAAAGCCCTGTGATTAGCAACACTCTGCCAATCCTATTCGAGAATTAAACAAAAGCGTAGATTACTATCTTGGTACTAGAAAAACAACTTATATTCTAATTCTAAGGATTTATCCAAAAAGAGCTTATCAGCTGATAGAAGGAGAGGTTCTTTGACATTGCATCCACCATAGCATTAAGTTCAAAATACCTGACAAGAGCATTGAGGCAGCTGATGGACAAGATGACTTATTGTCAAGAACACACAAGAAGATCTATGATGGGATGAATTTACTGCACAAGGAGGAAGTATTGATGTTACACCGAAGAAGTCAGATGATTAGCAGGGAAGTAATATTCATACAATCTACTGTCTTTTAATTGTACAATAAATTGGAATTACATCGTATAATCAAATAGAGAATTACGTAACAAGATATTCACTGATAAAATTATAGAAGGAAAAAATAATTAAGACTTTAGAGAGATACCAAATATTTAAAAAACAAGGAAAATTTGTGTTAAGATTTGTGATGGGCTGTTTGTGATTTGTGCAGGTGAAAGGTTGCAGAAAACAATAGCAGTAAAGCTTGGACTTGAAGAACAAGAACAGCACACAAGGTATTCGATGAATTGTCTGTGTAAATATTCATAGAATGCATGTCTTTAAATACATGAAAGAAACTTAACTGACTTCCCTAGTTATCAGCCACTAACTGTAGTGGACAATGTGCTGCCACTAACTGTAGTGGACAATGTGCTGCCACTAACTTAGCAAAGTGCTGCCACTAACTTAGCAACAGACCTCAGAAAAACAAGGAAATTGACTTTGACGAAATCAAACATAAAACTGAAAATCAAACAACATTACAATAGAAATAAACTGCTAGAAATAAACTGATAAGCTGGAGTGAAAATGTCATTAGTCTAACACTCCTCCTTGACATTTTGACGACAAATTCCAATCTTTTGTCTCAAAATTTCAAATCTTTCTTTGGGTAATGGCTTGGTAAAGATATCTGCGAGTTGTTCTTCAGAAGAACAATGAACAAGCATCACTTCATTAGATTGTTGAACTTCTCTAATAAAATGAAACTTGATTTTGATGTGTTTTGTGCGTCCATGGAAGACTGGATTCTTTGAAATTGACACCGTAGAATTGTTATCACACATAATCTTTGTAGCTTCAGCCTGCTCATGTCCTAAGTCCTTCAACATTTTCCTCAACCATATTGCTTGGTTGACAGCAGAGGCAGCAGCAATGTACTCTGCTTCTGCAGTGGACTGAGCTGTTGTCTCTTGCTTCTTTGAACTCTAGGTGAAAAAACCTGAATTAAGTGAGAATAAATACCCTGAAGTGTTTCTTGAATCATCAACACAGCCTCCCCAATCACTGTCAGTAAAGCCTCTTAATTCCACAGCCCCTTCTGATGATCTTGGACAGAAAATACCAAGATCAATGGTACCTTTGATGTACCTAAGAACTCGTTTTGCTGCAATAAAATGAGTCTCCCTTGGAGAATGCATGAACCTTGAAAGAACACTCACAGCAAACAATATGTCAGGTCTGCTTGCTGTGAGGTATTGAAGGCTGCCAATTAAGCCTCTATACAAGCTTTCATCCACTTTTTCAGATTCATCATCCTTGCTTAGCTTGATATTTGTTGTCATAGGAGTCCCCACTGGTTTACAATCCTGCATTTTGAACCTTTTTAGGATGTCTGAAGCATACTTCTGTTGGCATGTAAAAATGCCATGGCTGGATTGCATCACTTCCATTCCAAGGAAGTACTTAATTATTCCGAGATCAGACATCTCAAACATCTTCTTCATTTCTTCTTTGAACTCTTGAATCATTCCAAGGTCACTTCCTGTGATGAGCATATCATCTACGTAAATAGATATAATTAAAAAATGGTTACCACAGGATTTCACATACAAAGTAGCTTCATTTTGGCTTCTGCTGAACCCAAGTTGAAGCAGATGTGTGTCCATTCTGTCATACCAAGCTCGGGGAGCTTGTTTCAACCCATACAAGGCCTTCTTAAGTAGATAGACATGATCTTCTTTATCTTTTACCACATATCCATCGGGTTGCTCCACAAAGATTTCTTCAGCAAGAAATCCATTCAAGAAGGCAGACTTGACATCAAGTTGATGAATCTGCCAAGAATTGTGTGCTGCAATTGCAATGAGAAGTCTAATAGTATGATACCTTGCTACTGGAGCAAAGGTCTCTAGGTAGTCCACACCATATTGCTGAGCATAACCCTTTACCACCAATCTAGCCTTGTGTTTGCATATTGACCCATCTGGATTGAGTTTAGTTTTAAAAACCCATCTTACACCTATCACCTTGCGATGCTTAGGCCTTTCAATCAGCTGCCATGTTGCATTTTTGTTGATCATTTCCATTTCTGCCTCCATTGCTCTCTTCCATGCTGGAAATTCTTGGGCTTCAGTGTAGCTAGTAGGTTCCAAAACTGCCATGTTGCATCTTTGGTAAATATCTTCCAAAGATCTTGTGCCTCTAACTGGAAGATCATCCACTAATTCATCAACTTCCAACTGAGGCTGCATGGTGAATGGATGATCAGAAATCATATTTTTCTGATGTTCCCAATCCCATGTGGTTGCTTCATCAATCTTCACATCTCTGCTGAGAATCACCTTCTCAGTTTGTAAGCAAAGGATTCTGTATCCTTTGGTTGTTGTTCCATAGCCCACAAGAAGCCCCTTTTGAGCTTTGTTGTCAAGTTTGCTCCTCTTTGGCTCAGCTATATGATAATAGCACATGCTGCCAAATATTCGCAGATGATCTACAGCAGGCTTGACACCATTCCAGCCTTCATATGGTGTCTTGTCCTCCAGTGCTTTGGTTGGAAGTCGGTTCAGCAAGTAAACAGAGGTATTGACAGCCTCTGCCCATAATTTGTTTGGCATTTTCTTTTCAAGTAGAAGACATCTAGCCATCTCCATCATTGTCCTGTTCTTCCTCTCACACACACCATTTTGTTGTGGTGTGTATGGTGTAGTGTACTGGTGCACAATGCCACTGCTGTTACAATACTCAAGAAACTGATTTGAGGTATATTCAGTACCATTATCAGATCTTAAACATTTGATTAACATATCACTTTGATTTTCAACTAAAGCTTTGAATGTTTTAAAGATTGTAAACACTTCACTCTTAAATTTGATGAAATATACCCAACACATTCTAGTATAATCATCAATAAAGAGAATGAAATACTTGTTACCACATAAGGAGGCTGTCTTCATAGGTCCACACACGTCAGTGTGGATGAGCTGAAGCTTTTGGCTGGCTCTCCATGCTTGCCCTTTAGGAAATGGTGGCCTTGATTGCTTGCCAAGTTGACATGTTTCACACAATTGAATCTCACCATTCAATGTGGGCAATGCTTCAACCATCCCCTTTTGCTTCAGATTTGATAAGCCTTTTTGGTTGAAATGTCTAAATCTTTTATGCCAAAGATTTGACACATCCTGAGTAGCACTCACATAGGCATGATTAGATACCTTTTCCCAGTCAACAACAAAACTTATGTTTTTCATCTTCACACAGAACATTTGTTCTCCAGAAGGATCAAAAATAGTGCATTTGTGATCCTTAAACTGAAGAGAATAGTTCTTCTCCATCATTTGCCCAACACTTAGCAAGTTTTGACTGATTTCAGGTATGAACAACACATCAGGAATGATTTTGATACCTGAATTTGTCTGGACATTGACTGATCCTCTCCCTTTGACCTCCAGAAATTCTCCATTGCCAACCTTTACTCTGGATTTGTAAGTTTCATCAAGGTCTTTGAACATCGCAGCATCATTGCACAAATGATGTGTGCATCCTGAATCAATGAGCCACGCATCAGCTGAATCATTTGTTGAGAAACAAGTGACAGCAAAGAATTGCTCCTCCTGAGTATCAACTTCATCTACTAGGTGAGCTTGTTGAGGCTTTGGATCTGAATTTTTGAATTTGCAGACCTTTGTGATGTGCCCTGATTGCTTGCAATTTCCACACATTGCATCTGGCCTCCACCAGCAATATTTTTCTGAATGTGTGTTCCTTTTGCAGTGAGTGCAAGGAGGGAACTTCTTCTGTCTTGAGCCTTCATTGGTGCTGCCCCCTTCATTTCTGCCTTTGGTTTTCTGATTGAAAATCTTTTTCCCTTTTCCAGCCTGTTTTTGCACATAAAATGCTCCTTCAGTCAGTCTGTCCTGCCTTATTGTTCTCCGCTGCTCCTGTGCTTGAAGAGCACTCATTAGTTCACCTAATGAGATTTTGCTGAGGTCCTTTGATTCTTCCAAAGAGGAAATTTTGGATTCAAACCTCTCAGGAAGAGTCACAAGAACCTTCTCCACAATTCTGCTGTCAGGAAAGTCTTCTCCAAGTAATCTGATGTTGTTGATAATTAGTGAAATTCGATCAGAGTATTTGGAGATTGTTTCATCTTCTTGCATGTTAAGTGCCTCAAAATCTCTCTTCAAATTCAGCACTTGCATTTGCCTTGTTCTGTCACTGCCTTGATATTCTTCTTTTAGTTTGTTCCAAGCCTCTTTGGCTGAATTGCAAGCCATAATTTGTAAAAAATGCTTTCTGCCATAGAATTCTGGATGATTGATTTTGCCTTGGATTTCTTTGCCTTTTCCTCACTGCTGAACTTGATTTGAGCCATAGTAGGATTTGTTGGTAAGGGAGCTACTGGTTTGTCTTCATAAACAATTTCCCAAAGATCATAAGCTTCAAGAAAAGCTTGCATCTTCACTGACCAAATGTGGTAGTTTTCACCAGTGAAGATAATGGGGGAGTTTAAAAGTAGGTTGTTGGATGTCATTTTGGGATAAAAAAAATGTGTTTTTGGTCCTGTAAGATCTAAGAGGGCTCTGATACCACTGTTAAGATTTGTGATGGGCTGTTTGTGATTTGTGCAGGTGAAAGGTTGCAGAAAACAATAGCAGTAAAGCTTGGACTTAGATTTGTGATGGGCTGTTTGTGATTTGTGCAGGTGAAAGGTTGCAGAAAACAATAGCAGTAAAGCTTGGACTTGAAGAACAAGAACAACACACAAGGTATTCGATGAATTGTCTGTGTAAATATTCATAGAATGCATGTCTTTAAATACATGAAAGAAACTTAACTGACTTCCCTAGTTATCAGCCACTAACTGTAGTGGACAATGTGCTGCCACTAACTTAGCAAAGTGCTGCCACTAACTTAGCAACAGACCTCAGAAAAACAAGGAAATTGACTTTGACGAAATCAAACATAAAACTGAAAATCAAACAACATTACAATAGAAATAAACTGCTAGAAATAAACTGATAAGCTGGAGTGAAAATGTCATTAGTCTAACAGTTTGAAAGTAGATCTGAGAAAGTATATGGGTGAGAAGCATACTTTCAAAAGCACCGCCATCATCCTTTGAACAATCCCAGTGTCATTGGATTGTTTTCCGGTTGATTTCAATGTGAGGGATGTGAGATATCTTGGGTCAGTCCTCTCTTTTCTCTTTCTTGCACCTCTTCGCCAATTTTGGACAGTTGTCAGCTGGCTGAGGTTACTGAGACTCTATACCCCATCTGGCAATGACACCAAATTAGAGCAATCCCGAATCTCCAAGCGTGAAAGGGACGTGAGATAACCAATCTGACGACAAGGAAAGAAAGTGATGGTCGGTTGCTTGAGAAATAATTCTCTTTTAAAGATGGGAATATGGACATCTTTTATCCATGAAGTTGCTTCACGGGATGCTCTCTTCCCCCCTCACGCATGCTTCATGGGATTCAAAGCTTTAAAATTTAATTAACGTTTGATTATAGTTATTTTTTAAAATATTTTTTATTTAAAAATACATCAAAATAATATTTTTTATTTTTTTAAATTATTTTTAACATCAACATATAAAAATAGTTTAATATCATAAAAAAATAGTTTAAAATAAAATCAAAAATCAAAAACATAGTGTAAAACTTCTCAAGTAAAGTACGTTTCTAGTACGATTTGTCACACTACAATATTTTAAGCTCATCTCTCTGGTAAGTAAACGTGTATTTCTCTCTCATCAATTATGAAACTTTCCGCTTCTTTTTTGAATGGTTGTTTGGCTTTGGGCAGACGAGGAACTTCATGAATCCTGTTGGAGAGAAGTTGCCAGATTTCACAAGTCAATGAACGTCTAAAATTATTGATGTGACATTGGCCACACATTTATGAAATCCAGTCCAGCAAAAACTGAGGGAGAGTTCATAAAGAAGAAAAATCATTACTACTGTACCCTTGTTAACTTTGCAGGCAGATACTATCCGGAACGCACTACTTGCAGCATCTGCTGAAAGCTTCCTAGAGATATATGAAAATACCACCCCTTTACAGTCACTAAGAGGATCATTATGATTAGGCACAGTCACCGAATCCTTATAATCATTGATTGTCAATTGTGTCCCCGAAATCTCAAGGGCAGCTTCCATGATTGCAGATTGGCAAATTGGTCTACAACACTCTTTAAGAGGATCGACAGTGCTGCAGGCTTCCAGTAATTTGCTTGTATTTACTATTTTCTCAAAGTTAACAACATCCTTCACAGGACACAACCCACCAGTAAGATTTAATGATTTAACAGAGCAAAGTGTAGGTATAGTGATATTGGCCCCTCTGCTTGCTAGTATACTAATGATATCTGAAAAACAATCATCAGCAACTGCATTCTGCAAAACCAACTTATCAGAGTTGCCACTGAAATAACCTTGGAATATATGGAGCAAACTACCAAGCTGTGGACAGCATATTACATTTCCTACAAGAGCTGCTAAGGGTTGAGAGCAATCAGATGCTGTTCTGTCTATGACATTTGACATAGCGGTGAAATTTACAGGGCATTTCCCAGTTAAATTTGGCTCGTATGTGGTGGGAAAAGTTGGGTACATAGGAGCTAAATTCTCACCAGGATAAGGGTAGCGTGGGAGGACAGAAGGTGATATTTCAATAGGTCCAAAAAGTCCAGAAATAGGTGGAGTGCCAAGCTCAGATGTAGAAGAAACATGTTTAGGCTCAAGCGGGGTCTGCAATGCCACAGCTACTTGGAAACTGGATGACCAAACAATAAATAACAAGAACTGGTGGCCTAGTGAACCTGCAACCAGTCATCAGGCAGCTATCAGCATCAACACCCTCATCCTTCTCTATAGAAAGAAAATTTGAAGAATTCATCTATTTATAATGGCTTACCCTTTAGACAACTGAAAATCTGGAAACCCTCCATATTTCACTAGCCTTCCGGCACCATTGAGTTTTGGAAAAGGAAAACCCTGCAGCACTAAATCATAACCCTAGACTTGTTCACGATGAAGCAGCAAGCAAGACTACCTGTACAAAATACAAGATTGAACAACATAAATTAAAAAATAAAGCCGAACAATTAAGACCAGCTAAAAGCACACTCCACACATACCACTGCAAATTAAAGAGCAAGCAAGCTGGATGCTTGTTTTTTCCACATGCTGAGTAACTTTTGACTAAAGAAATTCAGAAACTTGCCAACCTACTCCAGCCATACTAAATTATGACAATTAGTAACTAGCTAGGGAAACATAAAGCTCCTAAATTGTGCAATTAAAAGAATCCCTTATTTGCTTAGTTCAATATCAAAGTAATGAGCTTAGACTTCTACCCCACAAACCTATTATATCTACAGAGCATTTAACTTCACAATCTAACTATTAGGTTTATTATCCATGGAATGAAACTTAATCTACACAAATGGTTCCGGTACATAATGTATTTCACTACACTATTGGTTCCAGTGCATAATGTATTTCACTACATTAATGATCCTAGTACATACTCTATTTTCAATTATTCGACACGTGTGAGCAAAATTATCTCGTTACTTCAGATAAACAATACCATCAGGTTTTAGTTGCCAAAAAATGAAAATCTCTTCTTGATTCAGCTAAACAGTTTTACCACCTCAACTAAGTAAGCCTTTGCTCAAAAAATGCAAGATCAAAGCTAAACTTTCCACTTCTATGCTCTAAATTACTTTTAAAAAAATATTAGCTAAAATGAAAAAAAAAGCTTAACAACCCACAAGTTCTACTATCCTAAAATAATAAGAAAAAACCATCAAGCTTATTAAGAAAAGAACTCAAGATTCAACATCTTAACTTTCTTTCAATTTTCTCATCTACCAAACAGAAGAATCAATCTCTTCACCAAAAAAAAAATGAATTACAACCACACACTAAATCAAGCTCAAAACAATCCTATACACCACAAGAAAGCAAATTCTACAACCCCAACTTCCATTTTCTCAGCAACCAAACACATAAGTCCACAACTTTAAGCAAATAAACAGAAAATAAAAGTGACCCACCTGAAAATGACGAACCCATGTAACAAATTCTAGTGTTTCAAGCCGCCCCATTAGAAATAAACACATAAAAATCAAGTCTTTTTTTAGATTTGGATCGATTTGGTCTAAACAAAGAGAGAGCTTTCTTGATGAGAAACCCTAAATCAGACCTTTTTTTTTTTTTTTTTTTTTTCAGGTCACTCAAGTAGAAAACTCTCTGACTGTTTGTAACTGTGGTTGTTGTTGGTGGTGGTGGATAAAGCATAGCCTAAAACACTTACCTTTTTTAGACTCTCGACCCGACCCGATTTTTGTTTGTTTTTCCGGCTCAACGGAGCCCTTCTTTTTTTAGTGACCCGGATCCAAATTTCGAGGGCGAACCTAAGCAAATCCTCCAACTATGGACTTTATCTTGATTAAGTGCCTAAAATATGTTTTTTTTTGTCTGAAGTGTGTTTCCAAAAGTATTCATATATTCACAATTAACTTTTTTCCCAAAAACTTAACAAATTTTAATGAAAAAAGATTGAATTTTATACACAGAACATGGTACTAGATCTAATCTAGTGAGCTAAGGAAAAAAATAGTCAACTAGGTTAATTTAACAAATAAAAAATAAAATATATTTTATATATTACTTGAATATAAAAAAATATATATAAAAATCAATCTGACTGCTATTAAGTTGATGGAACATTTTGGAAACTTGATCAAGCAATATCCTAGACTAAAAATTAAGGATTTTTATAGCTTGGATGACCCATCTAAGAAACAAAAACTATTTTGGATCTCAATCTAGACTATCTATAAAGTTAGAGGACTTTATTGAGATTTGTCAAATCTTTGTTCAACAATCTAAGTGGTGCGTTTTGAACGTGGAGTTTTGTTCATGTCCTCTCTCAAAAAGATCACTCCTATCTTTTCTCTCTAACCAAACTGAAATCAAGGTAATGAATCTATGTGAGTCTCTCTCCTTTTCTCTTTGTTTCTTTATCTAAGTTTGGCTTAATGTTTGGATTCATGTATGTTTATGTTCATTTTGAGTGCTTATTTATTGATAGCAAGTAGTGAAAATTGTTGAAGTTTATCTTAATTATGTTTTATGTTGTTAGCTCCTATTTTACAAAAGTCAATTGTTTCCTTTCGTGGTTCTTAGGAATCCCTCAAGTGGATGGAGTTTGTTTGACATATCTTAGTTGTTTGTATTTATTTGCTAATTAGTTATTTGTATGCTCCTTTATAAAAAGAGCATGTTTTAGTCAATGAATATATGTTCAGTTCAACAATTTTATTGTCTTATTTATTTTCAAAACTATATTTTAGTTCTAACAATCTAGTATCAGAGCTTCAACTCGGTTTGACTTAAAATTCTTCACAAAGCAACAACTTTCTTAACTTGCAGTAGCAAAAGCTGATGGCATTCCACAAAGTTCAAGAGAACTACGAGCAACCAGTCATGCCTCATTTTGATGGTCATTATGATTATTGGAGCATGTTAATGGATAATTTTCTGAGATCCAAAGAGTATTGGACTCTCACTGAAAATGGAATTGTTGAACCAGTAGAAGGAGCATTATTGACGGAAGCACAATAAAAAAGGCTTAATGAATATATATTGAAGGATTGAAAAGTGAAAAACTATCTTTTCCAAGCAATTGATCGATCTATTTTGGAGACTATTCTCCAGAAAGATTTTGGAGATAGCTTGGTTGTGGCATTATCATTATGGCCACTTAAATTTCAAGGGATTGAAGACTCTATAACAACTGAACATGGTGAGAGGTATTCCAAACATTGATTGCCCAACTTAAATTTGTGAAGAATGTATTCATGGGAAGCAACATCTTGAAACTTTTCTGAAAGGAAAAGCATGGAGGGCGAAAAATCCTTTGGAGCTTACAAAGAAACCAAATGGCAAAGAGCCATGGATGAGGAAATTAGATCCATTGAGAGAAATAACATATAAGAGCCGATAAATCTTCCTAGAGGACATCAATTGATTGGTGTGAAATGGATCTATAAGATAAAGCTGAACACGAAGGGTGGAAGTCCATGGATGCTAAGATTGGACTTTTTTTTATATTTAATTTTCAATGTTCTCTTCGTCTTTGTATATGGAGATGTCCATTTGAAGATGTGTTGATACTTGAAGGCAATTATGAATATCCATGTACACGAATGAAGATTTTTTTGAGGTAATGCCACTTATTGGGATGCTTTTCTTTATGACCTAGACGAGTCTCCCGTAATTGAAGCTCTCTTCGTTTTTTTTTTAATAGAATGTAATTGAAGCGTTTAACCAACTTTTTCCTCCTGTTTTTTCCTAAAACTATACTCTTCAAATCTCAAGTTGATATAAGACAATCTAATAAATGCACATTGATACGTTTCATTCAATACTTCTTCTATAGTTTATGCGCTTAATAATTCCAGTAATTTTTGGTGGGTTTGTATTTTGTGACAAAGTTGTCAAATTTGTTTTGATTGATGCTTCATTTTTTTAATTGGAACGGAATATTTCGGTTTTGGAGCGTTTCGGCACATCGTTTCAGGATTGTACTGTTTATATGTGTATATATATATATTAAATCAAAAAAAAATTGTTCAAATTCAAAAATAAAATTATTTAGAATTGTGCAATTTAATTCTAAAAATTGACATAATAAAATGATTTTTATGAATAAAATTATGAACATGTTTAATATTATGAGATTGTCATCATCAATCTCGCAAGGTCATTACATTATCTGATTGCTCTGAAATTTTAACATAATATATATACATATATATAAATATGTTAAGAGACTCCTCGTTACATTTTATCTTAATCTAACGGTCAGATTAAAAGATATGATTAATATTGTAAAATTATTCATTATTTAAAAAAATATTATTTGGCTGAAAAATCAGGAGCGGACCGGAATTTAAACCGAGATAAAAACGATGCTATTTTATCTCTTTTTTTAACTGGTACGAAAGGTTTCGGCCGTTTCAGCCGAAACGGAACGAAATTGACAACTGTGATGCAAAGATAAAATTTGACACAAAAACAGATGAATTTGATGAAGAGAATTTGTCATTACAATGATATATTAACAGAACATTTGTGCGTGTTTACTCCAGTGAAGAGAGTAACATGCACATATGGCTAAAACATCAAAGATAGAATGGAGTTTACAAATTGCATAACCCAAGTTTGGCTATTAGCTTTACTTCTTGAACGTTGGCCTGCACTTGGCATGCACAGCAGGACCTAATCGACTCCTGTCCATGCTTACAGCTGCCAATTTCTTTGCCGCGTTCAGGTAGACAGCTCCTCTGAGTATCCATTCATCAGCCTCGTGGCTGTAGAATTCTTCAAATGGTTCTCGACACAAGGCACATACTTTGTATTCATCAGTGGAACTCATCCAATCTTCTTCTTCTTTTTCCTTCTCCACAGGAGCATCAGCTTTTGGAAATCCAGTAACTGCAGCAACATCTGCCCTAGCAGCCAGCCACGTGTCTACACCATCTAACCACATACGAGAAATCCTTCTCTGCTTCTGCTGCTTAGATATCTTGATTGTCCGGGTTTTAATCACATGCCAATCCATATGCCTGCTATGATCATCTTGGCACTTGAATCTGATTTCACATGTGGAGCATTGTCTTGGAATATCAGCATACAAGGATCTAATCACAGGTTCATGCCTCACTTTAAGTTGGTTTCATCAAATACAACACCCCTAAAATCATCTTCCTTTTTAATCAAGGAATTCATGAGTGAATTTTTCTAACCAAGACATTCATTAGCCAGGTTGGTTACTGGTTTCCAGCAACTTCGGTGCACAATTGAATTTGCAACTATTTGCATTATTACTTTGGACCTCATGTTTAGCCAAAGAAATTAATCCATCGCCAGCCAAAGAGGTTATTAGCAAATCAGAATAGCCAGAAGCTACTTGAGCCTGTGAATTCAAAGGCATGTTTGTAGCGCTTAGATTCACCAAATTAAGCTGCATAACTGGGGGATTTGGAGTGAAACCCCCATTGTTATTAACTGTATTATTACACATTACAGAATTGTTGAGAAACCAGAAAGCAGAGGAGCAATTAATGACTGTGAATTAATATACATATTTTTAACATCATCATTCAAAGAATTAGAAAGCACAAAAGAAGAGTTTGTTAACAAACCAGAAGACACAAGAGAACTTTGTGATTGTGAATTCAACAAATAAGTGTTAGTTAGATTCTGATTCAACATGGGCTTTACAATGGCAGGATTTGGCATTGAATACAAAGGGCCTCCTAGTGAATTTGAACTATACAAATTAAGGTTTGCCATAAACAAACTTCTGTTAACCTCTGATTTCTTCTCTTGAAACTGTTGCATTGCTGGATGATTTGGATTGAAAACCCCATTATCAACCTTCAAACTATTGTCTTGGAAATGTTAAGAAACTTGATAATTTGGCACCGAAAACCCATTATAAAACCCTGGCTTCATGCCTTGAAATTGGATCAATTATTTAAACATAATAATAATAATAATAATAATAATAATAATAATAAATGGTTATTTCTTGTCGTTGATAAATATCAATTAAATGTTTTTCATTTTCTGAACTTGGATCAATTATTTAAACTACCAGTAGAAAGCAATTACTTTTTTAAAAAAAGGAATTTGGTAAATAAGTCAATTTATACTTTAATTTATGAATAATAATTTAATCCAGTTATGATGAATACGAATCTGATCCAACTTGAATAAGTGATTTATTTTAGATAGTTAACTTATTTAATTATTAATAAATATGATAAAAATATTGTTAAACTCTAACTCAAACCTAACTTAATACACACACTCCAAATACGATAGAATATGGATAAATGAGTTTTTTTTTAATATATCTACATTTATTAAAATAATCAAATCGAGAATTACGTAACAAGATATTCACTGATAAAATTATAGAAGGAAAATATAATTAAGACTTTAGAGGGATACCAAATATTTAAAAAACAAGGAAAGTTTGAAAGTAGATCTGAGAAAGTATATAGGTGAGAAGCATACTTTCAAAAGCACCGCCATCATCCTTTGAACAATCCAAGTGTCATTGGATTGTTTCCTGGTTGATTCTAATGTGAGGGATGTGAGATATCTTGGGCCAGTCCTCTCCTTTCTCTTTCTTGCACCTCTTTGCCAATTCTGGACAGTTGTTGATTGTCAGCTGGCTGAGGTTACTGAGACTGTGTACCCCATCTGGCAATGACACCAAATTAGGGCAATCCTGAATATACAAGGCTGAAAGGGACGTGAGATAACCAATCTGATTTGGCAAAGAAGCTAGTCCCTTGCAATCATATATCCTTAGAGATTGGAGAGAAGTGAGATGTTGGATACTCTCTGGCAATGTATTCAGCTTTGGACATCTTAAGAGGTTCAAATGTTCAAGTGCCATCAGATGTAACACTCCCTCAATTAAAGATGCAAGATTATCACAAGTGTCAATCTCCAAGCGACGAAGAGAAGATAAGCCACAGAGCCCATTCATTGGCAGAGAATTTAATCTTCCACAACGACATATCTCTAAAACCTCCAAAGAAGTGAGGTTCCGAAAACCTTCCTCTGGCAAGCTTTCAAGTGCATCACAACCACATATCCATAATCTTTTAAGAGCAGAAAGGTTATCAAATACCTTATTTGACAAAGACTGCAGATCTCTCAGGTAATAAATTTGTAAGCTTTCAAGGAGCGTATGATTTTGCAAAAACCCTTCTGGAAGCTCTATCACGTTGGCAACATGTCCAATATGAAGGGAGGTGATGGAAGTGAAATTACTAATTGATATCAGTAAAGAAACGTTCCCTCCTTTGATGCGTAATTCTTTGATGGAGGGTATAATTGGTATTTCGGTCAACAAAGGACAACCACCTACATGTAATTCTCGCAGGCGAGGAAAACGACATGCATCCCATTGCTCTAATCTCCTCATTGAATGAAAAACCAGCTTCTCTAAAGATGGGAATGAATTTTGCGCATCTCCATACACGTGGCTGTCAATACACTTCACACCATGCATTTCCCATAATACAAGACTCTTGAGGAACTGCAGCTTCCCAAACGGTGGAAGTTGTTCACAGTTGGGACATTCTGTTATCTCCATCTCCACTAGATTTGGTAGCGTCAAGTTCAAGTTCATCATCCAATTACTTGGGAATTCTGAACCACCATATCTAGTTAACCTCAACTTCTTCAGATTTGAAGGAGGTTGAAGCGCACCAAGTACCTCCTCCGCCTTATTATTTGGTATGGAAATAATACTGTTAGGTCGTCCATTCCCATGCCAAAATAAAGTAAGTGATACAAGAGCTGTCTTCAACTTCAAATTTGCACTTCTGGCATCTGTTACATTCTGAACATTATCAAGATCTGTGATTGTCAATTCACCAGCGAGATTGTTCAGCTCTTCCAGCTCCCCTATATGACGACCCTCCTCCTTACCCACAATGAACAGGCCAAGTTTTCGCAGGCATGTCAATTGCCCCATTCCACGAGGCATGAATCGAAGTGCATCACAACCCATGATGTCAAGATAGACGAGACTTTTCATGTGCTTCATACCTTCTGGTAATTGGATGAGTTTGTAGCAATCTCTCAGATCTAGTGTCTGGAGGTTTTGGAGAGAGGTTATACCTTCAGGAAGTGTTTTGCAGTAGGAGCTTGACACATCTAGATACCTTAGATGTTTCAAATCACAAATTGACTTTGGCATTTTCTCCACGTATGCTATTAAACTCAAGGCTCGATGTTTTGGACTAGAAGAATACATATTAAGGCTCTTTCCCCAGCGCTTTTGAATCCAATCGTAATCCACCGAAAGACATTTGCGCAGTGAATGGACATTGAGAAGTTTTTCTTTTGGAGAAGCTGGTCGCCTGTATCCAAATTCTACATGACGGACAGTTCTAGAAACTTCTGACTCCTCATGGCCTTCGTTGTTATAGCATTCTTGTACTGCAATGGACTGTGCAAGATCATGCATAAGATCGTCCATTTTACATGTTATGTTGCCAAACCCATCATCCTCGACCTCTTGCAGAAATGACCTTCCCACCAGTTCATTGAATATCTCAATACCCGTGATGTGCAAATCCATTTCTCTTTTGCAACAAATAAAGCCATTTGCCATCCACAAAGCAACCAGCTCCTCCCTCCTCATCACTTGATCTTTTGGAAATATAGAGCAAAATGCAAAGCATTGCTTCAAATGTGGTGATAGATTAGTGTAACTCAACCTCAAAGCAGGTAAAATCTTGTTTGCTTCTTCTCTTAGATCCCACATCTCACTTTCTTTGACAGCCATCCACTGATCTTCAGTATCTTTTAGCAGCATTAGGTTCCCGAGTGCCTTTATAGCTAAAGGAACACCACCACACTTCTTCACTATTGATTCTCCAATTTTTTCCAGGTGTGCCCACTCCTCTTTCCTTCTCATCCCAAATGCAAGCCGTTGAAACAAATGACAAGAATCTTCCTCAGACAATCTTCCCATTTGATGGACAAAAGTTGTTGCCATTCTACGAGCAACCATCTCAATACGCGTAGTTACTAACACAACACTACCTTTAGCTCCGCACCTTAACATCTCCTTCAATTTACTCCAACTATCACCACAATCATCCCACACATCATCCAGTACAAGCAAAAACTTCTTTCCAGTTAACTTCTGTTGGAGGCGTTGCTGCAAGGGATCCAGTTCTTCAAGACCACAAGAGGCACCTTCAATGGACTCTATGATGGCTTTTGTTAATCTTCTTATGTTGGAATCAGTAGATACACACACCCAGATCCTCAAATCAAAATGTTGTTTAACCCTTTCTTCATTGTAGACTAATTGAGCAAGTGTTGTTTTCCCGAGGCCCCCCATGCCCCACATAGCATGAATAGAGAGATTGTCTGCATTAGTGAGCAGGATGTTGACTAGTTCCTCTTTCTCCTTGCCTCTACCGAGAATTTCTGATTCATTCACGATTGAGATGGTAAGTCGCCAATCGTAGGTATGATCAGCTGCTATGTCCCCGACTCCTCCTGATGCTAAACCGAACGTGCTTTTCTCATTGGCTATGGCATCCAGTTTTTCTCTCATATTTTTCAATTTATGCGCCATTCTTGATGGAAAAACAAGTGGATTATGACGGATAGAAAAGAAGGATCTTACCCAATTTTTGAGGCCTCTTCGCTGTTGTTGCCACTGAGCTTCAATGGCAAACTCATCTAGCAAATCATCAACATCATAAGCTGCATCCTTGAGGTGTCCAAGCCAAACCTTGATAGCCTCGTCCTTCCACTGCTTCACCTCTGCATCCTGGAGCACAGCTTGAATGGTTCTGAACGTGCGCTTGAGATTTTCAAGCTCGGTCTCTAGGCCCCTAGCAAGCCCAAGCTCTTGAAGAATTGAGGAATTCAAATTCCCCATGACTGTACTCACAAGAGCAGAAACAATTGCATCAGCCATAGCTTGTTTAGTAATGGATGTTGTTGAGAAATAGAAAAGGTGAAAAGGAAAACTAAAAGCAGGGGATGTGAGCAAGAAATGGGAAGTAAAAATTGAGAAAACAGAGAGCAGTATGGGATGAGAAATGGTAAAAGTTGAAGTTGGGAAGTTGTTGTTGAAGAGGTTATGATGAGGGAGGTTGCAGTGTCAGCTAGTTCATGGAAGGAGAGTTGGAGAGGGAGGTTTATGTTAGTAAAAGAGGAGAGGGATGGATTGGCCTGACTAGAATATGTGGTGGAAACGAGGATTGGCCTGACTAGAATATGTGGTGGAAAAAAGAAGGAAAGAAGGTGATGGTCTGGTCAAAGGTGATGGTCGGTGGCCTCACTGGCTTAAATTAAAATTGTATTGCTCATCTCTCATCAATTATGAAACTTTCCGCTTCTTTTTTGAATGGTTGTTTGGCTTTGTGAAGACGAGGAACTTCATGAATCTGGTGAACGTCTAAAATATACCGTGCTTGATTGATTCTACTCTCTCAAATTGTGTGGCCTAAATCATCAGCTGGCCATGGAATCTCTTACAACTTCCGCCATTTTGATATTGCGTTTGCTCAGCCTGTTTAATATTGCAACAGCCCTCTAAAATTGTAGTTGCAACAGCCCTCTAAAATTAGAGATGGACTACAATTTGAATGTCAATTTAATTAGTTTTGTATGCAAAAGGCATCTAATTACAATAAAAAAAACTCAAACTTCCTCATGTATTCAAAGACCACCAATACAACACTCGAAATGCCCATAACATCAACTTGTTGCAGCATTCGCCAGGACAAATCTTCTTCTGCTTTTGCAACTAATGCTGGAAGTAGTTTATAGGTCAGAAAAAATTGATTCGGGTTGATGGGGCTTCGAACAATCAATAGTACATTGAGAGCTTGTATATCATTTCATCTACGATGGATGCACAGAACTCTGAGATCTAATTTGTGCACCTGATTTTCATTGCCCGGGGGATGGAAAGACCATGGAAATCGAAACAACTTTGCTCAAGAACCTCAGGCATCTGAATTTCTTCTGGATTTCTTCTTCATATTTTCTTGCACCCGTTACCGTTCCCGTCTTTCTTCCCTCTTGCGCTTTCTGGACAGTTCCTCATCCTTGGCTTTCTCTGCTTCAAGTTTTTTTCTTTCCTGCTCTTTCTTAACCTTTCGCTTCTTCATCTGTAATGCCACATTTTTTTGGAGAATTTAGCACTTACACACTAAAAATCAATCAGCAGAAAGCATATAAACATGCAGGCTAGAGACTCGACTAATCAATGATGCAAACTAGTTACAGTGCAGGAACATAAATCCAATTCTCCACTCAGTTTGGTAAGAAACACAACTAAGGCCTGAACTAGTTTGGCAACTTGTATGCATGTATTTCTTCACAACCTTGCCCTTCTTTAATTTCCAAGTATATTGATAAATGCAATTACTGGGGGATTCATGCTCATTTCTGAAAAGTTTAAACTCTAAACCAACATCACAAATAAGAAACCGGTGCAAGTCTAGATAAAATCCAGTTTTGGAATAGATTGTGTATTATAATTATTATAGCTGAATTTGTTTTGCATGGACTTTTAAGTCATTTTTTGGAGTAGATTGTGTATTATAATTAAAATCCAGTTTTGCATGGACTTTCAGTCAAGGAATATATGTTCGGTTCAACAATTCTATTGTCTTTCATATTTTCAAAGCTATCTTTTAGTTCTCATAATGACTTCTCTGGATGTAAAGATTTGTTTTTTTATTCTTTATGATCATGTTTTCTTTATTTTCGTATCTGGGTTTAGCTGCTTTAATTTTTTTTAGTTTTTGTTTTATGTCTTAGATGTAATCGATTTATTTTTTCAAGTCCATGGATGCTAAGATTGGACTATTTTTTTATTTAATTTTCAATGTTCTCTTTGTCTTTGTATCTGGAGATGTCCATTTGAAGATGTGTTGATACTTGAAGGCAATATTTATGAATATCCATTTACACGAATGAAGATTTTTTTGAGCTAATGCCACTTATTGGGATGCTTTTCTTTATGACCTAGACGAGTCTCCCGTAATTGAAGCTCTCTTCGTTTTTTTTTTTTTAGAATGTAATTGAAGTGTTTAGCCAACTTTTTCCTCCTGTTTTTTCCTAGAACTATACTCTTCAAATCTCAAGTTCAAATAAGACAATCTAATAAATGCACATTGATACGTTTCATTCAATACTTCTTTTATAGTTTATGAGCTTAATAATTCCAGTAATTTTGGGTGGGTTTGTAGTTTGTGACAAGGTTGTAAATTTTGTTTCGATTGGTGTTTTGTTTTTTCAATTGGAACGGAATGTGTAATGTTTGTGTGTGTGTGTGTATTAATTGAAAAAAAATTAGTTCAAATCCAAAAATAAAATTATTTAGAATTGTGCATTTAGTCTACAAACTTAAACAATAAAATATTTTTTATGAAAAAATTATGAACATGTATAATATTACGAGAATACTATCATCAATCTCGCAAGGTCATTACATTCTTTGATCGCTCTGAAATTTTAACATAATATATATAAATATGCCAAGAGACTCCTCATAAAATTTCATCTTAATCTAACGGTCGGATTGATTGATATTGTAAAATTATTCATTATTTTAAAAAAATACTATTCAGCCGAAAAATCCAGAATAAACTGGAATTTAAACCGAGATAAAAACAACATTGTTTTTGTCTCGTTTTTTTAACTGATACAAAATATTATGGCCAAAACAAAACTGACAACCCTGGTTTGTGCTGCTTATCAACGTGTTGAATATAATAGAAATGTAACTTGCCTTGACATTGAATGCCATTTTTAAATGTAAAAATATAAATTTTATGAATTGATAAAATTTGACTCAAAAGTTGATGAATTTTATGAAGAGAAATTGTGATTACAATGATATATTAACAGAACATTTGTGCGTGTTTACTGCAGTGAAGAGAGTAACATGTACATATTGCTTGATCTGCACTAGCTTATGGCTAAAACATCAAAGACAGAATGGAGTTTGCAAATTTATTTTTTTTGGATTCGAGGAAATCCTTAGGAAAGCACACTTTGTAGGCCCAGGTGAACAAGTAAAACCCTAGCTATCCTAGACACTTATAAGAGATACACGCTCTGACTCGAACTCGAGACTTGTTGTGCAGATTTAAGTGGGACGAGTTTGCAAATTGCATAACCCTAGTTTGACTACTAGCATTATTACTTGAACGCTGGCCTGCACTTGGCATGCACAGGAGGACCTAATCAACTCCTATCCATGCTTACAGCTGCCGATTTCTTTGTCGCGTTCAGGTAGACAGCTCCTCTGAGAATCCATTCATCAGCCTCGTGGCTGTAGAATTCTTCAAATGGTTCTCGACACAAGGCATAGACTTTGTTTTCATTAGTGGAACTCATCCAATCTTCTTCTTCTTTTTCCTTCTCTACAGGAGCATCACCTTTTGCAAATCCAGTAACTGCAGCAACATCTGCCCTAACAGCCACCCACAGATCTACACCATCTAACCACATACGAGAAATCCTTCCCTGCTTCTGCTTCTGTTGCTTGAATTATCTTGATTGTCCGGTTTTTAATCACATGCCAATCCATATGCTTGCTATGATCATCTTGGTGTCAAGGAACCATCTCATCAAAAAGCTTAAACTTTTAGATGAGGTCCCATAATATGATTTATATTATTCTCTAACACTTGCACTTGAATATGATTCCACATGTGAAGCATTGTCTTGGAATATCAGCATACAAGGATCGAATCACAGGTCCATGCCTCACCTTAAGCTGGTTTGCATCAAATACCACACCCCTAAAATCATCTTCCTTTTTAATCAAGGAATTCATGAGTGAATTTTTCAAACCAGGACATTCATTAGCCACAAGTTGGTTACTGGTTTCCAGCAACTTCGATGCACAATTGAATTTGTAGCTATTTGCATTATTACTTTGGACCTCGTGTTTAGCCAAAGAAATTAGTCCATCGCGAACCAAAGAGGTTATTAGCAAATCAGAATAGCCAGAGGCTACTTGAGCCTGTGAATTCAAAGGCATGTTTGTAGCGCTCAGATTCACCAAATTAAGCTGCATAACTGGGGGATTTGGAGTGAAACCCCTATTGTTATTAACTTCATTATTACACATTACAGAACTTGTTAAGAAACCAGAAGAAGAGGAGCAATTAATGACTGTGAATTAATATACATATTTTTAACATCATCATTCAAAGAATTAGAAAGTAGAAAAGAAGAGTTTGTTAACAAACCAGAAGACACAAGAGAGCTTTGTGATTGTGAATTCAGCAAATAAGTGTTAGTTAGATTCTGATTCAACATGGGCTTTACAGTGGGAGGATTTGGCATTGAATACAAAAGGCCTCCTAGTGAATTTGAACTATACAAATTAAGGTTTGGCATAAACAAACTTCTGTTAACCTCTGACTTCTTCTCTTGAAACTGCTGTATTGCTGGATGATTTGGATTGAAAACCCCATTATCAACCTTCAAACAACTGTCTTGAAAATGTTGAGAAACTTGATAATTTGGCACCGAAAACCCATTATAAAACCCTGACTTCATGCCTTGAAATTGCCGCGAAAGTGGAGGATACGACTTTGAAACCACAAAATTATTACTATCAGGCTTCCAAGCTTGCAAGTTTGGCATAAAAACCCTATTGTTCCCCCCTGCTTTTTGATCTTGAAGTTGTGGCAAAGCTTGGAACTCTGGTGCCAAACCACCATTATTACTCAACTCTGGCTTCCAGGCTTGAACCCTTGCATGGAAACCAGAAACCCCATAATTAAGCTCCACCTTCTTGCCCTCAAACTGCGGCAAAGATTGAATCTTTGGACCGTAATTGACAACCCCATTATTATTAAAATGATCAACCCTTGGATTCTTGGCTTGAAGCCCTAGTTGATTACGATGGTAATAGTCTCCACCTTGTTGCTGGTGTTCCATGTAACTTGTTCTTGATCTCTTTTGAGAATTAAGAACTGGGTTGTGCAGATTAGGCACTTCCATAGGGTGATGATGATCTTTCCTTGTTATTAGTGTTGCAGCCATGTTTATTATATACTTACTTTGCAAGAAATCAACAGCAACAATAATAAGCAAATAGAGAAAAGAAAAGCAAACCCTAACAAGCAAACCCTAGAGAAAAGCAAGAAAAGGAACCTTAGACAAGAAGAAAAGAATTACCAAACAGCGAGTGCTTTGATTTCTTCAAGGAAAGCGAAAGCTATTACTATTAGTGGTCTGATTTGGTTGGCAATGGCTTGGCTTTGCTTTATAGGCAGCAGAGGCAGGTGGTCGTAGAGTAAGTTATAAATTAGTCCCTCTAGTCTTATGACATAAATCCAATAACAAAATAATATATACTTTAGTCTACAAAGTGATTTATTCATCCTTTTACTATTGTAACCATGTTTAATATAATAAATACTTTTCCAAAAAAATATATTATTTTCTTATTTTCTTTTCTTCTTAATAAGAATACAATAAAGTAAAATAACATGAAATGGGTAAAAGCGATCAATTTACAAATATATTTAAAATATATGGACTAATTTGTTGATTTGAAACTATATTGACTATATAATTCAATTCCAAAGATTAATTTATAATGCATTAAACTAATATATATATATATATATATATATATAGCAAAGTTTTGATTGCCTTGTTAGTCAGTCAAAAATACCTTTTTTCCATATTCTGAGAAAGTAAAACATAATAATAATAATAATAAATAAAAAATTGGTTATTTCTTGTCGTTGATGAATACGAATCTGATCCAACTTGAATAAGTGATTTTTTTTAGATAGTTAACTTATTTAATTATTAATAAATATGATAAAAATATTGTTAAACTCTAACTGAAACCTAACTTAATACACACACTCCAAATACGATAGAATATGGATAAATGAGTTTTTTTTTTTAATATATCTACATTTAAAATGTTATAAAAAATACCCTACGAATATTTAAAAAGTTTTCAAAATATACCTACATTTCTAATTGTTTTTAATTCTCTATTTTACAAATGGCAAACTGCTACCCATTCCACATTTATTCAAGCTCTATAATATGATATTGCTGAAATCAACGTTTAGCTTCCAAAATTATAAGCATGGAGATGGATATCTATTTGATGGTCCTGGTGGGATTCTTGCTCATTTTCAATCCAATTCTTTCCTCCATGCTATACGCATGATTTTATAAAATTAACCCTTATTAAAAAAAATTTAGTTTGCATATCTATTTGAATTTACTGCACAAGTAGGAAGTATTCATGTTACACCGAAGAAGAGTCAGATGATTAGCAGGGAAGCATCATTCATACAATCTACTGACCATTTCTTTTAATTGTACAATAAATTGGAATTACATCTTATAATCAAATCGAGAATTACGTAACAAGATATTCACTGATAAAATTATAGAAGGAAAAAATAATTAAGACTTTAGAGGGATACCAAATATTTAAAAAACAAGGAAAGTTTGAAAGTAGATCTGAGAAAGTATATAGGTGAGAAGCATACTTTCAAAAGCACCGCCATCATCCTTTGAACAATCCAAGTGTCATTGGATTGTTTTATCGTTGATCGTAATGTGAGGGATGTGAGATATCTTGGACCAGTCCTCTCCTTTCTCTTTCTTGCACCTCTTCGCCAATTCTGGAAGCTCTATCACGTTGGCAACATGTTCAATACGAAGGGAGGTGATGGAAGTGAAATTACTAACTGACATCAGTAAAGAAACGTTCCCTCCTGCGATGTGTAATTCTTTGATGGAGGGTATAATTGGTATTTCGGTCAACAAAGGACAAACACCTACATGTAATTCTCGCAGGCGAGGAAAACGACATGCATCCCATTGCTCTAATCTCATCATTGAATAAAAAAACAGCTTCTCCAAAGATGGGAATGAATTTTGCGCATCTCCATACACGTGGCTGTCAATACACTTCACACCATCCATTCTCCCTAATGCAAGACTCTTGAGGAACTGCAGCTTCCCAAACGGTGGAAGTTGTTCACAGCTGGGACATCCTGTTATCTCCATCTCGACTAGATTTGGTAGCGTCAAGTTCAAGTTCATCATCCAATTACTTGGGAATTTTGAACCACCATATCCAATTAAACTCAACTTCTTCAGATTTGAAGGAGGTTGAAGCTCACCAAGAACCTCCTTCGCCTCATTATTTGGTATGGAAGTAATACTGTTAGGTCGTTTATTCCCATGTCGTCTATTCCCATGTCGTCTATTCCCATGCCAAAATAAAGTCAGTGATAGAAGAGCTCTCTTCAACTTCAAATTGGCACGTCTGGCATCTGTTACATTCTGAACATTATCAAGATCTGTGATTCTCAATTCACCAGCGAGATTGTTCAGCCCTTCCAGCTCCCCTATATGACGACCTTCCTCCTTACCCACAATGAACAGGCCAAGATTTCGCAGGCACATCAATTGCCCCATTCCACGAGGCATGAACTGAAGTGAAGAGCAATCCGTGATGTCAAGATAGACGAGACTTTTCATATGCTTCATACCTTTTGGTAATTGGATGAGACTAAAGCAATCTCTCAGATATAGTGTCTGGAGGTTTTGGAGAGAGGTTATACCTTCAGGCAGTGTTTTGTACAAGGGGCGTGACACCTCTAGATACCTTAGATGTTTCAAATCACAAATTGACTTTGGCATTTTCACCATGTAATCTCTTAAACTCAAGGCTCGATGTTTTGGACTAGAAGAATACATATTCAGGCTCTTTCCCCAGCGCTTTTGAATCCAATCGTAATCCACCGAAAGACATGTGCGCAGTGAATGGACATTGAGAATTTTTTCTTTTGGAGAAGCTGGTCGGCTGTATCCAAATCTTACATGACGGACAGTTCTAGGAACTTCTGACTCCTCATGGCCTTCGTTGTTATAGCATTCTTGTACTGCAATGGACTGTGCAAGATCATGCATAAGATCATGCATTTTACATGTTATGTTGCCAAACCCATCATCCTCGACCTCTTGCAGAAATGACCTCCCCACCAGTTCATTGAATATCTCAATACCCTTGACGTGCAAATCCATTTCTCTTCTGCAACAAATAAAACCATTTGCCATCCACAAAGCAACCAGCTCCTCCCTCCTCATCACGTGATCTTTTGGAAATATAGAGCAAAATGCAAAGCATTGCTTCAAATGTGGTGATAGATTAGTGTAACTCAACCTCAAAGCAGGTAAAATCCCAGCTGCTTCTTCTGTTAGATCCCAAATCTCACTTTCTTTGACAGCCATCCACTCATCTTCGCCATCTTTTAGCCGCATTAGGTTCCCGAGTGCCTTTATAGCTAAAGGAACACCACCGCATTTCTGCGCTATAGATGCTCCAATGGCTTCCAGTTGTACCTGCTCTTCTTTCCTTCTCATCCCCAATGCAAGCCGTTGAAACAAATGCCGAGAATCTTCCTCAGACTATCTTCCCATGTGATGGACAAAAGCTGTTGCCATTCTACGAGCAACCATCTCAATACGCGTAGTTACTAACACAACACTACCTTTAGCTCCGCACCTTAACATCTCCTTCAATTTACTCCAACTATCACCACAATCATCCCACACATCATCCAGTACAAGCAAAAACTTCTTTCCAGTTAACTTCTGTTGGAGGCGTTGCTGCAAGGGATCCAGTTCTTCAAGACCACAAGAGGCACCTTCAATGGACTCTATGATGGCTCTTGTTAATCTTTTTATGTTGGAATCAGTAGATACACACACCCAGATCCTCAAATCAAAATGTTGTTTAACCCTTTCTTCATTGTAGACTAATTGAGCAAGTGTTGTTTTCCCGAGGCCCCCCATGCCCCACATAGCATGAATAGAGAGTTCACCTGCATTAGTGAGCAGGATGTTGACTAGTTCCTCTTTCTCCTTGCCTCTACCGTGAATTTCTGATTCATTCACGATTGAGATGGTAAGCCGCCAATCGTAGGTATGATCAGCTGCTATATCCCCGACTCCTCCTGATGCTAAACCGAACGTGTTTTTCTCATTGGCTATGGCATCCAGTTTTTCTCTCATATTTTTCAATTTATGCGCCATTCTTGATGGAAAAACAAGTGGATTATGACCGATAGAAAAGAAGGATCTTACCCAATTTTTGAGGCCTCTTCGCTGTTGTTGCCACTGAGCTTCAATGGCAAACTCATCTAGCAAATCATCAACATCATAAGCTGCATCCTTGAGGTGTCCAAGCCAAACCTTGATAGCCTCGTCCTTCCACTGCTTCACCTCTGCATCCTGGAGCACAGCTTGAATGGTTCTGAACGTGTGCTTGAGATTTTCAAGCTCGGTCTCTAGGCCCCCAGCAAGCCCAAGCTCTTGAAGAATTGAGGAATTCAAATTCCCCATGACTGTACTCACAAGAGCAGAAACAATTGCATCAGCCATAGCTTGTTTAGTAATGGATGTTGTTGAGAAATAGAAAAGGTGAAAAGGAAAACTAAAAGCAGGGGATGCGAGCAAGAAATGGGAAGTAAATATTCAGAAAACAGAGAGCAGTATGAGATGAGAAATGGTAAAAGTTGAAGTTGGGAAGTTGTTGTTGAAGAGGTTATGATGAGGGAGGTTGCAGTGTCAGCTAGTTCATGGAAGGAGAGTTGGAGAGGGAGGTTTCTGTTAGTAAAAGAGGAGAGGGATGGATTGGCCTGACTAGAATATGTGGTGGAAACGAGGATTGGCCTGACTAGAATATGTGGTGGAAACGAGAAGGAAAGAAGGTGATGGTCTGGTCAAAAGTGATGGGCGGTGGCCTCATTGGCTTAAATTAAAACTGTATTGCTCATCGTTTATGAAACTTTCCGCTTCTTCTTTTTTGAATGGTTGTTTGGCTTTGGGAAGACGAGGAACTTCATGAATCTGGTCTAGTAAGATTTCACAAGTCAGTGAACGTCTAAAATATACCGTGCTTGATTGATTCTACTCTCTCAAATCGTGTGGCCTAAATCATCAGCTGGCCATGGAAGCTCTTACAACTTCCGCCATTTTGATATTGCTTTTGCTCGGCCTGTTTAATATTGCAGTTGTTGTAGTTGTAGTTGCAACAGCCCTCTAAAATTAGAGATGGACTACAATTTGAATGTCTTTCTTTGTCAACAATTTAATTAGTTTTGTATGCAAAAGGCATCTAATTACAATAAAAAAAACTCAACCTTCCTCATGTATTCAAATATGTCATCACTTGCTATTTCGAAAATGAACCACCATTTTTTACCATATTGGAAAATCAGTCTGAAAATATGTCATCACTTGCTATTTCGAAAATGAATAATCAACTTATTTAGATCCCATTATATTGTTTGGTCAACATGTCAAATTTACCATATTCTGATTTTATAACTGATTTACACAGATAATTCAGAGCTTGCTTGAGATGGAAAGTAAATCTGACTGAATAACCTAACAATACCAAATTATTAAACTTCCAACATACCTTTCCATTACCAATCCAAAATACATTGAATAGATTTTGATAGAAAGTGGACCACAGTTTGTAGAATCAAGTTTAGGGATACATGAATACAGGTGGTTCCTTAGAACCTTTTTGAATTGTAAATGCATCATGCAACATACACAAGTTACGGACACAGAAGTTACCATTTCTGTCTTCCTCTGAAAACTCTGAATCAGAAAATGATTGATCACCTACATCATCATCACCTTCACTCCCTTCATCAGAATCCTGAAGTGATTAATAGAATTAGTATACCTGAGAACAAGTAAATTGTGGTAACGCAACTTGAAATATTTAGGTGACATCCAATTTTAAACATAACAGCAAGACATTGAGGACATCATGTCCTATGTAGACCAAAAGATAAACAATATCTGAAAGCTATCCATTTTATTGCTCAATTTCAGAGATGCTAAGCTCAGCCTCACACCTTACTGCAGAAATCAAAAGCCCACTGAAATAAAAAAAAAAAAAAAAAAGTGCAGTTGATAGAGAAAGCACTATAACAAAGTGGAAGAGCAGGTTTGGGCTGTGAAAAAAAATCCAGAACACCTCTATAACCTATAGATCGATTTATCAGGCAATAAAGAAGCATCATACAAATACAAGAGTTTCAAAAATATTTTCCTAAGCATACTCATGCTGGCTCCCAAACATAAGGACAGAGCATAGAAGCAAAGACAGGTGCAGAAGTATAAGAACTCAACATCTAAAGATAGTTTTGAAATAATCTTTCTTTAAAATCACTTTTCCTTTCTTTATGGTCCCTTTCCTTGTCAGAAATGGTTTTTTAAAAGTAACAACATTGATTACCTTGAGATCCTTATCATCAATGTCATTTCCAAACATTGCTTTTCTCCTTAGCCTTCCACCATGAAACTCAACTTGTTCCTTCATGCGGTCTTGAGGATCAACTTTCTGCTTGGCTGCAGCACCATACTCTTCATCAGAGCCATCACTTTCTCCATTTACCAAAGCATCTTTTTGAGCAGCTTCATCTTCGTCTGTAGATTCAGAACCATCAAGATCCTCAGCATCACTTTCCTCACCTGACTCATTAGGTTCTAGATTGTGTGAATGATCAACAGATTCGTGATTATCTTTTGCATCATTCTGAGCTTCAGATGAGATATTAGCATTCCGACTGAAAAGGCTAATGAAGCTCTTTTCTAACTTCTCGTCAATAGAATATTTTGTATTCTGCAGTGACTTCACCAAAGACTCCCCTACATCTTGGTCCTTTCCTGGTAAGAAAGGAACTAGATACTTTTAGCAGTGGCAGTTTCAATAAAGACACTATTTTCCTTTAGTAGTGGAAGTTACAAATAAATACAAATGTTTCGAAGTAAATATGACAAATGTGTTTATGAATTCATGAATCAAACATAGCTCCAGCCAACAGCAATATACCTTTGTGTGTCATGCTTTCATTTTTATTATCGACATTTGAATACTGGACAAAGTGGTCATTTATGTTTATGTAGACAGCATCCTTGTCATACACCAGATCCCCAATGCCAGACATGGGTGCATAAAATAATTTTTCCTTGTCACGCAATCCTTTCTTTTTGGCAGCAGATGGTAGAGGACAAGGATCAGCCAAGGCTGTAGCACCAGCCAAATTGTAATCTCCAACACCAGCAACATGCACCTGTTTCAAAAACTGTGTTTTAGACCACAAATGTGAAACTTAAGGAGGAAAATTCAAGGAAAAGGCAGCTCCCTATTTTCTACAACAAGATGATCCATGTTCGCATTGGAAAAAATACAAAAATGTAGTTGAACTAACAGGACAAAAGTATGTCAATCACAAACAACATAGCTTCTCAAGATGTGATTGATAATTGAACTGATAAGAAAAGCATGAAAGGACAACTCCAAAATGATAGTAGAAAACTGGTTTTCTCTTTCAATTCCAGTAAACTTTGGAGTACTTGCTAATTTCAGAAGGTAAAATTCACACTCAAATGGTAGAGAGAACATACCTTGGTGCCTTTCTTCAAATTACAACCACGTAGATAACCATAAAGTGTGATATTTCTATCACATTTGTTGTCCAAACGCACTCTTTCAGGAGGAGTAACATCTTCGAAACGATCCGCCAAAACATAGGGATGAGAAGTTCGCCAAGACAATGGATGGAACTTCATGACAGAAATAAATTTTGCAAGGTTGTGAATCTCTCGTTTAACATACCTGTTTGTTAGGAAAGGTTGATGAATGCAATCAATTCTATAGAAATATTCACAGGACATGTTTTCTCGCATATCTATTAGTGTAAGATCCTAAACGATGTGCATCTCTGAGATACTTACTTGCCATGAATAAGACCAGACAAATAGAACAACTTTGCCCCATCATATATTTCAGTCCAGAAACGGTGCTTGAGTCGCTGTTTTGTTTTTTTAAGTTTCTTCACATCCTTGAACTGATCAAGATGAGTAAGGACTCCCATAATTTTTGGAAATCCATGAACTTGCAAAATATTAAGAAATTCAAATGTCTCCTGCAATGGGATACAAAATCAAATTTCTCATAGAGCCTTGATTGATCAAGAGCACGAAATACTTCATAGAGCCTTGCAGAAATATGTAACAAGAAGTTCTGTGTCTAAATTAAACCCAATTGTCAGTTAAAAGAACAACACTTCTCCTGAAAAAAATTATGGTGGTCCATTGGGGAAGACAATGAAAAGAATCAAACATCGTGAGGAAAAATCTCACCATTTCAAAACCATAACTTCCATCTATCAGAAGCAAAGCCAGATCAGCGAACTTTGCAGCATCAATCATGCCATTGATGTCATTTGGGCACTCTACAAACTGAACCCGCCGTTTCTTACCTAACAAATTTCACTCAAACCACAGTAAGCTCCAAACTAAATCACCAATAAAGATCCCATCTTTGCTACCACAACTAATACTAAATGGAGCAAATGAAGGACAAACCTGATACAATAGTAATGGGTCCTCGAACCTCTTGGATATTATGCTTTGTATAATGCTTCACAAGACATTTTATCAACAGAGACTTCCCAACCTACCACCAAATGTAACAACGATTAATTGTTAAGATCATAATAAGGACAATTTTGCGTCACTTTGTAAATCCAAAAATCACAAAAACACAGTTTCCAAATCAAACAATTATAAATACTTTTCCCCACAAACCCCTAAAGCCCTAACAATTACAGTGTCACAAAGCTTCTCTCAACTCTCCACAGTTTCTAAAATCCCTAACCTCTCATACCTGAGGGGGACCGTGCACAACAACAACAGTAGTAATGGTTTTTTTCTTCTTGTTTTTATCATTAGATATTGTTTTTTCTCTTTAAAACGCGCTTTACTTACATCAAATGAGCATCGATTTTTTTTCTTTTCTGAATTTATTTTTATCCAACCCGCAACACATCGCTGGCCATATAGCTATTTATTTTATATACACATCATTCTGCATAAACTAGGGAAAACATAATTTTCTTCTACAAGTAAACAAGAGCTTCCCTTATGATTCAATCTATTCGTATGCATGGCATTTCTGTTAGATTTTAAGAGATAATTCTGAGAATTTCGTGAAAAACAAACACTGTAGAGATTCGTACGGACAAACTCTACAAATCTCCAGAAAACAGCTACTGTGGAGATTAAGAACTGGGAATGGATTTTTCCAGAAATTGATAAATTCACGAATTTGATAGTTTTGAGTAGAGAGAACAATCACACATTGGCAGAATAGCTTCGTATGGTTACTGCCATCCCATAAATTTTATTTATAAGAAACAAACGATTACAACGGCTAGTTTCTTCCAAAAATTCGGTACATTTGACTTTTCCTTAATGTTGACTATTAACTGAATTTAACTAAACAATACAGTAATTGACTAAGTACATTAAGGATATTAATAATCCGAATTACAATATGAAATCAACAACTAAAAACACTTAAAACTTGATCTTCAATTCTTCAGTTCTTCATGATCCTGTTTCGCAGACCTGGAATCATACTTCCAGTTTTCAACACTCCCCCTTGATTCCTGAGCTGCGCATTCCCACCATGTTCCTCAGTTCCTCGAACCTCTCCTTTGCCAGAGACTTTGTGAACAAGTCAGCTAGTTGTTCATTGGTGCTGCAGTACTTCATCACTAGTTCTCCTTCTTGTTGAAATTGTCTAAGTGCATGAAACTTTATCTTCATATGTTTGGTTCTATCATGGAACACTGAATTCTTTGAAATAGCTATTGCTGATTGGTTGTCACAAAATAGGTCAGTAGGTTCTTCTTGTTCACAATTCAAGTCTTTCAAGACCTTTCTCAGCCAAACCAACTGATTGGAAGCAACATATGCAGAGATATACTCTGCCTCTGCTATTGAATGAGCAACAACAGGTTGCTTTTTTGAATTCCAGCAAAAAATTCCTTCTCCTATTGCAAAGCAATATCCAGATGTACTTACCATTTCCTCATCACTACCACCCCAATCACTATCACAAAACCCTTTTAATTTGATTGTGTTCATTCTACTGAAATAAACTCCAAAATCCATGGTTCCTTTCAAGTATCTCAACACTCTCTTTGCAGCTGTGTAGTGTGTTTGACTAGGGTATTGCATGAATCTTGATAGGTAGTTAACTGTGAAAACTATATCTGGCCTAGTTGAAGATAGGTACAATAAACTTCCAATTAGGCTCCTATATATTCTTCCATCTGCACTAGGGGATCCATCTTGTTTTGTTAATTTCATTCCAAGCACCATTGGTGTGCTAACAGGTTTGCAATTATCCATTGCAAATCTGTTGAGCAATTTACTTATGAATTGCTTTTGACAAACAAAGCACCCTTTCTTAGTTTGTGAAATTTCCATTCCTAAGAAGTGTGCTAATAAACCGAGATCATTCATCTCAAATTTGTTTTTCATGTTTCTCTTAAACTCATCAATGAATTGCTCATTGTTACCCGTGAGCAACAAGTCATCAACATAAACTGAAATTATCATGATTTGATCTCCAACTTTCTTGACATAAAGAGTTGCTTCATTTAAGCTTTTCTCAAATTCTAGACTTGTCAAGTATTCATCTAACTTGCTATACCAAGCTCTAGGAGCTTGCTTTAATCCATACAAGGCCTTCTTCAATAAGTAGACTTTGTTCAAGTTTGATTCATCCTCAAAACCTTGAGGTTGTTCCACATATATTTCTTCATCTAAAGAACCATTTAGAAAGGCAGATTTGACATCCATTTGCCAAACTAACCACCCTTTTTGAGAAGCTAAAACAAGCAGCAATTTAATTGTATCCATCCTAGAAACTGGTGCAAAAGTGTCTTGATAGTCAATGCCTTGTTCTTGTGCATAGCCCTTAACTACCAATCTTGCCTTGTTTTTATTTATACTCCCATCAGCATTGAGTTTAGTTTTGTATATCCATCTAACTCCTATTACTTTTCTATGCCTAGGTCTATCCACCAATTCCCAAGTTTCATTTTTCTCAATCATATTAAGTTCTTCCTTCATTGCTGCTACCCACATTTTTGATTCCATTGCTTCTTCAATATTAGTAGGTTCAGTGGTTACTAAGTTGCATCTATTGTAAATATCACTTAACAACCTAGTTCCTCTTACAGATTGTTCATCTTCATCTTCTAGTATTTCTTCTTCATCTTCATCCGAATGATGTTCTTCATCAGATTCAGGTGAAGCTTCAACTTCAACTGGAAAGTCCAATCTGTTTTCACTTAATTTTCCAGTTTCCCAATTCCAAGTTTGTTCTTCAGCAAACTTAACATTTCTTGCTATTACTGCTTGATTTGATTTAAGATCATATATCTTATAACCACTGGATTTTGAGCTATACCCTATTAGGATTCCAATCTCGGCTTTCTGATCTAGCTTACTTCTTTTCATTTCTGGTTGCAGTACATAGCATGGGCTACCAAATATTTTTACATGATCTAGTTTAGGTTTATCTCCATACCATTCTTCAAAGGGAGTTGTATCACCTAATGATTTTGTACTTAACCTATTCAAAATGTATGCACCTGTACTCACAGCTTCTGCCCAAAATTTCAGGGGCAATTTCTTTTCATAGAGAAGGCATCTAGCCATCTCCATTAGGGTCCTATTTCTCCTCTCACTCACCCCATTTTGTTGTGGGGTGTATGGGACTGTGAGTTGATGTTTAATACCTTCTTTAATAAGGTATTCCTCAAACTTATGGGAGGTGTATTCACCCCCATTGTCAGTCCTCAAGGTTCTTAGGCAGCAGTTTGATTCCTTCTCAACTGCAGCCTTGAACCTTAGAAATGTTTCAAACACCTCACCTTTTGTTTTGAGGAAATAGACCCAACAATATCTACTAAAATCATCTATGAAAAGCAAAAAATACCTTGCACCATTCAAGGACTCATTTTGCATGGGGCCACAAATATCAGAATGTACTATCTGCAGTTTAGTGTTTGTTCTAGTAGAGGAATTGTTGAATTTAACTCTAGCTTGTTTTCCTAACTGACATGCTTCACATACATCTTTTAGTTCATGTATGTTAGGTAATCCATCTACTAGTTTTAATTCTGCCATTTTCTTTAGGGACACATAATTAACATGTCCCATGCGTTTATGCCATAAAACAGAATTTTCAGTTATGCTAGTGTTCATGCTTAGATGTTCAAGTTGTTTTTCTATACTAAAACACCTATTAGACATTTTTGCAGTAAATAGAATGACTCCTTGATCATCTTTGATCGTGCAAATGCCATTTAAAAATAGTAATGAAAAATTGTCCTCAAGTAGTTGTCCTACACTAATGAGGTTTTGATCATATTCAGGAACATATAAGATGTTCTCAAACCTTTTTAACCTAGCTAAAGTGTCAATGTTCACTTCACCTTTACACTCAACACCTACATATTGTCCATTAGCAACCTTGACTCTAGATTTATAGTTTATATCAAGGTTTTCAAACAAGTTCAAATCAGCAGACATATGGTTTGAACATCCACTGTCAATTAACCAAGTTTGATTACTTACCTCTGTTTTGCTGCAACTTTGAGTTGTAGTGGTTGTGAATAATACCTCATCTTTAGTCTCCTCCACTTCAGCAACATGAGCTTGGTTTGAATTGCCATTTTTGCATACTTTCTCAATGTGGCCGAACTGCTTGCACTTTCTGCATTGTGCATTTTTGAGGTAACACCATGCCTCTAGGTGATTGGTCTTTCCAGAATATTTGCAGGTAGGGAATTGATCTCTTTTCTCTTTTCCTTTTGTGTTGAATCTGTTGGACTGGTTGGACTGATTTTGGTTATTTGGCCAACTTTTTCCTTGCCATGGTTTTCCAGATTTTGGCTTGTTTTCTGAATTTCTGAAGAACACCTGGGAATTTTGAACCCTTGTTCTTCCTTTGAATCCAGCAGTGAATGCTTCTTCACTTATATTCTCTTGTCTCAATGCCTGCCTTTGCTCCACAGTTTGCAGTGCATTGATGAGTTCTTGAATACTTATTGTAGTCAAATCTTTAGACTCTTCCAATGAACAAATCTTGTTCTCGAATTTTTCTGGTAAACTGACCAGAATTTTCTCCACAACTCTTGATTCTTGAATGTCTTCTCCAAGCAAAGTCATTTGGTTCACAATTTTTGACACTCTTGATGAGAACTCTTTGACATTTTCTGATTCTTTCATCTTTATGCCTTCGAATTGTCTTCTTAAGTTCATAATCTGCATCCTCTTGGATTTCTCATCTCCTTGGAACTCAGCCTTCAACTTGTCCCAAGCTTCCTTGGCTGTTTCGCATGCCATAATCCTTGAAAAAATTTCCTCATTCACTGCATTGTGAATGCAGGTAAGGGCTTTGAACTTCTTTGTTCTTTGCTCATTGTAGTATCTTAGTTGGGCCATTGTTGGATCTTCATTCAAGGGATTCAGTTCCCTTTCATTCTCAACATCATCCCACAAATCAAATGCCTTCAAATACATCCTCATCTTCACAGCCCATACTCCATAATTCACACCTGTGAATACTGGAGATTTTGAAGAGAAAGAGTCCATGTCTGTCAGTTGGTGTTTCTTCTTTTAGTCTTGCACTTCTTGATCAAGACTTCACCGAATGGACAACAAGGATACCAATTGATAATTCTTGTCAATTGTTTATCCTTTTAAAGAACAAATCAAGACTAAATTCTTGATTTTAAAAATCTGCCAATTTCAAAAAAAATCCTTCTTTCCCTTTCAAGATTTTATTCAATCTTGAAAAAACTCACTTTTTCTACTCACTCGTGTTTCTCTTATCAATCCCTTTTCTAAGACCTATTCTGCTCTGATACCATGTTAGATTTTAAGAGATAATTCTGAGAATTTCGTGAAAAACAAACACTGAATGTACGGACGAACTCTACAAATCTCCAGAAAACAGCTACTGTGGAGATTAAGAACTGGGAATGGATTTTTCCAGAAATTGATAACTTCACGAATTTGATAGTTTTGAGTAGAGAGAACAATCACACATTGGCAGAATAGCTTCGTATGGTTACTGCCATCCCATAAATTTTATTTATAAGAAACAAACGATTACAACGGCTAGTTTCTTCCAAAAGTTCGGTACATTTGACTTTTCCTTAATGTTGACTATTAACTGAATTTAACTAAACAATACAGTAATTGACTAAGTACATTAAGGATATTAATAATCCGAATTACAATATGAAATCAACAACTAAAAACACTTAAAACTTGATCTTCAATTCTTCAGTTCTTCATGATCCTGTTTCGCAGACCTGGAATCATACTTCCAGTTTTCAACAATTTCAACAAGCTAGCTACCTCTTTTGCCATCATTTTTCTCCTTTTCGTTTCTCCTTTAGTTGTTTCGAGTGCCAAAAACCCTCTCCCTCTGAGCTTCTGAAAGATCTGCAACGATGCAAGAAGCTCGGGAGACAAGGTCAAAGTCATTGCTAAGCTGAAGGATACCTTAAACAATCCGGTGATTCGATCCACACCCATTCATACAATCAGTTCAAGGCCACTGCTGCACCCGATGATAATTATTTTGATGAAATTTTGGATTTAGCAATCAAAGTTTATCAGCAGAATTATAATCTTGCGGCAACTGGGATTTTAGATGCCGATACACGATATCAAAGATGATGATGTGACGATGCGGTGTCCCTGATAATAAAATCAACGGAGCAAGTTCAGGAAAAATTCAAGAGCATGGCCGCCATGGCCTAATCCATTCTCACTATGCATTCTTCAGTGCGAACTTGACATGGCCACCTTCTAAGACCCAACTCGTGTATGCTTTTCCTCCAGATATAAAACTTGATGCTGAACAAGCAATTACACTTGCTTTTTACAAATGGCAAACTGCTACCCATTTCACATTTATTCAAGCTCTATAATATGATATTTCTGAAATCAAAGTTTAGCTTCCAAAATTGTAATCATGGAGATGGATATCTATTTGATGGTCCTGGTGGGATTCTTGCTCATGCTTTTGCACCGACGACTGATGGAAGGTCTATAATTTTGATGGACAGAAAATCCTCTTATAATCAATCATATAACAAAAAGTTTATTTCAACACATTGGACTGCTGGCAAAAGTCTATACTTCAACCATCATTCTCGTGAAAATGAAGCTTTTGATTTGATCCGGCTTCATGTCCCCTCTCATCTACAAACATTGTCTGGGCCATGATCTTCCTCTTTATCATCCTCATCTCATGTGCAAGATGTTCTTTGAGCATGAAGAAATGATCACTTCCTTAACATTGCAGCTGGCCCAAAGCGAGAAGTGCAGTTGAGTTGTAACCCTAATAAAACAAAGGTTCAAATAAGTTTAGAATCCACCCTGGGCTGTATATTAAACCCAACAAGCTCACCCTACAAAAGAAGCGTTAACTTTTATTATTATATCCTTGTAGATTCATACTCCTACTTGTATATTTCCTGATAACAAAGGCCACCATCGAATATCAAATATACCCACCCCCAGGGAAGCCCTACATCTGTGTTTTTGCGATCTGTGTTTTAGCATACGTCTTAAGAGACTTGACCATCCTCGAAAAATTAAGGAAGAAAACCAACAGTGCTGTCCTTCACGTCCAGGTTTCCATCAAATTGGGTGAAGTTTTCCATAACCGAACAGCCAGGTTTTGTGTCCCAAGGAGCAATCTCATGAGGATCCCAGATCAACGAAGACACTGATTGTTCCAAAGCAAATAACTAACCAAGGCGTAAAATTAATTCGCTGGTTAGCTGTTGGGCCAACGAGAGCTTAAGGCACTTATTTCAGAAATACATGACAGTAAACACAAGTTTAAGGCACTTATTTGTTTTTGAAACGCAGTGCTAAACAGGGTTTTAGTGCTAAAAGATAATGGTTGTGAAGCTGAAAATCAAAGGGCGAGTAAATTAAACCTGAGACTTAGTGATAGTGTATCTCGTGGAAGTCTCCAATGCTGACCTGCATGGATGCATGGTAATAAAAATAAAAATAATTTGTTTGGATGGATTAGATTTCGATTTTCCAGTTTGTTTGTTTCCAGTCTAATACATTAAAATTATATTAAAATATTAAAAATAATTTGTTTGTTTTCGATTTTATATGCTTTGCTTCCAAAAACATGTCGTGATACAGCACAAGAGATGAATCTTTGTTAATTCCATTTTCCTTGAGATTTACGCCGGCAGCAGTAAGTAGTGATACAAACAAAGTACATATAACCAGTCTCGATTCAAGATTCAATCAATGAGCATCTCTTGTTTAATATTATTAGTTTTGATTAATTAAGTAAAATTACATCTCGAGCTCATTCTTCATCAAGGAAGACAGAGATTTGGGTACAGAGGAAAAGAAAACAGAGAGAGAAGACCAAAGGGTTAGTAGCATTTCATTCTTCATCAAGGAAGACAGAGATTTGGGTACAGAGGAAAAGAAAACAGAGAGAGAAGACCTGTCACGGCCAACAAGAATGAAAGCCCTGTGATTAGCAACACCCTGTCAATCCTATTCGAGAATTAAACAAAAGCGTAGATTACTATCTTGGTAATAGAAAAACAACTTATATTCTAATTCTAAGGATTTATCCAAAAAGAGCTTATCAGCTGATAGAAGCAGAGGTTCTTTGACATTGCATCCACCATAGCACTAAGTTCAAAATACCTGACAGGAGCACTGAGGCAGCTGATGGACAAGATGACTCAAGAACACACAAGAAGATCTATGATGGGATGAATTTACTGCACAAGTAGGAAGTATTGATGTTACACCGAAGAAGAAGTCAGATGATTAGCAGGGAAGTAATATTCATACAATCTATTGTCTTTTAATTGTACAATAAATTGGAATTACATCGTATAATCAAATAGAGAATTACGTAACAAGATATTCACTGATAAAATTATAGAAGGAAAAAATAATTAAGACTTTAGAGAGATACCAAATATTTAAAAAACAAGGAAAGTTTGAAAGTAGATCTGAGAAAGTATATGGGTGAGAAGCATACTTTCAAAAGCACCGCCATCATCCTTTGAACAATCCAAGTGTCATTGGATTGCCAAATAGTTGATCGTAATGTGAGGGATGTGAGATATCTTGGGCCAGTCCTCTCCTTTCTCTTTCTTGCACCTCTTCGCCAATTCTGGACAGTCGTGGATTGTCAGTTGGCTAAGGTTACTGAGACTCTGTACCCCATCTGGCAATGACACCAAATTAGGGCAATCCCAAATCTCCAAATGTTCAAGTGCCGTCAGATGTCGCACTTCCTCAGTTAAAGATGCAAGATTATCACAATAGCGAATCTCCAAGCGACGAAGAGAAGTTAAGCCACAGAGCCCATTCATTGGTAGAGAATTTAATCTTCCACAACTCCATATATCTAAAACCTCCAAAGAAGTGAGGTTCCGAAGACCTTCCTCTGGCAAGCTTTTAAGTGCATCACAACCAAATATACACAATCTTTTAAGAGCAGAAAGGTTATCAAATACCTTATTTGACAAAGACTGCAGATCTCTCATCCTATGAATATCTAAGCTTTCAAGGAGTGTATGATCTTGCAAAAACCCTTCTGGAAGCTCTATCACGTTGGCAACATGATCAATACAAAGGGAGGTGATGGAAGTTAAATTACTAACTGACATCAGTAAAGAAACGTTCCCTCCTTCGATGCGTAATTCTTTGATGGAGGGTATAATTGGTATTTCGGTCAACAAAGGACAGCCTTCTACATATAATTCTCGCAGGCGAGGAAAACGACATGCATCCCATTGCTCTAATCTCATCATTGAATGAAAAACCAGCTTCTCCAAAGATGGGAATGAATTTTGTGCATCTCCATACACGTGGCTGTCAATACACTTCACACCATCCATTTCCCTTAATTCAAGACTCTTGAGGAACTGCAGCTTCCCAAACGGTGGGAGAAGTTCACAGTTATGACAATCTCTTAGCTCCATCTCCACTAGATTTGGTAGCGTCAAGTTCAAGTTCATCATCCAATTGCTTGGAAATTTTGAACCACCATATCCAATTAACCTCAACTTCTTCAAATTTGAAGGAGGTTGAAGCGCACCAAGTACCTCCTCCACCTCATTATTTGGTATGGAAGTAATACTGTCAGATTGTCCATTCCCATGCCAAGATAAAGTCATCGATAGAAGAGCTGTCTTCAACCTCAAATTGGCACTTCTGGCATCTGTTACATTCTTAACATTCACAAGATCTGTGATTCTCAATTCACCAGCGAGATTATTCAGGCTTTCCAGCTCCCCTATGTGACGACCCTCCTCCTTACCCACAATGAACAGGCCAAGTTTTCGCAGGCACATCAATTGACCCATTCCACGAGGCATGAATCGAAGTGAATAGCAATCCTTGATGTCAAGATAGACGAGACTTTTCATGTGCTTCATACCTTTTGGTAATTGGATGAGACTATAGCAATCTCTCAGATATAGTGTCTGGAGGTTTTGGAGAGAGGTTATACCTTCAGGAAGTGTGTTGCAGTAGAGGCTTGACACATGTACATACCTTAGATGTTTCAAATCACAAATTGACTTTGGGATTCTCTCCCACAAGGTTAGTGTAAAACTCAAAGCTCGATGTTTTGGACTAGAAGAATACATATTAAGGCTCTTTCCCCAGCGCTTTTGAATCCAATCGTAATCCACCGAAAGACATGTGCGCAGTGAATGGACATTGAGAAGTTTTTCTTTTGGAGAAGCTAGTCGGCTGTCTCTAAAATTTACATGACGGACGGTTTTAGGAACTTCTGACTCCTCATGGCCTTCGTTGTTATAGCATTCTTGTACTGCAATGGACTGTGCAAGATCATGCATAAGATCGTGCATTTTACATGTTATGTTGCCAAACCCATCATCCTCGACCTCTTGCAGAAATGACCTTCCCACCAGTTCATTGAATATCTCAATACCCTTGACGTGCAAATCCATTTCTCTTCTGCAACAAATAAAGCCATTTGCCATCCACAAAGCGACCAGCTCCTCCCTCCTCATCACTTGATCTTTTGGAAATATAGAGCAAAATGCAAAGCATTGCTTCAAATGTGGTGATAGATTAGTGTAACTCAACCTCAAAGCAGGTAAAATCTTGCTTGCTTCTTCTCTTAGATCCCACATCTCACTTTCTTTGACAGCCATCCACTGATCTTTAGTATCTTTTAGCCGCATTAGGTTCCCGAGTGCCTTTATAGCTAAAGGAACACCACCACACTTCTTCACTATTGATACTCCAATTTTTTCCAGGTGTGCCCACTCCTCTTTCCTTCTCATCCCAAATGCAAGCCATTGAAACAAATGCCGAGAATCTTCCTCAGATAATCTTCCCATGTGATGGACAAAAGATGTTGCCATTCTACGAGCAACCATCACCTCACGAGTAGTTACTATGACAGCACTACCCTTAGCTCTGCACCTTAATACCTCCTTCAATTTACTCCAACTATCACCACAATCATCCCACACATCATCCAGTACAAGCAAAAACTTCTTTCCAGTTAACTTCTGTTGGAGGCGTTGCTGCAAGGGATCCAGTTCTTCAAGACCACAAGAGGCACCTTCAATGGACTCTATGATGGCTTTTGTTAATCTTTTTATGTTGGAATCAGTAGATACACACACCCAGATCCTCAAATCGAAATGTTGTTTAACCCTTTCTTCATTGTAGACTAATTGAGCAAGTGTTGTTTTCCCGAGGCCCCCCATGCCCCACATAGCATGAATAGAGAGATCGCCTGCATTAGTGAGCAGGATGTTGACTAGTTCCTCTTTCTCCTTGCCTCTACCGAGAATTTCTGATTCATTCACGATTGAGCCGGTAAGTCGCCAATCGGAGGTATGATCAGCTGCCATGTCCCCGACTCTTGTTGCCAAATCGAACTTGTTCTTCTCATTAGCTATGGCAATCAATTTTTCTCTCATATTTTTCAATTTATGCGCCATTCTTGATGGAAAAACAAGTGGATTATGACTGATAGAAAAGAAGGATCTTACCCAATTTTTGAGACCTCTTCGCTGTTGTTGCCACTGAGCTTCAATGGCAAACTCATCTAGCAAATCATCAACATCATAAGCTGCATCCTTGAGGTGTCCAAGCCAAACCTTGATAGCCTCGTCCTTCCACTGCTTCACCTCTGCATCCTGGAGCACAGCTTGAATGGTTCTGAACGTGCGCTTGAGATTTTCAAGCTCGGTCTCTAGGCCCCTAGCAAGCCCAAGCTCTTGAAGAATTGAGGGATTCAAATTCCCCATGATTTTACTCACAAGAGCAGAAACAATTGCATCAGCCATAGCTTGTTTAGTAATGGATGTTGTTGAGAAATAGAAAAAGTGAAAGGAAAACTAAAAGCAGGGATGTGAGCAGGAAATGGGAAGTAAATATTGAGAAAACAGAGAGCAGTATGGGATGAGAAATGGTAAAAGTTGAAGTTGGGAAGTTGTTGTTGAAGAGGTTATGATGAGGGAGGTTGCAGTGTCAGCCAGTTAATGGAAGGAGAGTTGGAGAGGGAGGTTTATGTGAGTAAAAGAGGAGAGGGATGGATTGGCCTGACTAGAATATGTGGTGGAAACGAGGATTGGCCTGACTAGAACATGTGGTGGAAACGAGAAGGAAAGAAGGTGATGGCCGGTGGCCGACCGCATGGGCTCCACACGGTGCACAGGCTTGAGTTGCTTGAGAAATAATTCTCTTTTAAAGATCGGAGGCTTTCGAGGAAGTTTCTTTGAAGGGCACTGCTGCTTCACGGGATGCTCTCTTCCCCCGGCCCCTCACGCATGCTTCATGGGATTCAAAGCTTTAAAATTTAATTAAAGTTTGATTATAGTTATTTTTTAAAATATTTTTTATTTAAAAATACATCAAAATAATATTTTTTATTTTTTTAAATTATTTGTAACATCAATATATAAAAATGGTTTAATATCATAAAAAAATAGTTTAAAATAAAATCAAAAATCAAAAACATAGTGTAAAACTTCTCAAGTAAAGTACGTTTCTAGTACGATTTGTCACACTACAATATTTTAAGCTCATCTCTCTGGTAAGTAAACGTGTATTTCTCTCTCATCAATTATGAAACTTTCCGCTTCTTCTTTTTTGAATGGTTGTTTGGCTTTGGGAAGACGAGGAACTTCATGAATGTGGCCTAAATCATCAGCTGGCCATGGAATCTCTTACAACTTCCGCCATTTTACAGCCCTCTAAAATTAGAGATGGACTACAATTTGAATGTCATTCTTTGTCAACAATTTAATTAGTTTTGTATGCAAAAGGCATCTAATTACAATAAAAAAAACTCAACCTTCCTCATGTATTCAAATACCACCAATACAACACTCGAAATGCCCATAACATCAACTTGTTTTTGCAACTAATGCTGGAAGTACGTAGGTTATGGGTCAGAAAAAAATGATTCGGGTTGATAAGGTACATTGAGAGCTTGTATATCATTTCATCTACGATGAATGCACAGAACTCAGTTGCTCACTCTGAGATCTAATTTGTGCACCTGATTTTCAGTGCCCGGGGGATGGAAACAACTTTGCTCAAGAACCTCAGGCATCTGAATTTCTCCTGGATTTCTTCATTTTTTCTTGCACCCGGTACCGTTCCCGTCTTTCTTCCCTCTTGCGCTTTCTGGACAGTTCCTCATCCTTGGCTTTCTCTGCTTCAAGTTTTTTTCTTTCCTGCTCTTTCTTAACCTTTCGCTTCTTCATCTGTAATGCCACATTTTTTCGGAGAATTTAGCACTTACACACTAAAAATCAAACATATTTGGTAAGAAACACAACCACTAAGGCCTGAACTAGTTTGGCAACTTGTATGCATGTATTTCTTCGTAACCTTGCCCTTCTTTAATTTCCAAGTATATTGATAAATGCAATTACTGGGGGATTCATGCTCATTTCTGAAAAGTTTAACTCTAAACCAGCATCACAAATAAGAAACCGGTGCAAGTCTAGAAATAAAAGATATAATTCTCTTCACTCTAAGGCCAGGCCAGTAAGTTGAAGAAAACATTTAAAAAAACCTGTCAATTACAACAGTAACTTTGACCGCTTAAGCATCAATCTTTCAATTGAACTACACTATGCATTTTTAAAGACGTGAACACCATTTAATCAAGTCATTGTGAAGTTCAGGATCTTGTTTAAGTGCATACCTTGTCATTTGTAATCAATCGAAGTTGTTGAACAAGAGCATGAACTTTACGCTCATCAGGCTCCATAACAACAGCTCTTCTCCTTTCAAGTGTGGGCCGTCCCTTGGGTATGTCCTTGGGTTTGGATTCGAATGGAAGAGTTGCTTGTAATGACTTGGGAATCACCAATGGGTTGAACTTCTTCAGTGTCCTTTCAATTGGCTGTTAAAACACATAAACACATGGTTTATTAACAATATTCAAATACAAATTCCATTTACAGCATTTTCAGGAGGAAAGAAAGGTGGCAGGGAAGCAACTAGGGACCCGGACCACCTCCACCATCACAGATTACCTTGTAGAGTGAATCCTTATTGACAGGAATGGGAAGATTGTGTTCCCTCCTCAATTCAGCCATAGTTTTCATCCCTTGCCAGGTCTTATTACGAGGTTGCAAGGCAGTGGTGAGCGGGTTATAAAAGCAAGGAGCTTCAACTTGAGTCCATGCTCGCAGGAAAACAATGTCACTCATCAAAATTCTGTCCTCAAAGGTGCACCGAGCAATCCCTTCTCTTGGTGCCCCTCCCTTCTTTGTGGGATGGTTACCAATCTCATCTTTTGCAACCTGGTCAGTTTAAATGCAGATAGAGATAGCTTCAGACAGGCTTTTGCATAGTATAAGGTGAAAGATACAATTAGGGACAAGAAATAATATAACAGTGACAATGAATATAAGCTTCTTCAGTAGCAGCCCTACCTTTTTCACCTGCCCCCGGATCCCACTGACAGTTCGAACAGCAGCACCTTCAAACCTAGCTACTTCAAGATCTGAAGTAAACATATTCATAATAAGTGCAGTCTTCTTGAAAATTTTACATGGATGACCAACCAGCTTGACTTTCTTCACCATCTTTGCTGCATGGTTGAACTCAAGCACATCTGCAGTTGCTGTGATTCGGAATGATGCCTAAAATCAAGAGAGATGTAGTCAGGACAGGAAAAAAATTAAAAAAAAAAAAACAATGGGAAAGAACAAGAGGAAACAACCCCCTAAAGCAGCCAGAGGAAACAGGGTTCCATTTTTCCACGGTAAAAACAATTGTACCTTACCAGCATGCATGAGTAACAGTTCTGTAAGCCGGAAAAGATGCTCATTAAACCATATTGCTAAATAAAAATCAATGCCTTAAATATGGACCAAAAACATTATGGCTTTGCCAGATTAAAAAAATATATTAATGAATCTTTTTGAATGTCACATTCATTCCTACATGCTGACCTATAAAAAGAGGAAAATTAAGACATTTTCCAATAGCGTTATGATCAACTCAGAGATTCTTGAGCTGCTCTTTTGATTGCTAGGTGCATGGCTTTATCCCTCCCACCAAATCACCTTTTTTTAAGTAAACTGTTAAATCAATTCATTCATAATATCACAGGTGATATAGTCATTCCCATCCTGCAAAAGACAATAAAGATGAAGTTGCTTCTTAACTAGATTGTTAAAACATAAATTTGGTCGTGTAGATACCATTTCAGCACATAAGCAGTCAATCGAATATATCTAACAATGTTTTTCTAACCAAACATTATTCTACCAGCATCCAATGGCAAAACAATGCACGCGCTCTCATTCTCACATTGGTTAAAAGCATCCAGCAACCAATATTCTTTGAAACTTCAAAGACAGATTAATTTCTTAAAATTTATCAACAGTAAAGCTGTCCCTTACAATAGCAAACCAAAAGCTGTTCAGTTGCAAGTATCAGATTCCTTTCTTGATAAGAAAGCTTGTGAAGAAAATCAAGAATGATTACCTGATTGTTTGCTAAATTCTGAACGGCTATGACTCCAGTGTTGGGTGGTGCAAGTGGGCCCCAGAATGTGGCAAGACAATGCATGTGCTCTGGTCTTTAGTCTTCAGGACCTTCCGATGCCACCTATGTCGTTTTAACCGGGCCTGGAAATAAGAAATAAAAACATTTCATGAACCACCATTTTTTACCATATTGGAAAATCAGTCTGAAAATATGTCATCACTTGCTATTTCGAAAATGAATAATCAAATTATTTAGATCCCATTATATTGTTTGGTCAACATGTCAAATTTACCATATTCTGATTTTATAACTGATTTACACAGATAATTCAGAACTTGCTTGAGATGGAAAGTGATTACAGGAAGAGTAGCAACAATGACATTTTCTACTAATGCAGAGAAAGCAAACAACATTTTAAATATATGTATATGTTCATGAAGCTGGTGCCAAATAACAAGTTTTAATTTCACTCCAATTTCAGCTTTACCTTAAAAAAAATTGGCTATGGGAGTTTGAGAAAAACATTATTGCCTCTAGATTAGCACATTCTAATTGAATTCCCCAACTGATTGATAAAATGCAACCCTTTGCTGGGGTGGTGACCAAACCCATAAATCAGTTCCCATGGTATGAAATACATGTGCATCTATTGCTGCTGAAATGGCAGCACCAATTAGTTTATTCAAAACAATCAAATAACCCCACAAAATAACAGGGTGGAGGAAGGCAAAAAACAACATGATTCAGAGATTCTAACCTGCATATATCCAACATGTTCCTCACCAAGTCCAATTCCTCCGACCAGAATAGGATCGCAGGGGTCAAAATGCTCAACCATCTCGAAAGGAACATCATGAAGCTCTAATCTTAGGTAAGTCCCTGTTTGGAAACCCTCTATTTCTAAACGAGTTTCCTCATCAAGATCATTGAGTTCAGCTATATTCCTTTGTTTGCGGATCTCAATCTCCTCCTTCAACTGAAAGAATCAGGCATGAAACTCAAGCATAAATTACCTTTTCAACCCTTCACGAACACGAAAATTGACTTAGCATGTGCAAGAAAACTCACCTTATCAAGATACCCAATTTCATTGGCTTGACCTCGGTGAAACTTGGCTCCGTGTTTGTCATCAACTTCTTCATCGGGTGATTCGTTCCCATCAAATGTTAACAAATGTTAAGGTCACAAAAGCCAATTTCCAAATCCTACTGCAAATATAACATATAGAAGATTCATTACAGTACAAGCTATAATAATATTATATACATTTAGTTGTAGTCCATCAACAGTATGCAGAGATATAAATAGGAGTAAAAAGGATTATCATCAACGAGTATAGTCAACCATTTATCATAAATACGCAAGTGTAAGTGAGATGATTTGACTAGAAAAGGATATTGAGCATCAAATTTTGCACGGAGAGCAAGCTTTTTCAGTTTCCGCTGCTCTTCTGATTCATCTTCCTTCTGCATGGAAACATTGCCAGATTCTTCTTTTTTATGGTTCCCATGTTTTTCACCAGTTTCCAAATCCTCAAAGTCTCCATAAGCAGAATCCTTATCGTCTTCATCATTAGCTGTGGAGAGCATATTCCTTTGAGCAGCTTTTGACCAATCACCGGTGACAAAACGATCACGAATTCTTTCATATATCTCCTCATCTTTCCAGTTTTTGAGATCTGAATGGTTTGTAAATTTTGAGCATTCATCAGCATCGACATTTTCAACATCAAATCCTTCTCTCAATTTCTGCAATAAATAGACAAGAAGAAAAATAAGGGCTGATAAGTACATGAATATCCTACTTATTATCAAATTTAATTAAAAAAAAATGCATTCTCTATATTGTGTTTCAAACCTTGTTTCCTTCTCCTTTTAGCTTAAAAAACTCATCGTCGCTTTCTTCATCCTCAATGTCACCCTGCTTTTCACTTATGGGAGTGGATGCTGATTTTCCATACACAAGTTGCATGAGATTGTTATTCTGTTTTGAAATAGTCCTGTCCATTAATGACTCTTTCCATTTTGATACATTTCCCATGTCTACTTCTGGAGACCAGTAAACAAAAATAAATTAGAAATTCAAGAAAATCTTCAGAAGTGAAAGTAAATCTGACTGAATAACCTAACAATACCAAATTATTAAACTTCCAACATTCCTTTTCCATTACCAATCCAAAATACATTGAATAGATTTTGATAGAAAGTGGACCACAGTTTGTAGAGTCAAGTTTAGGGATGCATGAATACAGATGGTTCCTAAGAACATTTTTGAATTGTAAATGCATCATGCAACATACACAAGTTACGGACACAGAAGCTACCATTTCTGTCTTCCTCTGAAAACTCTGAATCAGAAAATGATTGATCACCTACATCATCATCACCTTCACTCCCTTCATCAGAATCCTGAAGTGATTAATAGAATTAGTATACCTGAGAACAAGTAAATTGCGGTAACGCAACTTGAAATATTTAGGTGACATCCAATTTTAAACATAACAGCATGTTGAGGAAACTATCAGCTCAGGATTTCATGAGGAGAATAAGGAAACAAACTGCAGATCAAGATTGGAATTGGCAGAGAGAAATCAGGAAGAAGATAACGGGAAATCAGCCCTCATAACTAATAACACAATCAGCTATCATGAAGGAGAAGATTAGGCTGCACATTTGAAATGTAGATAAATCAGGAAGTAGATTTGTTAGATTTGCCGTTGTTATATTTATCCTGCATGTAAAGTCTATATATTCTGCAAACTATGTACTCATCATAATTTACTGAAATATAATCAATTCCTATATTTCTATATGGTATCAGAGCCTCCAAAAGACTAACGTTTATCATGTCTACCACCTCTTCTCCTTCATCTTCTGCAACTCCCACTTCTGCTTCTCAAATCACCTCAGTGATTCCTCTATCAAATGTAGTCTCACTCAAGTTAACCCCTGACAATTATCCTCTTTGGAGGACACAGCTGCTACACTATTTTCGTGGGCAAGACCTATATGGTCATCTTGATGGTACAACTCTCCCACCACCTTCAATGGTTACTATATCTCATTCTGATACAGGAATTGCAATCCAAACACCCAACCCTGCCTACTCTCAATGGTTGCGGCAAGACAGTCTTATTCTAAGCACTCTCATGTCTTCCATGACTGAGAGTGTCTTAGCCCAAGTCATCTCCTACACCACTGCTCAACAGGTGTGGAAAGCACTGGAAATCAATTTCTCCTCTCAATCAAGGGCCCGTTCAATACAGGTTCGAACTCAACTGGCTAATGCCAAGAAAGGCAGTAGATCTGCCAATGAATATTTCTTAATGATCAAGAAATTAACTGATGAACTTGCTATGGCTGGTCATTCTCTCAACTGTGATGACATAATTTCTTATATTCTTGCTGAATTAGATCATGAATATGATAGTCTTGTATCTTCAATTTATGCTCGAACTGACAATGTTACTCTTGAAGAAGTCTATTCTCTTTTGATTGTGACTGAATCACGACTAAATCGTCATCACCAATCCACTCCCACTCCATTTGCTGAAGCCAATTTTGCTCAGCGATCTACATTCAGAAACAAAAATGGTTTTCGAAGTAGAGGGAGACCAAATAGCTATCGTGGAGGACAACAGGCATTCCAAAACAGACAGGACACATACAATTCCTCCTCTCTGGTGTGTCAAGTCTGTGGAAAACATGGACATTCTGCCAAAAAATGTTATTACCATTTTGATCACACATATCAAAACACTGCTCCTCAAAACAAGCAAGCTTTTCTTGCAGCTCAACACTGGGACAATGACTGGCATGCAGACACAGGAGCAACACACCATATTACTCGTGATCTGCAAAATCTGAACTTGAAAGAAGATGAATACACTGGAACAGACAAGCTGCAAGTTGGTAATGGGCAAGGTTTGCATATCCTTAACACTGGCAACTCCTCTCTTAACCTGTCATCACATTCTTTTCTTTTAGATCAAATACTATACGTTCCAGACATTCAGAAAAATTTAATTTCAGTTCAAAAATTCTGCAAAGACAATAATGTTTACTTTGAATTTCATGGTAAATATTTTCTTGTGAAGGGATACTCGGGAATCATCCTTCATCGAGGCCATGTCAGTGATGGATTATATCATTTTCTTCCAAAACACAGTCTCCCTCAAGTCTACTCTGCTATTCGTATTTCTTTTCCTCAGTGGCATCGTCGTCTTGGACATGCCTCACCTTCAGTCGTCCTGCGTGTTTTGTCTTCAAATAAAATTCCAGTTGATAATTTAACAAGACACTCTGTATGCAATGATTGTCAGTTAGCAAAAAGCCACTCTTTACCATTTCGTGCTTCTGATTATGTGTCCACCAATCCTTTAGATTTGATATTTACCGATGTATGGGGACCAGCTTCTGTAGCCTCTACTACAGGAGCTCGATATTATGTTAGCTTTTTGGATCATTACTCCAAATATTTGTGGTTGTTCCCCTTAAAATTCAAATCAGAAGTTGAGGATGTTTTTCTACGCTTTCAAACCTATGTTGAAAAACAATTCACACGTAAAATTAAGGCAATTCAATCTGACTGGGGGGGTGAGTACCGTAGGCTTCACAATTATTTTCAAACTAATGGCATACAACATCGTATTGCTTGTCCCCACACTCATCAACAAATGGGATCTGTTGAAAGAAGACATAGACAAATTGTTGAAGTAGGCTTAAGTCTTCTAGCTCATTCAAAATTACCTCAACTATATTGGGAAGATGCCTTCACCACTGCCACATTTCTAATAAACAGACTTCCAACCCCTATCCTCCATAACAAATCTCCATATGAAGTACTTTATCAAAGAACCCCCGATTTCTCCTTTTTACGTGTCTTTGGCTGTGCATGCTGGCCTAACCTTCGACCCTACAACAAACACAAACTAGATTTCAGAAGCAAATCATGTATATTCATTGGCTATAGTGTTAACCATCATGGTTACAAGTGTCTTGACCTGTCAACTGGACGTGTGTATATTTCTCAAAATGTCATCTTCGATGAAAACTTGTTTCCATATAATTCTGATCCTTCATCTACTGTGTCTTCAAATCACAACAATTTGTCTTCTGATCACTCAACACATGTTGCTCTTCCCTCCTCTGCCTTATTACCCACTCCTGCTAGTGCTACTGATATACATACTACTGCCTTAACTACTACTAATGCTCCTGCTCCAGTTAATTTTCTCTCTGCAGGCACAACTAATTCAGCACCTCATGCTGATTCATATCAGCAACCATCTGCTACTATTCCAGTTGCTGATAATACATCAGCTTTTTCTTCTGATGTTCAAGAACAGACCATACAATCTGATGATAACTCAGCACCACCAGCACCAGTCAACCAGTCACGTGTTCATCAAATGACTACAAGGTCTCTCAACAACATTTTCAAGACCAAAACACCTGCTGATGATTTTGTCAGGTATCCACTACCGAGAGCCCTTCTTGCTTCTCTGCATGCCTCTAATACTGAGCCCTCCTGCTACACTGAGGCCATCAAACACCAACATTGGAGATCAGCTATGAATGCTGAATTTGATGCCTTAATGAGGAATGATACTTGGACATTAACTGTACCTCCCTCATCTGCTAATATTGTTGGCTGCCGTTGGGTATATAAGATCAAACGCAAAGCCGATGAGTCCATTGAAAGATATAAAGCTCGCTTGGTGGCCAAGGGGTTTCATCAGCAAGAGGGAATTGACTACCATGAGACTTTCAGTCCTGTTGTAAAACATGCAACAATTAGAATTGTACTGTCTATGGCAATTTCACATAACTGGCATATTCAACAGGTTGACATACAAAATGCCTTTCTTCATGGGCTCCTCGAAGAAGATGTTTATATGGTTCAACCTCAAGGATTTATTCATCCTCAAATGCCTAATCACCTCTGCAAACTACATAAGTCCATCTATGGACTTAAACAAGCCCCAAGGGCCTGGTTCTCTCGGCTAACTGACAAGTTGCAGACTATTGGCTTTGTTGCAAGCAAGGCAGACCCCTCTCTGTTCATTTGGCATACACCTAATGCACTGGTTTTAATTCTCATCTATGTTGATGATATTATACTTACAGGCTCCTCTTCTGCCGCAATTCATCAAGTCATTCAGCATCTCCATATTAACTTCGCTGTGAAGGAACTTGGTGATCTAAGCTACTTTCTGGGTGTTAAGGTACTACGCACCTCTGATTCTCTATATCTTACCCAACGCAAATATATAGCTGAACTGCTGCACAGTACTAACATGGCAGAAGCTAAGCCATGTTCCAGTCCTATGGCAACAAATTGCCATCTCTCAGCTACAGATGGAGCTCCTTTCTCTGATCCTCATCTCTACCGAAAAGTTGTTGGGAGCTTGCAATATCTTTCCTTCACACGTCCAGACCTATCATTCTCCGTACATAAAGTCAGCAAATTTATGCATCATCCCCTCGATTCACATTGGCAAGCTGTAAAGAGGATCCTACGATACCTCAAGCACTCCATTTCTACTGGACTACTTCTCAGTCGATCACCATCTTCAGCTATTCAAGCCTATTCCGATTCAGATTGGGCATGTGATCGTGATGATAGAAGATCAATTGGTGCCTATTGTGTGTTCCTTGGCACTAATCTCATATCGTGGCGATGCAAACAACAACTTACAGTTGCACGAAGTAGCACTGAAGCTGAGTACAAGTCACTTGCTGACACTGCAGCTGAAATTCAATGGATTCAATCTCTCTTATCAGAAATTCATCTTCAAAATCCCACCATCCCTAAACTATGGTGTGATAATATCGGGGCCACATATTTAACAGTTAACCCTTTGTTCCATGCTAGAACAAAGCATATTGAAATTGATTTCCATTATGTGAGGGATCAAGTCCAACGTCACCAACTCTCGGTTCACTTCCTTTCCAGTTCTGATCAGTTGGCTGACTCTCTCACAAAGCCTTTATCCCCACGCAAGTTTGCTGATGTTTTACACAATCTGAATGTTCGTCCCCTTCCCTTCAGATTGAGGGGGCGTGTTGAGGAAACTATCAGCTCAGGATTTCATGAGGAGAATAAGGAAACAAACTGCAGATCAAGATTGGAATTGGCAGAGAGAAATCAGGAAGAAGATCACGGGAAATCAGCCCTCATAACTAATAACACAATCAGCTATCATGAAGGAGAAGATTAGGCTGCACATTTGAAATGTAGATAAATCAGGAAGTAGATTTGTTAGATTTGTCGTTGTTATATTTATCTTGCATGTAAAGTCTATATATTCTGCAAACTATGTACTCATCATAATTTACTGAAATATAATCAATTCCTATATTTCTATACAGCAAGACATTGAGGACATCATGTCCTATGTAGACCAAAAGATAAACAATATCTGAAAGTTATCCATTTTATTGCTCAATTTCAGAGATGCTAAGCTCAGCCTCACACCTTGCTGCAGAAATCAAAAGCCCACTGAAAAAAAAAAGTGCAGTTGATAGATAAAGCACTATAACCAAGTGCAGGAGCAGGTTTGGGCTATGAAAAAAAATCCAGAGCACCTCTATAACCTAAAGATCGATTTATCAGGCAATAAAGAAGCATCATACAAATACAAGAGTTTCAACACTATTTTCTTAAGCATACTCATGCTGGCTCCCAAACATAAGGACAGAGCATAGAAGCAAAGACTGGTGCAGAAGTATAAGAACTCAACATCTAAAGATAGTTTTGAAAGAATCTTTCTTTAAAATCACTTTTCCTTTCTTTATGGCCCCTTTCCTTGTCAGAAATGGTTTTTTAAAGTAACAACATTGATTACCTTGAGATCCTTATCATCAATGTCATTTCCAAACATTGCTTTTCTCCTTAGCCTTCCACCATGAAACTCAACTTGTTCCTTCATGCTGTCTTGAGGATTAACTTTCTGCTTGGCTCCAGCACCATACTCTTCATCAGAGCCATCACTTTCTCCATTTACCAAAGCATCTTTTTGAGCAGCTTCATCTTCGTCTGTAGATTCAGAACCATCAAGATCCTCAGCATCACTTTCCTCACCTGACTCATTAGGTTCTAGATTGTGTGAATGATCAACAGATTCGTGATTATCATTCCGAGCTTCAGATGAGATATTAGCATTCCGACTGAAAAGGCTAATGAAGCTCTTTTCTAACTTCTCGTCAATAGAATATTTTGTATTCTGCAGTGACTTCACCAAAGACTCCCCTACATCTTGGTTTTTTCGTGGTAAGAAAGGAACTAGATACTTTTAGCAGTGGCAGTTTCAATAAAGACACTATTTTCCTTTAGTAGTGGAAGTTACAAATAAATACAAATGTTTCGAAGTAAATATGACAAATGTGTTTATGAATTCATGTATCAAACATAGCTCCAGCCAACAGCAATATACCTTTGTGTGCCATGCTTTCATTTTTATTATCGACATTTGAATACTGGACAAAGTGGTCATTTATGTTTATGTAGACAGCATCCTTGTCATACACCAGATCCCCAATGCCAGACATGGGTGCATAAAATAATTTTTCCTTGTCACGCAATCCTTTCTTTTTGGCAGCTGATGGCAGAGGACAAGGATCAGCCAAGGCTGTAGCACCAGCCAAATTGTAATCTCCAACACCAGCAATATGCACCTGTTTCAAAAACTGTGTTTTAGAACACAAATGTGAAACTTAAGGAGGAAAATTCAAGGAAAAGGCAGCTCCCTATTTTCTACAACAAGATGATCCATGTTCTCATTGGAAAAAATACAAAAATGTAGTTGAACTAACAGGACAAAAGTATGTCAATCACAAACAACATAGCTTCTCAAGATGTGATTGATAATTGAACCAATAAGAAAAGCATGAAAGGACAACTCCAAAATGATAGTAAGAAACTGGTTTTCACTTTCAATTCCAGTAAACTTTGGAGTACTTGCTAATTTCAGAAGGTAAAATTCACACTCAAATGGTAGAGAGAACATACCTTGGTGCCTTTCTTCAAATTACAACCACGTAGATAACCATAAAGTGTGATATTTCTATCACATTTGTTGTCCAAACGCACTCTTTCAGGAGGAGTAACATCTTCGAAACGATCCGCCAAAACATAGGGATGAGAAGTTCGCCAAGACAATGGATGGAACTTCATGACAGAAATAAATCTTGCAAGGTTGTGAATCTCTCGTTTAACATACCTGTTTGTTAGGAAAGGTTGATGAATGCAATCAATTCTATAGAAATATTCACAGGACATGTTTTCTCGCATATCTATTAGTGTAAGATCCTAAACGATGTGCATCTGTGAGATACTTGCCATGAATAACACCAAACAAATAGAACAACTTTGCCCCATCATATATTTCAGTCCAGAAACGGTGCTTGAGTCGCTGTTTTGTTTTTTTAAGTTTCTTCACATCCTTGGACTACTGATCAAGATGAGTAAGGACTCCCATAATTTTTGGAAATCCATGAACTTGCAAAATATTAAGAAATTCAAAAGTCTCCTGCAATGGGATACAAAATCAAATTTCTCATAGAGCCTTGATTGATCATAGTGAAAACCTTGAGTTTGAATAATCTTACTTAGAGTTAAGCCTAATAAATAATTTTATAATATTTTCGAACACACAATTCAAGTAAAAACCTTGAGACTTAAACTCATTATTGCTTTACATTTTATTTTATTATTTAATCATAGTGAAAAAGGATGATAGATGAATTCTTGTTCACTTTCATTAAAGCTCTGATTTTATTATTTCATCCAATTCTTTCCTCCATGCTATACGCATGATTTTATGAAATTAACCCTTATTAATTATTATTTTTAGTTTGCATATCATCATTGGACAAATTTATGTTAATAAATTTAAAAGGATTAACTTGGTGGTTGAAGAAAGCACTTAATCTTGAGTTTGAATCTTAAAATTAATAATTGTAGAAACTTAGTTTCTCTTAATGCATTAATTAAGCTAATAGAGAAAGTGCATTATCAAAAAAACTTGAAGATTTAATTTTGATGGACAGAAAATCCTCTTATAATCAATCATATAACAAAAAGTTTATTTCAGCACATTGGACTGCTGGCAAAAGTCTATACTTCAACCATCATTCTCGTGAAAATGAAGCTTTTGATCTGATCCGGCTTCCTGTCCCCTCTCATCTACAAACATTGTCTGGGCCATGATCTTCCTCTTTATCATCCTCATCCTCCTCTTATGTGCAAGATGTTCTTTGAGCATGAAGAAATGATCACTTCCTTAACATTGCAGCTGGCCCAAAGCGAGAAGTGCAGTTGAGTTGTAACCCTAATAAAACAAAGGTTCAAATAAGTTTAGAATCCACCCTGGGCTGTATATTAAACCCAACAAGCTCACCCTACAAAAGAAGGGTTAACTTTTATTATTATATCCTTGTAGATTCATACTCCTACTTGTATATTTCCTGATAACAAAGGCCACCATCGAATATCAAATATACCCACCCCCAGGGAAGCCCTACATCTGTGTTCTTGCGATCTGTGTTTTAGCATACGTCTTAAGAGACTTGACCATCCTCGAAAAATTAAGGAAGAAAACCAACAGTGCTGTCCTTCACGTCCAGGTTTCCATCAAATTGGGTGAAGTTTTCCATAACCGAACAGCCAGGTTTTGTGTCCCAAGGAGCAATCTCATGAGGATCCCAGATCAACGAAGACACTGATTGTTCCAAAGCAAATAACTAACCAAGGCGTAAAATTAATTCGCTGGTTAGCTGTTGGGCCAACGAGAGCTTAAGGCACTTATTTCAGAAATACATGACAGTAAACACAAGTTTAAGGCACTTATTTGTTTTTGAAACGCAGTGCTAAACAGGGTTTTAGTGCTAAAAGATAATGGTTGTGAAGCTGAAAATCAAAGGGCGAGTAAATTAAAGCTGAGACTTAGTGATAGTGTATCTCGTGGAAGTCTCCAATGCTGACCTGCATGGATGCATGGTAATAAAAATAAAAATAATTTGTTTGGATGGATTAGATTTCGATTTTCCAGTTTGTTTGTTTCCAGTCTAATACATTAAAATTATATTAAAATATTAAAAATAATCTGTTTGTTTTCGATTTTATATGCTTTGCTTCCAAAAACATGTCGTGATACAGCACAAGAGATGAATCTTTGTTAATTCCATTTTCCTTGAGATTTACGCCGGCAGCAGTAAGTAGTGATACAAACAAAGTACATATAACCAGTCTCGATTCAAGATTCAATCAATGAGCATCTCTTGTTTAATATTATTAGTTTTGATTAATTAAGTAAAATTACATCTCGAGCTCATTCTTCATCAAGGAAGACAGAGATTTGGGTACAGAGGAAAAGAAAACAGAGAGAGAAGACCAAAGGGTTAGTAGCATTTCATTCTTCATCAAGGAAGACAGAGATTTGGGTACAGAGGAAAAGAAAACAGAGAGAGAAGACCAAAGGGTTAGTAGCATTCAACAAGGGAAATCCGAAATCTAGATTTGCCATGGATGGATGAACGGATACACGTTTGCAATTATGAGTTAAAAAAATAACTAAAATAATGTTATTTTAATAAAAAGAATAACAAATTAGAAGTTGGATTTCAATGAATTAGGTTCAGACTTTTGTATATATTTAATTAGCTCTATATTTATTTATTTTTGTTTGGATCAGCAATCAAACCGATGCAGGAAACCTCTTGTTGGAGTGACCTAGGTGCCATCAATGTTGTTTATTGGGACAAAACACGTTTTGATTCAACTCCTATCTTCAAATCATGGTGGCTAAATGTTTGTGGTGCCGGATCTTGACCAATGGTGGTAGGGGATTCATTAGTTGGATGAAACGCAAGAAAAAATTGATCAAACATGGTCACACTTTTCGTTTTGATAAGGTGCACGACGCCTACAAACTGCAGAATCACGAGGCAACCAAGCAAGCAAAGCAATAATATCACTTGTTGCCTCGCATATAAATGGAAACAAATTGAAAGATATCCATCCTACTCACACAAATAAATCTTTCCGTGGTTCTTTGGAGAGATTACTACCAATAATATTTCTTACGTGGTGTTGGTTGGTGAAGAAAAGAATTGAGAGTGATTATTATTAAAACAGTATCTCTATTACACGTAATTATAGGAAGATCATATATATAGGATTGTTCTTGAACTACAATTAAGATAGCAGGTCTGCAATTATACATTCAAATCTCTTAATTATTTATAGGAAGATCATATTACTTCTGCAAAATATGGCAAGCATATCTGTCAGCATCTCCAAATAATCTGCTGCATGAATATGGCAAATAATCTTCAAGCATATCTACCGCATAAATATGGCATGTAATCTCTTAAGCAATCTGCATGTGCAGCAATCTGCTGTATCTTCTGTAGCTACCATGAAGTGATCCATGTTTGAAACAACCCTCCTGTCCTCAAACTACTCCTTTCCTTCTTTCTCCCTGTCACGGCCAACAAGAATGAAAACCCTGTGATTAGCAACACCCTGTCAATCCTATTCGAGAATTAAACAAAAGCGTAGATTACTATCTTGGTACTAGAAAAACAACTTATATTCTAATTCTAAGGATTTATCCAAAAAGAGCTTATCAGCTGATAGAAGGAGAGGTTCTTTGACATTGTATCCACCATAGCACTAAGTTCAAAATACCTGACAGGAGCACTGAGGCAGCTGATGGACAAGATGACTTACTGTCAAGAACACACAAGAAGATCTATGATGGGATGAATTTACTGCACAAGGAGGAAGTATTGATGTTACACCGAAGAAGAAGTCAGATGATTAGCAGGGAAGTAATATTCATACAATCTACTGTCTTTTAATTGAACAATAAATTGGAATTACATCGTATAATCAAATAGAGAATTACGTAACAAGATATTCACTGATAAAATTATAGAAGGAAAAAATAATTAAGACTTTAGAGGGAAACCAAATATTTAAAAAACAAGGAAAGTTTGAAAGTAGATCTGAGAAAGTATATGGGTGAGAAGCATACTTTCAAAAGCACCGCCATCATCCTTTGAAAAATCCAAGTGTCATTGGATTGTTTCCCAGTTGATCGTAATGTGAGGGATGTGAGATATCTTGGGCCAGTCCTCTCCTTTCTCTTTCTTGCACCTCTTCGCCAATTCTGGACATCTGTTGATTGTCAGTTGGCTGAGGTTACTGAGACTCTGTACCCCATCTGGCAATGACACCAAATTAGGGCAATCCTCAATCTCCAAGCGTGAAAGGGACGTGAGATGTTGGATACTCTCTGGCAATGAATTCAGCTCTGGACAACTAAAGAGGTCCAAATGTTCAAGTGCTGTCAGATGTCGCACTCCCTCAGTTAAAGATGCAAGATTAGCACAATTGTGAATCTCCAAGCGACGAAGAGAAGTTAAGCTACAGAGCCCATTCATTGACTGAGAATTTAATCTTCCACAACCCCATATCTCTAAAACCTCCAAAGAAGTGAGGTTCCGAAGACCTTCCTCTGGCAAGCTTTATTATTATATATATATAAAGCAAAGTTTTGATTGCCTTGTTAGTCAGTCAAAAATACCTTTTTCCATATTCTGAGAAAGAAAAACATAATAATAATAATAATAATAATAATAATAATAATAATAATAATAATAAATGGTTATTTCTTGTCATTGATAAATATCAATTAAATGTTTTTCATTTTCTGAACTTGGATCAATTATTTAAACTACCAGTAGAAGGCAATTACTTTTTAAAAAAAGAAATTTGGTAAATAAGTCAATTTATACTTTAATTTATGAATAATAATTTAATCCAGTTATGATGAATACGAATCTGATCCAACTTGAATAAGTGATTTTTTTTAGATAGTTAACTTATTTAATTATTAATAAATATGATAAAAATATTGTTAAACTCTAACTCAAACCTAACTTAATACACACACTCCAAATACGATAGAATATGGATAAATGAGTTTTTTTTTAATATATCTACATTTAAAAAGTTATAAAAAAACCCTACGGATATTTAAAAAGTTTTCAAAATACACCTACATTTCTAATTGTTTTTAATTCTCTATTTTACAAATGGCAAACTGCTACCCATTTCACATTTATTGCTGAAATATGATATTGCTGAAATCAACGTTTAGCTTCCAAAATTATAAGCATGGAGATGGATATCTATTTGATGGTCCTGGTGGGATTCTTGCTCATTTTCAATCCAATTCTTTCCTCCATGCTATACGCATGATTTTACAAAATTAACCCTTATTTTTAGTTTGCATATCTATTTGAATTCACTGCACAAGTAGGAAGTATTCATGTTACACCGAAGAAGAGTCAGATGATTAGAAGGGAAGCATCATTCATACAATCTACTGACCATTTCTTTTAATTGTACAATAAATTGGAATTACATCTTATAATCAAATTGAGAATCACGTAACAAGATATTCACTGATAAAATTATAGAAGGAAAAAATAATTAAGACTTTAGAGGGATACCAAATATTTAAAAAACAAGGAAAGTTTGAAAGTAGATCTGAGAAAGTATATGGATGAGAAGCATACTTTCAAAAGCACCGCCATCATCCTTTGAACAATCCAAGTGTCATTGGATTGGTTTCTCGTTGATCGTAATGTGAGGGATGTGAGATATCTTGGGCCAGTCCTCTCCTTTCTCTTTCTTGCACCTCTTCGCCAATTTTGGACAGTTGTGGATTGTCAGTTGGCTGAGGTTACTAAGACTCTGTACCCCATCTGGGAATGACACCAAATTAGGGCAATTCCCAATCTCCAAGCGTGAAAGGGACGTGAGATAACCAATCTGATTCGGCAAAGAAGCTAGTCCCTTGCAATGACATATCCATAGAGATTGGAGAGAAGTGAGATGTTGGATACTCTCTGGCAATGAATTCAGCTTTGAACATCCCAAGAGGACCAAATCTTCAAGTGCCATAAGATGTCGCACTCCCTCAGTTAAAGATGCAAGATTATCCCAATGGTGAATATCCAAGCGACGAAGAGAAGTTAAGCCACAGAGCCCATTCATTGACTGAGAATTTAATCTTCCACAACCCCATATCTGTAAATTCTCCAAAGAAGTGAGGTTCCGAAGACCTTCCTCTGGCAAGCTTTCAAGTGCACGACAATCATATATCCACAATTTTTTAAGAGCAGAAAGGTTATCAAATACCTTATTTGACAAAGACTGCAGATCTCTCATCCTATGAATATCTAACCTTTCAAGGAGCGTATGATTTTGCAAAAACCCTTCGGGAAGCTCCTTCACGTTGGCAACATCCCAAATAAAAAGGGAGGTGATGGAAGTGAAATTACTAACTGACATCAGTAAAGAAACGTTCCCTCCTTGGATGTGTAATTCTTTGATGGAGGGTATAATTGGTATTTCGGACAACAAAGGACAGCCACCTACATGTAATTCTCGCAGGCGAGGAAACTGACATGCATCCCATTGCTCTAATCTCATCATTGATTTAAAAACCAGCTTCTCCAAAGATGGGAATGAATTTTGTGCATCTCCATACACGTGGTTGTCAATGCACTTCACACCATCCATTCTGCATAATACAAGACTCTTGAGGAACTGCAGCTTCCTAAACGGTGGAAGTTGTTCACAGTTATGACAATTTGTTATCTCCATCTCGACTAGATTTGGTAGCGTCAAGTTCAAGTTCATCATCCAATTACTTGGGAATTTTGAACCACCATATCCAATTAACGTCAACTTCTTCAGATTTGAAGGAGGTTGAAGCGCACCAAGTACCTCCTTTGCCTCATTATTTGGTATGGAAGTAATACTGTTAGGTCGTTTATTCCCATGTCGTCTATTCCCATCCCAAGATAAAGTAAGTGATAGAAGAGCTGTCTTCAACTTCAAATTGGCACTTCTGGCATCTGTTACATTCTGAACATTATCAAGATCTGTGATTCTCAATTCACCAGCGAGATTGTTCAGCCCTTTCAGCTCCCCTATGTGACGACCCTCCTCCTTACCCACAATGAACAGACTAAGTTTTTGCAGGCACATCAATTGCCCCATTCCACGAGGCATGAATCGAAGTGCATCACAACCCGTGATGTCAAGATAGACGAGACTTTTCATCTGCTTCATACCTTTTGGTAATTGGATGAGTCTCCAGCATTTTCTCAGATATAGTGTTTGGAGGTTTTGGAGAGAGGTTATACCTTCAGGCAGTGTTTTGCAGAAGGAGCTTGACACGTCTAGATACCTTAGATGTTTCAAATCACAAATTGACTTTGGCATTTTCTCCACGTATCTTTTTAAACTCAAGGCTCGATGTTTTGGACTAGAAGAATACATATTAAGGCTCTTTCCCCAGCGCTTTTGAATCCAATCGTAATCCACCAAAAGACATGTGCGCAGTGAATGGACATTGAGAATTTTTTCTTTTGGATAAGCTTGTCGGCTGTATCCAAATTTTACATGACGGACAGTTTTAGGAACTTCTGACTCCTCATGGCCTTCGTTGTTATAGCATTCTTGTACTGCAATGGACTGTGCAAGATCATGCATAAGATCGTGCATTTTACATGTTATGTTGCCAAACCCATCATCCTCGACCTCTTGCAGAAATGACCTTCCCACCAGTTCATCGAATATCTCAATACCCTTGACGTGCAAATCCATTTCTCTTCTGTAACAAATAAAACCATTTGCCATCCACAAAGCAACCAGCTCCTCCCTCCTCATCACGTCATCTTTTGGAAATATAGAGCAAAATGCAAAGCATTGCTTCAAATGTGGTGATAGATTAGTGTAACTCAACCTCAAAGCAGGTAAAATCCCGCCTGCTTCTTCTGTTAGATCCCAAATCTCACTTTTTTTGACAGCCATCCACTCATCTTCAGTATCTTTTAGCCGCATTAGGTTCCCGAGTGCCTTTATAGCTAAAGGAACACCACCGCATTTCTGCGCTATAGATGCTCCAATGGCTTCCAGTTGTACCTGCTCTTCTTTCCTTCTCATCCCCAATGCAAGCCGTTGAAACAAATGCCAAGAATCTTCCTCAGACAATTCCCTTATGTGATGGACAAAAGTTGTTGCCATTCTACGAGCAACCATCTCAATACGCGTAGTTACTAACACAACACTACCTTTAGCTCCGCACCTCAACATCTCCTTCAATTTACTCCAACTATCACCACAATCATCCCACACATCATCCAGTACAAGCAAAAACTTCTTTCCAGTTAACTTCTGTTGGAGGCGTTGCTGCAAGGGATCCAGCTCTTCAAGACCACAAGAGGCACCTTCAATGGACTCTATGATGGCTCTTGTTAATCTTTTTATGTTGGAATCAGTAGATACACACACCCAGATCCTCAAATCGAAATGTTGTTTAACCCTTTCTTCATTGTAGACTAATTGAGCAAGTGTTGTTTTCCCGAGACCCCCCATGCCCCACATAGCATGAATAGAGAGATTGTCTGCATTAGTTAGCACGATGTTGACTAGTTCCTCTTTCTCCTTGCCTCTACCGAGAATTTCTGATTCATTCACGATTGAGATGGTAAGCCGCCAATCGTAGGTATGATCAGCTGCTATGTCCCCGACTCCTCCTGATGCTAAACCGAACGTGTTTTTCTCATTGGCTATGGCATCCAGTTTTTCTCTCATATTTTTCAATTTATGCGCCATTCTTGATGGAAAAACAAGTGGATTATGACTGATAGAAAAGAAGGATCTTAGCTGATTTTTGAGACCTCTTCTCTGTTGTTGCCACTGAGCTTCAATGGCAAACTCATCTAGCAAATCATCAACATCATAAGCTACATCCTTGAGGTGCCCAAGCCAAACCTTGATAGCCTCGTCCTTCCACTGCTTCACCTCTGCATCCTGGAGCACAGCTTGAATGGTTCTGAACGTGCGCTTGAGATTTTCAAGCTCGGTCTCTAGGCCCCCAACAAGCCCAAACTCTTGAAGAATTGAGGAATTCAAATTCCCCATGATTGTACTCGCGAGAGCGGAAACAATTGCATCAGCCATAGCTTGTTTAGTAATGGATGTTGTTGAGAAATAGAAAAGGTGAAAAGGAAAACTAAAAGCAGGGGATGTGAGCAAGAAATGGGAAGTAAAAATTGAGAAAACAGAGAGCAGTATGAGATGAGAAATGGTAAAAGTTGAAGTTGGGAAGTTGTTGTTGAAGAGGTTATGATGAGGGAGGTTGCAGTGTCAGCTAGTTCATGGAAGGAGAGTTGGAGAGGGAGGTTTATGTTAGTAAAAGAGGAGAGGGATGGATTGGCCTGACTAGAATATGTGGTGGAAATGAGGATTGGCCTGACTAGAATATGTGGTGTGGTGGAAATGAGGATTGGCCTGACTAGAATATGTGGTGGAAACGATAAGGAAAGAAGGTGATGGTCTGGTCAAAAGTGATGGTCGGTGGCCTCATTGGCTTAAATTAAAACTGTATTATGAAACTTTCCGCTTCTTCTTTTTTGAATGGTTGTTTGGCTTTGGGAAGACGAGGAACTTCATGAATCTGGTCTAGTAAGATTTCACAAGTCAATGAACGTCTAAAATATACCGTGCTTGATTGATTCTACTTTCTCAAATTGTGCTTGATTGAATCTCTTACAGCTTCCGCCATTTTGATATTGCGTTTGCTCGGCCTGTTTAATATTGCAGTTGTTGTAGTTGTAGTTGCAACAGCCCTCTAAAATTAGAGATGGACTACAATTTGAATGTCATTCTTTGTCAACAATTTAATTAGTTTTGTATGCAAAAGGCATCTAATTACAATTAAAAAAAACTCAACCTTCCTCATGTATTCAAATACAACACTCGAAATGCCCGTAACATCAACTTGTTGCAGCATTCGCCAGGACAAATCTTCTGCTGTTTTTGCAACTAATGCTGGAAGTAGTTTATGGGTCAGAAAAAATTGATTCGGGTTGATGGGGCTTCGAACAATCACTAGATAAGGTACATTGAGAGCTTGTATATCATTTCATCTACGATGGATGCACAAAACTCAGTTGCTCACTCTGAGATCTAATTTGTGCACCTGATTTTCATTGCCCGGGGGATGGAAAGACCATGGAAATAGAAACAACTTTGCTCAAGAACCTCAGGCATCTGAATTTCTCCTGGATTTCTTCTTCATTTTTTCTTGCACCCGGTACCGTTCCCGTCTTTCTTCCCTCTTGCGCTTTCTGGACAGTTCCTCATCCTTGGCTTTCTCTGCTTCAAGTTTTTTTCTTTCCTGCTCTTTCTTAACCTTTCGCTTCTTCATCTGTAATGCCACATTTTTTCGGAGAATTTAGCACTTACACACTAAAAATCAAACATATTTGGTAAGAAACATAACCATTAAGGCCTGAACTAGTTTGGCAATTTGTATACATGTATTTCTTCACAGCCTTACCCTTCTTTAATTTCCAAGTATATTGATAAATGCAATTACTGGGGGATTCATGCTCATTTCTGAAAAGTTTTAACTCTAAACCAACATCACAAATAAGAAACCGGTGCAAGTCTAGAAATAAAAGATATAATTATCTTCACTCTAAGGCCAGGCCAGTAAGTTGAAGAAAACATTTAAAAAAACCTGTCAATTACAGCAGTAACTTTGACCGCTTAAGCATCAATCTTTCAATTGAACTACACTATTCATTTTTAAAGACGTGAACACCATTTAATCAAGTCATTGTGAAGTTCAGGATCTTGTTTAAGTGCATACCTTGTCATTTGTAATCAATCGAAGTTGTTGAACAAGAGCATGAACTTTACGCTCATCAGGCTCCATAACAACAGCTCTTCTCCTTTCAAGTGTGGGTCGTCCCTTGGGTATGTCCTTGGGTTTGGATTCGAATGGAAGAGTTGCTTGTAATGACTTGGGAATCACCAATGGGTTGAACTTCTTCAGTGTCCTTTCAATTGGCTGTTAAAACACATAAAACATGGTTTATTAACAATATTCAAATACAAATTCCATTTACAGCATTTTCAGGAGGAAAGAAAGGTAGCAGGGAAGCAACTAGGGACCCGGACCACCTCCACCATCACAGATTACCTTGTAGAGTGAATCCTTATTGACAGGAATGGGAAGATTGTGTTCCCTCCTCAATTCAGCCATAGTTTTCATCCCTTGCCAGGTCTTATTACGAGGTTGCAAGGCAGTGGTGAGTGGGTTATAAAAGCAAGGAGCTTCAACTTGAGTCCATGCTCGCAGGAAAACAATGTCACTCATCAAAATTCTGTCCTCAAAGGTGCACCGAGCAATCCCTTCTCTTGGTGCCCCTCCCTTCTTTGTGGGATGGTTACCAATCTCATCTTTTGCAACCTGGTCAGTTTAAATGCAGATAGAGATAGCTTCAGACAGGCTTTTGCATAGTATAAGGTGAAAGATACAATTAGGGACAAGAAATAATATAACAGTGACAATGAATATAAGCTTCTTCAGTAGCAGCCCTACCTTTTTCACCTGCCCCCGGATCCCACTGACAGTTCGAACAGCAGCACCTTCAAACCTAGCTACTTCAAGATCTGAAGTAAACATATTCATAATAAGTGCAGTCTTCTTGAAAATTTTACATGGATGACCAACCAGCTTGACTTTCTTCACCATCTTTGCTGCATGGTTGAACTCAAGCACAACTGCAGTTGCTGTGATTCGGAATGATGCCTAAAATCAAGAGAGAAGTAGTCAGGACAGGAAAAAAATTAAAAAAAAAAAAAAACAATGGGAAAGAACAAGAGGAAACTACCCCCTAAAGCAGCCAGAGGAAACAGGGTTCCATTTTTCCATGGTAAAAACAATTGTACCTTACCAGCATGCATGAGTAACAATTCTGTAAGCCGGAAAAGATGTTCATTAAACCATATTGCTAAATAAAATTCAATGCCTTAAATATGGACCAAAAACATTATGGCTTTGGCAGATTAAAAAAATATATTAATAAATCTTGAATGTCACATTCATTCCTACATGCTGAGCTATAAAAAGAGGAAAATTAAGACATTTTCCAATAGCGTTTTGATCAACTCAGAGATTCTTGAGCTGCTCTTTTGATTGCTAGGTGCATGGCTTTATCCCTCCACCAAATCACCTTTTTTTAAGTAAACTGTTAAATCAATTCATTCATAATATCACAGGTGATATAGTCATTCCCATCCTGCAAAAGACAATAAAGATGAAGTTGCTTCTTAACTAGATTGTTAAAACATAAATTTGGTCATGTAGATACCATTTCAGCACAGAAGCAGTCAATCGAATATATCTAACAATGTTTTTCTAACCAAACATTATTCTACCAGCATCCAATGGCAAAACAATGCACGCGCTCTCATTCTCACATTGGTTAAAAGCATCCAGCAACCAATATTCTTTGAAACTTCAAAGACAGATTAATTTCTTAAAATTTATCAACAGTAAAGCTGTCCCTTACAGTAGCAAACCAAAAGCTGTTCAGTTGCAAGTATCAGATTCCTTTCTTGATAAGAAAGCTTGTGAAGAAAATCAAGAATGATTACCTGATTGTTTGCTAAATTCTGAACGGCTATGACTCCAGTGTTGGGTGGTGCAAGTGGGCCCCAGAATGTGGCTAGACAATGCATGTGCTCTGGAGTGTACTTGAGCATGCGATGCCTTCCATTGCGATCCTCAATGGCATAGACTGGGGTAGTTTGGTAACGCCTCCAACCAATAGAAAAAATTACAGGGTCTTTAGTCTTCAGGACCTTCCGATGCCACCTATGTCGTTTTAACCGGGCCTGGAAATAAGAAATAAAAACATTTCATGAACCACCATTTTTTACCATATTGGAAAATCAGTCTGAAAATATGTCATCACTTGCTATTTCGAAAATGAATAATCAAATTATTTAGATCCCATTATATTGTTTGGTCAACATGTCAAATTTACCATATTCTGATTTTATAACGGATTTACACAGATAATTCAGAACTTGCTTGAGATGGAAAGTGATTACAGGAAGAGTAGCAACAATGACATTTTCTACTAATGCAGAGAAAGCAAACAACAATTTAAATATATGTATATGTTCATGAAGCTGGTGCCAAATAACAAGTTTTAATTTCACTCCAATTTCAGCTTTACCTTAAAAAAAATTGGCTATGGGAGTTTGAGAAAAACATTATTGCCTCTAGATTAGCACATTCTAATTAAATTCCCCAACTGATTGATAAAATGCAACCCTCTGCTGGGGTTTTGACCAAACCCATAAATCAATTTCCATGGTATGAAATACATGTGCATCTATTGCTGCTGAAATGGCAGCACCAATTAGTTTATTGAAAACAATCAAATAACCCCACAAAATAACAGGGTGGAGGAAGGCAAAAAACAACATGATTCAGAGATTCTAACCTGCATATATCCAACATGTTCCTCACCAAGTCCAATTCCTCCGACCAGAATAGGATCGCAGGGGTCAAAATGCTCAACCATCTCGAAAGGAACATCATGAAGCTCTAATCTCAGGTAAGTCCCTGTTTGGAAACCCTCTATTTCTAAACGAGTTTCCTCATCAAGATCATTGAGTTCAGCTATATTCCTTTGTTTGCGGATCTCAATCTCCTCCTTCAACTGAAAGAATCAGGCATGAAACTCCAGCATAAATTACCTTTTCAACCCTTCACGAACAAGAAAATTGACTTTAGCATGTGCAAGAAAACTCACCTTATCAATATACCCAATTTCATTGGCTTGACCTCGGTGAAACTTGGCTCCGTGTTTGTCATCAACTTCTTCATCGGGTGATTCGTTCCCATCAAATGTAAACAAATGTTAAGGTCACAAAAGCCAATTTCCAAATCCTACTGCAAATATAACATATAGAAGATTCATTACAGTACAAGCTATAATAATATTATATACATTTAGTTGTAGTCCATCAACAGTATGCAGAGATATAAATAGGAGTAAAAAGGATTATCATCAACGAGTATAGTCAACCATTTATCACAAATACGCAAATGTAAGTGAGATGATTGAATAAAAAAGGATATTGAGCATCAAATTTTGCACGGAGAGCAAGCTTTTTCAGTTTCCGCTGCTCTTCTGATTCATCTTCCTTCTGCATGGAAACATTGCCAGATTCTTCTTTTTTATGGTTCCCATGTTTTTCACCAGTTTCCAAATCCTCAAAGTCTCCATAAGCAGAATCCTTATCGTCTTCATCATTAGCTGTGGAGAGCATATTCCTTTGAGCAGCTTTTGACCAATCACCGGTGACAAAACGATCACGAATTCTTTCATATATCTCCTCATCTTTCCAGTTTTTGAGATCTGAATGGTTTGTAAATTTTGAGCATTCATCAGCATCGACATTTTCAACATCAAATCCTTCTCTCAATTTCTGCAATAAATAGACAAGAAGAAAAATAAGGGCTGATAAGTACATGAATATCCTACTTATTATCAAATTTAATTAAAAAAAACACATTCTCTATATTGTGTTTCAAACCTTATTTCCTTCTCCTTTTAGCTTAAAAAACTCATCGTCGCTTTCTTCATCCTCAATGTCACCCTGCTTTTCATTTATGGGAGTGGATGCTGATTTTCCATACACAAGTTGCATGAGGTTGTTATTCTGTTTTGAAATAGTCCTGTCCATTAATGACTCTTTCCATTTTGATACATTTCCCATGTCTACTTCTGGAGACCAGTAAACAAAAATAAATTAGAAATTCAAGAAAATCTTCAGAAGTGAAAGTAAATCTGACTGAATAACCTAACAATACCAAATTATTAAACTTCCAACATACCTTTCCATTACCAATCCAAAATACATTGAATAGATTTTGATAGAAAGTGGACCACAGTTTGTAGAATCAAGTTTAGGGATACATGAATACAGATGGTTCCTAAGAACATTTTTGAATTGTAAATGCATCATGCAACATACACAAGTTACGGACACAGAAGTTACCATTTCTGTCTTCCTCTGAAAACTCTGAATCAGAAAATGATTGATCACCTACATCATCATCACCTTCACTCCCTTCATCAGAATCCTGAAGTGATTAATAGAATTAGTATACCTGAGAACAAGTAAATTGTGGTAATGCAACTTGAAATATTTAGGTGACATCCAATTTTAAACATATCAGCAAGACATTGAGGACATCATGTCCTATGTAGACCAAAAGATAAACAATATCTGAAAGCTATCCATTTTATTGCTCAATTTCAGAGATGCTAAGCTCAGCCTCACACCTTGCTGCAGAAATCAAAAGCCCACTGAAATAAAATAAAAAAAAGTGCAGTTGATAGAGAAAGCACTATAAACAAGTGCAAGAGCAGGTTTGGGCTGTGAAAAAATATCCAGAGCACCTCTATAACCTATAGATCGATTTATCAGGCAATAAAGAAGCATCATACAAATACAAGAGTTTCAACACTATTTTCCTAAGCATACTCATGCTGGCTCCCAAACATAAGGACAGAGCATAGAAGCAAAGACAGGTGCAGAAGTATAAGAACTCAACATCTAAAGATAGTTTTGAAATAATCTTTCTTTAAAATCACTTTTCCTTTCTTTATGGCCCCTTTCCTTGTCAGAAATGGTTTTTTTAAAGTAACAACATTGATTACCTTGAGATCCTTATCATCAATATCATTTCCAAACATTGCTTTTCTCCTTAGCCTTCCACCATGAAACTCAACTTGTTCCTTCATGCGGTCTTGAGGATCAACTCTCTGCTTGGCTGCAGCACCATACTCTTCATCAGAGCCATCACTTTCTCCATTTACCATAGCATCTTTTTGAGCAGCTTCATCTTCGTCTGTTGATTCAGAACCATCAAGATCCTCAGCATCACTTTCCTCACCTGACTCATTAGGTTCTAGATTGTGTGAATGATCAACAGGTTCATGATTATCTTTTGCATCATTCTGAGCTTCAGATGAGATATTAGCATTCCGACTGAAAAGGCTAATGAAGCTCTTTTCTAACTTCTCGTCAATAGAATATTTTGTATTCTGCAGTGACTTCACCAAAGACTCCCCTACATCTTGGTCCTTTCCTGGTAAGAAAGGAACTAGATACTTTTAGCAGCGGCAGTTTCAATAAAGACACTATTTTCCTTTAGTAGTGGAAGTTACAAATAAATACAAATGTTTCGAAGTAAATATGACAAATGTGTTTATGAATTCATGTATCAAACATAGCTCCAGCCAACAGCAATATACCTTTGTGTGCCATGCTTTCATTTTTATTATCGACATTTGAATACTGGACAAAGTGGTCATTTATGTTTATGTAGACAGCATCCTTGTCATACACCAGATCCCCAATGCCAGACATGGGTGCATAAAATAATTTTTCCTTGTCACGCAATCCTTTCTTTTTGGCAGCTGATGGCAGAGGACAAGGATCAGCCAAGGCTGTAGCACCAGCCAAATTGTAATCTCCAACACCAGCAATATGCACCTGTTTCAAAAACTGTGTTTTAGAACACAAATGTGAAACTTAAGGAGGAAAATTCAATGAAAAGGCAGCTCCCTATTTCTACAACAAGATGATCCATGTTCTCATTGGAAAAAATACAAAAATGTAGTTGAACTAACAGGACAAAAGTATGTCAATCACAAACAACATAGCTTCTCAAGATGTGATTGATAATTGAACCGATAAGAAAAGCATGAAAGGGCAACTCCAAAATGATAGTAAAAAACTGGTTTTCACTTTCAATTCCAGTAAACTTTGGAGTACTTGCTAATTTCAGAAGGTAAAATTCACACTCAAATGGTAGAGAGAACATACCTTGGTGCCTTTCTTCAAATTACAACCACGTAGATAACCATAAAGTGTGATATTTCTATCACATTTGTTGTCCAAACGCACTCTTTCAGGAGGAGTAACATCTTCAAAACGATCCGCCAAAACATAGGGATGAGAAGTTCGCCAAGACAATGGATGGAACTTCATGACAGAAATAAATCTTGCAAGGTTGTGAATCTCTCGTTTAACATACCTGTTTGGTAGGAAAGGTTGATGAATGCAATCAATTCTATAGAAATATTCACAGGACATGTTTTCTCGCATATCTATTAGTGTAAGATCCTAAACGATGTGCATCTCTGAGATACTTACTTGCCATGAATAAGACCAGACAAATAGAACAACTTTGCCCCGTCATATATTTCAGTCCAGAAACGGTGCTTGAGTCGCTGTTTTGTTTTTTTAAGTTTCTTCACATCCTTGAACTGATCAAGATGAGTAAGGACTCCCATAATTTTTGGAAATCCATGAACTTGCAAAATATTAAGAAATTCAAAAGTCTCCTGCAATGGGATACAAAATCAAATTTCTCATAGAGCCTTGATTGATCAAGAGCACGAAATACTTCATACAGCCTTGCAGAAATATGTAACAAGAAGTTCTGTGTCTAAATTAAACCCAATTGTCAGTTAAAAGAACAGCACTTCTCCTGAAAAAAATTATGGTGGTCCATTGGGGAAGACAATGAAAAGAATCAAACATCGTGAGGAAAAATCTCACCATTTCAAAACCATAACTTCCATCTATCAGAAGCAAAGCCAGATCAGCGAACTTTGCAGCATCAATCATGCCATTGATGTCATTTGGGCACTCCACAAACTGAACCCGCCGTTTCTTACCTAACAAATTTCACTCAAACCACAGTAAGCTCCAAACTAAATCACCAATAAAGAACCCATCTTTGCTACCACAACTAATACTAAATGGAACAGATGAAGGACAAACCTGATACAATAGTAATGGGTCCTCGAACCTCTTGGATATTATGCTTTGTATAATGCTTCACAAGACATTTTATCAACAGAGACTTCCCAACCTACCACCAAATGTAACAACGATTAATTGTTAAGATCATAATAAGGACAATTTTGCGTCACTTTGTAAATCCAAAAATCACAAAAACACAGTTTCCAAATCAAACAATTATAAATACTTTTCCCCACAAACCCCTAAAGCCCTAACAATTACAATGTCACAAAGCTTCTCTCAACTCTCCACAATTTCTAAAATCCCTAACCTCTCATACCTGAGGTGGACCGTGCACAACAACAACAAAAGGAGGCGGTTCACCATAATTCCTCTCAATAGTAGGCACATGAAGCTTCCTCTGCTCTTTTTCTACAGTTCTTGACTGCAATTTCTTCGCTTTCACCGATGAACTAAACCCAAACGCCTAAACAATAAAAAACGATTTCGACTTTAGCTAAAACCTGTTCAAAATAACGATATAAGGAAACGGCTTTGAAGGAAAAGTAAAGAGAGAGAAGGGCAGACCTTAGGGTTTCGCTTCTTTTCTTCTCCTCCTCCTCCTCCTTGTTGTTTCTTCTTCTTTGTTTTCTGTGATGGACCGGCTTGCCGTAAGCGGTGAGGCTTGTGTGATTGCTCGTGGATGTTGCTGGTTTTGGCCATGATTGCAGTTGTGAAGTGATGGTGCTGAATTCTTAGGTTTTAGGGTTTTGGAAGGAGGAAATAAGCTGCTACTGCTGGAAGAAGGTAGGGTTTAGTGTAGGAGGCACACGGTGCCGTTTTCGATTTTTAATTTGCGATTGTGTAATTTTGGTCCCTTATAACTGTTTTTTTATTGTTTTTGTGTGTGTTGTAATTAAATCATAGATTTATATTTACATTTATCCTTTTGTTTTGTGTAGAACTTTTTATATAATATAAAATATTCATTGGAAATCATATAAAACGATGTCTTAAGAAACTAAAATATTAAATGAATCACAATATACATATTTTTTAATAAAACCATAAATAAATTATAAAATGCAAGTTAACTTGTAAGTTTTATATAATAAATAATTTATTAAAATAATAAAAATATTAAGTCTCGCCATCCACTCATGAACCTTAAAACAAATTAAAAAAAAATTAATACAATTGCACTAGGTAAATTTTTTTATCTTCAGACTCAATTAAAAAGCTTCATAATATCTTCGTCCTTTCTAGCATAAACCAATTGACTCTAAATTTTAAAAAAATCGGTTTGCTCAATTTGAATTTTTTTTATTTAAGTGGTCAAATACCCTTTTAGTCAACAAATTAGATCAAATATATATCAATCTAGTCGGTGACAGTGTTAAGAGCTTGGATCTAAAGAGTTTATTTTCTTTGTGATCTCGTGTTTGAGGCTTGTGATTGCTAATACGATGATCCTTGTGGCTGCTAATATAATAATTATTAGAAACTTACATAGTTATTAACTTCAGGGCCTATAAGATTAGTCGAGATACGCACAAGTTGACTCAGATACTCACGTTAATAAAAAAAAAATAGAACAAATATATATATATATATATATATATATATATATATATATATATATATATATATATATATATATATATAGACACACACACACACCACCAATTTCGTAATTGATTTTTGTGTGCATGCAACCATGGGCATGGCCTCTTGTAAATCAAAGTTATATATTTTTATTTTAAATTGGATTTTAAAGATATCGTCTGCTTATTTTATAATGTTAATGACAACAAATTATTAGAATATTTTAAGTAAAAGTACTGGAAATAAAATTATAATTCCTTGCAATGGGCAAGGTGGTCTCCCATTAATTAATAATTAATAATCCCAATCTATCAATGCAATTACTACATAAAAGTATGGCCACACATTCTTGCCTTCATTACAATTATTATCTCTAAGCAAGTAGGATAGGACATAAAAAGATTGGTTCTCTCCTCCACCATTGAAACATGAAAACGAGCTCAAACTTTCAATCCCGGCATTATCTATATCTTGAAAACAATCCACACATTCAATGTCAATCATGAACATAAAGTTACTGTTTGATTATTGTTTTAGAATATAAAAAAGAAAATGAGATAATATAGATTAGAAAAACACGTTTCAACCATGGTTGTCTGTTTTGTTCCGTTTTGGCCGAAATATTTCGTATCAGTTAAAAAAACAAGACAAAACGGCATCATTTTTATCTCGATTTAAATTCCGGTCCGTTCCGGATTTTTTGGTCCAATACCGGCTGAAACGTTTCGGTTTCATTTCCGCCCGTTCTGTTTCGGCCAAATAGTATTTTTTAAAATAATAAATAATTTTACAATATCAATCATACCTCTTAATCTTACCGTTAAATTGAGATGAAATTTTACGATGAGTTTCTTGACATATTTATATATATTATATTAAAATTTCAGAGCAATCAAAGAATGTAATGACCTTGCGAGATTGATGATGAAATTCTCATAATATCATACATGTTCATTATTTTTATTCAGAAAAATCATTTTATTGTGTTTTTTTAAATTAAATTGCACAATTGTAAATAATTTTATTTTTGGATTTGAACCTTTTTTTTTAATTAATATATTTAATTATATATATATACATAAACAGTACAAACCCAAAATGGCGCGCCGAAACACTCTGAAACCGAAACATTTCATTCCAATTAAAAAAAACAAAGCACCAATCGAAACGATATTGACACCTTGGTTTTATCCTATTTTAAAAGTATAAAAATTCACTTTAAAATTATTATATATATGTGTGTGTGTGTTTGAAGAACTTGTGTCAAATACAATCACATGATATTAAACGAATTGGATATCAGAATTAAGTATATGTTTGATAATCGACAAACACCTAAAATAACATTAATTTAATATTTTAAAAAAACTAATTTAAAAAGCAGAATCTAGATGCACATCTATTAAGAGGGAAGTGATTTTTGGTACCTTAATTCCAAAATTAAGGTTTCATTAAGAATGCTTCAGAAATTGTTTCTAATTAATGATGATTTCCTAGGAGAAAATAAAGAACTCTTCAAGTTCTTCAATGGCCCTTGCCATGCAAGGAATTATGGCAGCAGAAATTATTGTAACACAGAAGAAAATATTATGATATTGGTAACCCTAGAATCAATGCAAGGAATCCTTCTGGCATACCAAAACATCGAGTAAATTGATGTATCCATATAATTATAGGATTTCAGACACAACATACAATATCCGGTTCAGCCCGACATCGAACCATTTCATCTAAAAGCTTAAGCTGTTGGGTGAGGTCCCAAAATATGATTTATATTATTCTCTAACACACCCCCTCAAGTGAAAACTTTTTGGGCTTGAAACTTGCACATAGACCCACACTACCTTGTGCTTGATTTTTATCAAATAGAATGAGAGTGGTGAGATTCGAACTCGTGACCGCTGGGTCAACAAGACTCTGATACTATATTAAGGAACCATTTCACCTAAAAGCTTAAGCTATTAGGTAAAACCCTAGAATATAATTTATATTATTCTCTAATATTTTTTGCGATCCCAAGTTAAACAAATAAAATCTTGATTATTTTGGGATTTTATAAAATAAATATGCCGTGACTTGAACTCAAAACTTATAAAACAGGTTTTAAATACTTTGTCACAACATTACGTCAATTGAAAACAAAACAGAAAGTCTATGCCGGTAAATATTTAGAATTTGACTTCAGAAGGAAGTGAAAAATCTTAGAATATAGATGTAATTTAATTATATTGATTATTCTATGTTGAAATGTCAACAACAACCATATATATTGTATTCTATGAATTTATTTATTTTATTTTTTTACTTTGTCAAACATGTTTAGGTGAGTTCAGGATTAATTGAAAGTTATCGGTAGGTAAGGCTAATAGCTTAATAATATTTTTTTGTAAAGTAAAAGAATTGGGGTGAGCTTGTTTTTCGTTCATCCTATATTTTAAAGTGTTTTTAAAATTATTTTTCACTTTAAAAAATAATAAATTAATGTTTTTAAGTGTTTTTCGATGATTTTGATATCGAAAATAAATTTTAAAAAAAATATTTTAAAACATTTCTAAGTAATAAATATTTTAAAAAATAATCACTACGACAGTCACAATTTCTTACATTATATTTTTATGATTTGTCTTTCTATACATGTAAATGTAATTGCTACCAATTTATTCTTATATTTTAAGTCATTTTCTAATTTATTTATTTTATTAAATATTATCACATAAATTATTAAAAATGTTTCAAGTGAGAAATCCAAATCCAACTTAACTGTTAAAAAAACAATTAAGTTATGTTTGAATTCCTCACATAAGGATATTGTTATCACCGTTTAAAAGATAAATTTAAGAATAATAGCATAAAAACTATGAGAAATTAAAATTGTTGGGCATATTGAAATTAAAGGAAAAAAAGCTAAGCATTTTGTTGTTCATTTTAATTTGCGCATTCACATAATTACTATAGATTTGCATAATTACAAAAAAGAGCTGAAAAAAGAAAGAAAAGAAAAGAAGATTTTTATGAGTTGTCACATATCAATTTAACGTGTTGTAATTTTAATACTAAAACAAATATCAATTTATTTATTTAAAAAAATAATTCAAATCATAATTTTATTAGTTTTAATGTACTGATGTCAAAAATTATTTTTTTAAAAAATAAAAAATATCATTTTAATACATTTCTGAACGAAAAACATTTTCAAAAATAATTTCAACCACACTCCCGGATACTAAGCTAATTTCATCAAACGTTGTGGAAATCAAATGGATTATCGATTTTCTTCTTCTCATTCATCATTTTCTAGATAGGTGTCCTTCTCAATTGTCTCACCAAATTCAAACCACGAATTTTCTCTCCCTGGCTAGGTATTCAGTTGAGTCTTAAACATCGTTAATAATTAGTTGCAATCTAAGACGTGGTAGGGTGAAACACCTATACAATTCAAAGTATAGTTGCTCTAAAATCACCTTCATGAAATTAAAATTAAAATTAAAATTAAAATTAAAATAGTGTTTCACAATGCGTTTCAAAAATATTTTTGAAAAAAAAATGATTTTTTTTTTATTTTAAATTAAAACTTTTGAGTGTTTTTAGATTATTTAATATGCTGATATCAATATTTTTTTATAAATAAAAAAAATATTATTTTGATGCATTTCTAAACAAAAATTATTTTCAAAAATAACCTAAACTGCACTCCCAAGAAAATCAATTACCTTTCGAAGTATAGTTGCTCTAAAAGCACCTTCATGAAATTAAGAGTGTTTGACGATGCATTTTAAAAGTGTTTTTTTTTAATTATTTTTTTTTATTTTAAATTTAATTTTTATGTGTTTTTAGATCATTAGATGTGTTGATGTCAATTTTTTTTAAATAAAAAATTATTTTGATACATTTCTAAACAAAAAATATTTTCAAAAGTAGACTTAACTAGAATCCGAGAAAATCAATTACCTTTCAATTGACGTAAGTGAGGTAATTATTGTCAACATATATAGGGAAAAAACATGTATATAATTGATCCAATGACAAAAAAAACAATTGTTTTTGTGGTTGATGCATGAACAGCTTGAGCAAAGACAAATGTATGTGGTGGTTACAAGTCCTGTCAATATCATGCTTCGTTCAATCACAAATCAAGTCAAAATGTAAATATCTATCTTAATTTGATAACACCATTGAATCTTTGCAGGTGGTTAATTAATAGAAGTTTAATTGTGTTCCTGACGTGCTTTATTACATCATATGGAGCCATTAATTTGAAACTGTATGGGACAACTGTGGCCGAAGTTGTTTTTGGAAGAAAAAAAATCGTTCGGAAATGTATTAAAATGTTATTTTTAAAAAATTATTTTTGACATCAACACATTAAAATAATATAAATACACAAAAAAATAATTTAAAATAAAAAATTAAGCTAGGATATCGACTGGATTGAAACTGGTTTTCATTTTTAACCCCATCAAATTAATGAATTAATTAATCAAAATTTCTTAATCCCAATTCCCAGCCAAAAAGAAGAGGACATCATTTATGGAGGAATTAATAATATCATTATATACATGAACTCATCAAAAAGCTGTGGAAAATTAAAAAAAGAACATGGAAAGGAATGAATTTATTTGTGAAATTATTCAATTTGCACATGCAAATAGTTAATCGATATATGAAGAACATGTATGGGTGATGTTCTGGTCGTTCCATGACTATTTCTTCTATTATCCTGCATGGCCATTTTTTTTTTATGATGCATGCATTTGCTGTAAGTGTTGACTGTTAAGATAATAATATAAATCATATTTAGATTTTATCTAAAAAAAATTTAGATGAAATGGTTCCTTAATATGATATTAGAGTTTTGTTGACATAGTGGTCATGAATTCAAATCTCATCATCTCTATTCTATTTGTTAAAAATCAAGCACAATGTAGGGTGAGTTTATGCAAGTTTCAAATCCAAATGATTATCACTTGAGGGAACGTGTTAAAAAATAATATAAATCATATTCTGGAATTCACCTAATAGTTTAAACTTTTAAACAAGATGATTTCTTAACATTTTCACTTTGATTAAGCCATGACTATTTCTTCAATACAAAACTTCCACACTCATGGCTGTGATTTGAAGTGTGTATATATATATATATATTGCCAATGAATTTGATTAGTAATTAGGAGTAATTGTAAACTGCTCACATGTTGCTAATATTTGTATAAATGAAGTGAAGGGAATCTGCTAATTAGAGTTTCCAGCAGATAAAAAATCAATGAAAGGAAAATGAGCCTTTCTCTGGTGTAATAATTCCCTGGATTCCTGATCTACCTCGACATCATCTCTTCTAGCATTGTCGAGCACCTCGCTTTTGCTAGAATCAGAACTCTTTACCTGGAGAAAATCATAAAACTCAGGAGGTTGATCTGTACCTGAAAAATACATTCACACAGATTAAAAACCCATCAAGAAATCAATTAAAAAACTGAAGTGTATAATCACTAGAAAGATATAGAATAACGTCTGTATTTCATCATGAAACTCGAAGAATATTGAAAACAGTAATGCATGTTGCATGGATTCATGGGATTCATTACCCCAGTCAATCTGATAGTTTTGATGCGTTTGAACTTGGCCTGTAAAATACTTTTCTCATAAACTAAAACTAGTGCCTGTACGTACGAAAAAATTCCATTCTCTACCTAAGAGTGTAAATCTTTATGTTCATGGTGATCGTTAGAGAATCATATAAATCATATTCTGGGATCTCACCTAAAAGGTCAAACGATTAGGTGAGGTTTCGGAATATGATTTATATTATTTTCTAGCATATCTCCTCAAGTGAAAGCCTTTTGAGCTTGAAACTTGCACAGTCTCACGTCACCTTGTGTTTGATTTTTATCAAATAGAATGAGGGTGGTGAGATTCGAATTCGTGACCACTGAGTCAATAAAGCTCTGATATCATATCATGAAACTATCTCACCTAAAAATTTAAGCTAATAGGTAAGGTTTCAGAATATGATTTATATTATTCTTTAATAGTGATATTCTTCAGTTACCTTCATGACGGCTAGTATTTTCATTGCAGAAATTGCTGTAAAAAGACTGATAGTTGAGACAGATGGGACGACGATAATGATCGCGACAACTTCCAAAGAATTTCTGGGGAAATGATGGGGCAAGCTGGTTCCTTGGCTCACAATTCACGATCCTCATTCCATCATGATTTGATGAGAAAGAATATTGTTTCTGCTCATGATTGACTGACAGAGTTTCAGAAGCTGCTCTTTTTGCATGAATCCTTGATCTTTCTCGACATTTTCTTGCCATGATTATATGCCAGTGGTTCTTCACAGCATTATCAGTACGACCAGGAAATTTCTTCGCAATAACAGCCCATTTATTGCCTTGAATCTGCTGACAAGCAAGAAGCCTCTCCTCTTCCTCTTCTGTAAAAGGGCTTCTGTTGATTCTTGGATCCAACTGATTAAACCATCTTAACCTACAACTCTTCCCTGATTTGATTTACAATTTTTTTGGTTAGTTACTAGTCACAATCACACGCACATACACATATATACGTGGGTGTGGGTGTGTATATATATATATATATATAGGTGTATTTCAGTTTTTGCAGGTTTAAATTCTTCTTGAATAAAAAACCAACCATATTAGAGGTTCAATCGTCCCTAACATGAGTGCTGATAAATTATATTAACTGGGAAATCATGGATTGAAAAAAAAAACATTGTAGTTTGATCATCTTCACCTGATTTTCCTTGAAGCTTTTCGGCTATGGAGTTCCAATTGTGAGGACCAAACTGATCCACCAACTTGCGAAGCTTGTCGTCTTCAGCCGGCCTCCAATGGCCTCTGGAACTCATCTGATGAAGATCTTCTAACTTAATATATATACACCAGAAAGTATATATATAGCTGAAAAAACAAAAAGAAAAAAGAAAACCCTAGCTATATCTGTTCAAAGCTAGGGTTATATACTAGATATATAGTTGAAAACCCTAGCTAACTCTTTAATTTCTTGTTATTCTACTTTCTTTTTTATCAAAAATATCTATGAGCAAAGATTTGCAGAGTTGGGGACGAAGAGATCCAAAAGAAAGCAATCAGATGGTGATCAAACGATGATTTGGTGGCTAAAATCTTAATTAATCTGCTGTTTGTGTTTGTGAGAGAGAGGGAGGTTGAAGGGATCCTTTCAACGTCTTTGCAAGTTTCTAAGCAGATACAACTATAAAAGATAAGTAATGTTTGAGGAAGGAGATGGTTTCATATTTTCTTCGTACAAGTAATATATATTTTATTATTATTATTTTTAATGAAAATATAAAAACAGATATTTAAATATGGTAATATATTGACTTGCATGATGTATTGTTGACTAGCCCTAGCATTCTCTGAAACTAGTGTTGTTTCATATATACTATTTGTTTGGGTTGTACGGTTGTGGTTGTTTTTAAAAATACTTTTTATTTATAAATATTTTTGATATTTTTTTTTATTTTTTAAAAATTATTTTTGACATCAACACATCAAAATGATTTAAAAACACAAAAAAAAATTCATTTAAAATGAACTTTTTTTTAGGAAACGGCGGTACAGCCGCCATCCCAAACAGACCCAAAATCTTCGGCTGGTTAAAACCTAATATTCTACTCATGTTTACGGGTCTGAATGCGGTTGATTTTTAAAGTATTTTTTTAATTTAAAAAAAAATAAAAAAAAAGTTTCAAATATTTTTAAAAACATTTTTGAAACGAGTATAAAACACACTCTTTATCTATAAGATTGATCAATTGTTATGGATTAACCAACTCAATTCATGAATCTAATTTATTTATTTTTATCAAAACGATGTAGTTTAGATATAAAAAAATTCCAATTCAAAATAAGAAAAGGTGGGTGAGCCTGTTAAGACTTCGTGAGGCTCACAAGAGTTTTTTTTTTTTTTTTTTTTTTTGGGATTTAGCTTTGTATCTAATTAACTGACATTTTGGAATTACAGATTCACTAGAGCAAGTGGAGATAGATACATTTTTAATAGCTCCTTCGATCGTCTAGTCCTTAATAAATACCTAATTAAGATCCATTAGAACTGTAAAATTGGAGATAATTTCCAAGATTTATTGGATAATTTTCTAAAATTGGAGATGCATTATTACGTGGATATATCAATATGCAGAAAATTGATATATTATTTAAGAAATCAATGAGAAAATTGATATTGTCTTCAAAGCTAGGAAATTATTGCTTTTTTTTTTCTTTCTCAAAAAGTTATAAGTTATTAAATTAGGTATGGCCTAGTGGGTTTATTTGGTAACTTACAAATTATAGGTTTAAATTTATATCAAATTGTGTGTTAATTAACTTGATTAAATCATATCGACTTGAAAGGTCAACACGCTATTGATTGACTTAGTCAAAACCCGGGTGAGATTTTTTTTAATTATTTTTTTGAAAAATCGAAAAAACATCTTCTTGACTTAAAACATCCTAAAACAATGCTGATTTTAGGAAAAAGAAATTTCAAAACAAAGAATTTATTTACTAAAATAGGGATATGGGAAAGTCATCTTTCATCTACACCCTCCTCAAGCATTTTCCAATCAAGATTAGTAATTGCGCAAGCTACATTAAATTGTTTCTTCAACTCTTCATAAAATAAGATTTATTTTAGGTTTAACTACAAATGATCATCCCTCACCTATTAACTCAATCACAATATTACCTATTTTATCAATTTAAAAAATCAAAATCCCCCTTAAACATTACCAAACATTTTCAATTGACCTTCAATAGTCACACCAAAATTATAGCCTTCTAGGGTAGGTGTTGGATTCTAATTTGGGGTTGAAAAATGGTGAGACTTTCACATACAATATCCTATCTAGTTGCACACCAATAAAACAAGACTAGTTAGAAGGATGTTAGCCATTTCTATGTAATTAGCCATTTCTATGTAATTAGCCATTTCTTGGGACTAGTCTAGTATGAGGTTTAGATCATAGGTCAAGAAGGTTAATCGAATTAATTTTATTTTTTTTAAATGATCGAAAAATATTATTGTTTTATTAAAAAAAATATTAACAATCTTTTTACTAGTTTTTATCAAGTCAAGGGTTAGTAAGGTTTTTAATTAGAAAAGACCGGGTCAATGTTTCTTTAACCTAATTTGGTCTAGCCCATGGTCAGCTGGGTATCTGGTCGACCAACCAACTAGTTTAGATTTTATGACTAGTAACTATCTGTGTTATTAATATTAATCACTAAAAACATTAATTATAATAAATATTGACAATAAATAACTCTCACATTCACAAAAAAAAATGGAAATTTTCTCGTAGAAAACATTAATTATAATAAATATTGACAATAAATAACTAGCTGTGATTTTAGAAAACATTGAGTAATAAAAGTTCGAATTAAGGTTCTTTGTGTTGAGACTCTTTTCTCGTAGAATTCTATATTTGTTTTTGTTTTTGTCAAAAAAATCCAACAGGAGTGTTTGAGACTACGTTTCAAAAGTGTTTTTGAAAAAAATTGAGTTTTTTATTTTAAATTAAAAAAATTTGGTGTTTTTAAATCATTTTGATGTGCTGATGTCAAAAATAATTTCTTAAAAATAATAATAAAATATTATTTTGATGTATTTATGGACGAAAAACACTTTAAAAAACAATTGCAACCACACTCCTAAACAATCACTAACTCACTAAGGATTTACCATCACAAATAAATGAAGGTTACTGAATTTTCTTGATATTGCAGGCTATTCTTGAAGGAAACAAGTTTAGGCAGTGACTGGAAACATGTTTGCTCAAAACTTGCATCAAGAAATGGATTTCAATTTGTACAATATCAGAAAAAATGAAGTAATGGAAGGCATACAATGCAAGAACTCAAATTTTGAGCTTCTATGGAGAAACTATGAATCGAGAGAGAAGCTAGACTGAAAGGAGTGGTGGGAGATGAAGGTTTTAGCAGTTCTTATTCTTCTTCCACATCAAGGCCTGGTATGTATTCCAAACTGACATCGAAAACTACAGGACTATTTGGTGCCACCCTTGGCCTTCCTGGAGCTGAGGTGAGTCCTTTTGGGAATGCCAGCTGAAAATAATAATAAACCATGAAAACAACATTGTTAGAAGCTTGATTTCAAGTAGACTTTCCTGTTTGGTTGTCAAGAAAACACATTGAAAGATGCTGATAACCTAGGCCAATGCAGCAGATGGAATATACTTTATGCAGTTGTCTACCGTTTTTTTCTTCTGGATGGAAAATGAGTAAGATTTGAATAAATTACAGGTAAATGGATTGATATGTTTGAAGCCATGGCATGAAGTTTTGGAATTTGCTACTAGCTCTTTAAACCTTGAAAAACTGCACAGCAAAGAGCGGTGCTTTTTTGAGAGTGTGGTTGCGGTTGTTTTTGAAAGTGTTTTTTATTCAAAAATGCATCAAAACGATGTTTTTTTTAAATTATTTTTTTATATTAACATATGAAAATGATTTAAATAAACCATTTTTTTTTTAAATTTCAAGTAAAAAAAAAATCATTTTTCAGTCCGTGAGTAATATGTGAATAAATTACCAGTCCAGGAATGTAGAGCCGGCGCTTCCCTCCAACTTTCATGCTTAGGATCCCTTCATCAAGTCCCTTGATCACCTATTCTAGTCATTCAAATCGAAAACGTCAATAACTGTGCATTCCTGATACTCATATTCCAGTCACCAGAGTATGGCTATAGTTTATATGACATTATGCAATGCTGCATGCCATGTAATGAAATTTAGAGATCATTCAATAGGGTTAGGAACTGTTAAAGAACTATCTCACCTAAAAGCTTAAACTGTTAGGTGAAATCCCAGAATATGATTTATATTATTCTCTAACACACCCCTCAAGTGAAAACTTTTTGGATTTGAAACTTGCACATGATCACACTACCTTGTGCTTGATTTTTATCAAATTGAATGGGAGTGGTGAGATTCGAGCTCGTGACCATTGAGTAAACAAGACTTTGATACCATGTTAAGGAATCATCTCACCTAAAAGCTTAAGCTATAAAATAAGATCTCAGAATATGATTTATATTATTCTCTAACACTTACAATGTAATGAAATTTAGAGATCATTCAATAGGGTAAGGAACATTTGGCATTATCTATCTACTCTCAGATTATCAGTAAACATGTATCGAAACCTATCTAAATGGTAACAAAATCAGAATTTGCAGTTGTTAGCACACTTGAAGCTAAGAACAGCAAACCCACTTTCATGATCAGCGGCATGGCCGAAGTTTAACATGGATAACCAACTATGGAGCTTACCTGACCAGAGCCAACACGAAAGATATAGATCTGACCTTTCTCCAATGAACTGCAAAATGTAAGAGAAACAATGTTAGAAGTTGATCAAGTTAAAACATAACATAGTAGGAGATACCCTGCTTACAAAACAGAGAGTTGCAATCAAGCATAGAATCAGACAATTAGCGACACAATCTACCTACAATATTCAACCTCCACAATTGACAAATTTCTAAGAGCGCACTGGATTCATTACAGATTCCTTTAAGAACTTAGATTTTCACAATCTTTGTTGCACATCTTGACTAACGGACTTCAGGATTGAACTTAAAAAAGGTAAAATAAATTACCTGTCAAATACTTGACCGGATGGAACCATGGCAACATAATTAGCAGCTACCTGTGAGCATGATGTTACTGCATCAGATGGGGAAGACAGGCAAAAGAACTTTGAATTTGTAATCATGACAGGCCAAGAAATGTTAGACAAACTGGCCATCCACTAGATATGGCCATTTCTTGTAACTAATGCTAAGGGTTCACCTGGTGGTTCTTTTCTTGAGTTTCTGGATATAAATCTCGAGACCAACGTCTGAAAGAATTTACAAGTTTTTCTGAACTTAGCAGGACGTTATGAGGATTCCCACTTAACATTATTCGGAAAGGAGATTTAATTTCGATTAACATGAAAGTTGTCTTGAGGATACTCCTCACCTTAGGAGCAAAAATAGGTGCAAATATGGACTGATCCTCAATATAGATAGGTAAATTGGTGGATCTTAGAAGCCATCTAATTAATCTTAGACACCAAAGCACACATGATATCCGAAATCTCAATTAATTTATCTGGAGGTCTATAAAGGGTTGGTAAGAACCCCATAGAAACACTATAAGCTGAAGAAGATGGAACACTAGAGAGAAAGATATATATATATATATATATATATATATATATATATATATATGCCATTTCTTTCTCAAATTGCTGGCTGGATAATTCAGATGTGCCGGAGGTGGGAATGCAAGTTTACACACCTGAAAACCAACCGGTGGACTAGGGCCTTGACCAACTTTGATGTCCTTGAACTGCAACCCGGACTCTGTAGTCACCATTGGCACCTTCATTAACAAACAGGATTAATGCAACCCACAATTTGAAATTGATCGATTTTAACAAAAGGGGTCCGTGTAATCTCACCATACATTTTCAAGCTCTTTCACACAGGTTTCATCACACAATTTTGGCTTATCTTCTGGTGGCAATCCAGCTCCATTGGCAACATTATCAAATGAGCCCTTATTACAAATAGTTGAAATCCCTAATACCAGCCCAATTACACAATCCCTTCTCTTAATCAAACTTGTATCCACCTTCTTCTCTCTTGCTCTTGAACCTCTACTTCTTAGTTCCAAGTTTGAGCATTGCACACTAATTTTCATCAAACCTTGTACTTTGTCAAAGACATTGACACTGCCATGTCTTTTGGTAAGTAGAGTGTTCTTGCCAGAAGAAGAGCCTGCCACAATAAATACGAAAAATTAGCATGATTGAAGAAACGAAGTGGTAGAGAAAGTGAAGAAGAGAATGATTAATTACCAAGTGGGAGCAGAAGAGATGAAGGAGAAGAAGCCATTTTTTTTGGTTTTCGTGAGAAAAATGAGTGAGGAGGAGCCTGCAAGGACTGAAAGTGGATAACGAAATCTTGTTGGTTATTTAACTGTTGCTGACTTGGCTCTTCTTGGGTCACATCCGTGTATTAAGCTTCCTTTTTTTTTCTTTATTAATATTTCAAGAAAAAAAACAAAAGACAGAAACATGGTTTGATGAGATATAATAAGGTGTATGTGATAAAATTGTGATTTTTAACAATGGGCTTCATCCAATAGGAAGCATGAACATCAGATATTCATAGGGCTTGGTTCTACATAGTTTGCTTGACCTTCTGCTCAAGCAAGCTCTAAGGGCCTGTTTGGGAGTGTGGTTGTGGTAGCTTTTCAAAGTGTTAACCATGCTGAAATACATCAAAATGATGTTTTTTTATTTTTTAAAAATCATTTTTAAAATCAGCACATCAAAATAATCTAAAACACACAAAAACATATTCATTTAAAATGCAAAAAAAAATTTCAAATTTCGGCCAAAAGCCGGTGGGATCGCAATGCCAAACGGGCACTACTTTCGGTAAAAGCCCTTCACCCTTTCTCTCCCTTCTTCTCGGCTCTATAAACCCTAAACCCCTTTCTCTCTCTAGAAGACCTACCCAAGGTGTGCCTATCATTTTGGTCTCCCTTCCTACTTTGCTTCTCTCATTTTATTTTAGAAATATGCTATCTTTTGTTCATTAATGTTTTGGGCATCGTATTTCAACTGGGCTCTTTCCATTTTGAACTAAATTAAAGAAAAAAGAAAATAAAAGATTAAAGTTTGATCCTTTTGCTTCATTTTTGTCATTGACTTAAGAAGTTCTCTCCTTTTTTTCTAAAAGTTTTGTTTGCCTGCTTTTATTAAGCTAAGTTGCTTTATAAAGTTCTGACTTTGTTCAGAATTGTGTCCCAAGAAAGAAAAGTCATAAACGTTTTGTGATCTAGATTCTAGTTGGGATTATTAATGATATAATTTTAAAAGTATTTTTCATTTAAAAATATATATTAAAATAATATTTTTTTTATCTTTAAAAAATCATTAAAATAATTTAAAATATCGACTAAAAACTAAAACTGACTATTTTTTAAATTTTTTCAAAAGGGATTTTGAAACTCAATATCATATCAATGGGAAGTGAACATCCCCTTTGATGATATTTATGTTAACGTTGTAGTTTGCCTTTGACCTTCGTAATGTGAATGAATGGTTTTGCGTTGTCAGAACTTGGGAAGATGAATTTCAACAATGTGAAAGTACCCAAGGTGCCAGGTGGTGGTGCCATTGGGACTCTGATTAAGATAGGTGTTCTTGGCGGGCTTGGTTTGTACGGAGCTTCCAACAGTCTTTACAATGTTGAGGGTGGACATCGAGCTATAATGTTCAACCGTTTAGTTGGTATCAAGGAGAAGGTTATTGCTTTCTTTTATGTTCATGATTAGCTGTTTACTTTTGTGAGAAATATTTGTCAAATATGAATTGGTTTTCTCAAGTAATTTTATTGTACGTCTTGCTGATTGATAAGGCCTTTGTTATCTTCACTGGCTGTTTTTTGTTGTTGGTGTCGATGGGTAATTCAACTGATTCTTGGTCTGCTTTACACAAGCTGCATTTTACTAATGCTTTCTGAAAGAAATAAAAACACTTATTTGCTATCTATCTTCTTTATTAATGTTGTATCATTGAGGTCAGATGGTGAATTCGTGCATTCTTTTCTGATTCTGTCTCTTGAATTTGGAAATACCCATCGTTCATTATACATTTTACGTAAAGAAGTTCAAAATTGATTATTTTGATCTCCAAATAGGTGAAGGCAACCTTGCCTTACTTGTTATAGCCATAAGTGTTTTACTTGTTCCTCGGTCACACTTCTATCTATATGTATTAGTAAAATCCTTAAAACTCATCTCTAAATTGGGTTTTAAATTTGTTAACAGGTGAAGATCGGGCTTCGAGTTCTGACTCGTCCTGTGGCAGACCAGCTACCTGAAATTTATCGAGCCCTCGGAGAAAATTATAATGAAAGAGTCTTGCCTTCTATCATTCATGAAACATTAAAAACTGTGGTTGCTCAGTATAATGCCAGCCAGCTTATTACTCAGAGAGAGGTAATAATAACTAACAAGTCAGATTTCTGGTGCAAATTAAAAGATCCCAGTTCCAATCCCATGATCAGCAAGATCAATTGCTTTGTTTAACTTGGCTTTAGATTCTCCGTGCTATTTAAATTTTTATTGAAGTTTTGAAATAACCTTCCATGTTGGTTATGATTGTTTTGTTCCTTGGGTATTGTGTGTATCCAGTTGACAAAGCATTGTTTTGAAAACATATGCTTGTTTGCCTTAGTTATCCTGTAGAGAATCATGGAAGAAAATAAAAAATTCTCTGGTTTTCAATTGCTTTGCATTTATTATGAAACTACATCATTTTCAGGATTAGATTTGCTCCACTTTCTTGTGTGTGAGGCTGTTCATGCATCATTTTCTGTTGACTCTCTTGCACTCTATATTCAGTTAGGATGATCAAAATAGCTCCTTACTCTTCCATTGGACGACATCAATGTGATAGTGGGCTTTCACGTTGGTTTTGTTTTGGATTTTAGTAGACAAACATGGAAGATATTGATGGGGTTTTCTCAAGTTTCTCCATTACTTTTGCATTGTCTTCAGGATTATCTCGTCCTTTCTTTCTTGTGTGTGCAGCTGTTCATGCATCATTCTGCCTTGACTAACTTGATTGTTCTTCTATTGGCTGGTGGTGGAGAAACACAGAAAAAACTGATCGAGTTTTCTCTAGTTTCGCCATCACTCCTGCATTGTCTTCAGGATTATATCATCCTTTCTGTCTTGTGTGCGTAGCTGTTCACGCATTATCCTGCGTTGACTAATCTGGTTTTTCAATTTTTTGGCTGGTAGCAGAGAAACATGGAAGATACTGATCTGAGTTTTCTCTAGTTTCGCCATCACTCCTGCATTGTCTTCAGGAATTTATCCTCTTTTCTTTCTCGTGGCCGTAGCTGTTCGCGCATCAGCCCGCGTTGACTAATCCGGTTTTCTTACAGGCTGTTAGTCGAGAAATAAGGAAGGTTTTGACAGAAAGAGCATCCAATTTTCACATTGCACAGGATGATGTCTCCATTACAGGCCTGACTTTCGGGAAAGAGTTTACCGCTGCAATCGAAGCTAAACAGGTGGCTGCTCAAGAAGCTGAGAGGGCCAAGTTCATTGTCGAAAAAGCTGAACAGGATAAGAAGAGTGCTGTTATCAGAGCTGAGGTGAGACATAAGAAATGCTAATTCTAATTAATCCTCATCAGAATGATGACTTTCTCCCAGTTCCTTCCAATCCACGTTTCAAATGTTAGAGAATAATATAAATCATATTCTGGGGCCTCACCTAAAAGCTTAAGCTTTTAGGTGAGATGGTTCCTTAACATGGTATCAGAGCCTTGTTGACCCAGCGGTCACGAGTTCGAATCTCACCACCCCCATTCTATTTGATAAAAATCAAGCACAAGGTAATGTGGGTCTGTGCAAGTTTCAAGCCCAAAAGGCTTTCACTTGAAGGGATGTGTTAGAGAATAATATAAATCATATTCTGGGGCCTCACTTACAAGCTTAAGCTTTTAAGTGAGATGGTTCCTTAACATGGTATCAGAGCCTTGTTGACCCAGCGGTCACGAGTTCGAATCTCACCACCCCCATTCTATTTGATAAAAATCAAGCACACGGTAATGTGGGCATGTGCAAGTTTCAAGCCCAAAAGGCTTTCACTTGAAGGGGTGTGTTAGAGAATAATATAAATCATATTCTGGGCCTCACCTACAAGCTTAAACTTTTAGGTGAGATGGTTTCATAACATCAAACTCCATAACTCATTTTTTCATTGACTGGTTGACAGGGAGAGGCAACCAGTGCTCAGCTCATTGGTCAGGCCATTGCCAACAATCCTGCATTTATCACTCTGAGGAAGATTGAGGCTGCAAGAGAAATTGCACAAACAATCTCAACTTCTGCCAACAAAGTTTTCCTAGATTCCAGTGATCTGCTACTCAACCTTCAGAAGATGGAGTTAGAAAACCCTAGGAATAAATAGACTGTTGTTGAATTTCTCATCGTTGTCCATGGGGAATGTCTCATGAACAGAGTAGTGAGAAAGCTTCTGTTAATGGAGTTGTGCAGTTCATAGGGAATCTTTTAGGAGGGGTGGGGGCATGTTGGAACATTTAAAGTCAATTTGGAAATAGCAAAAAATAAAATAAAATCATGATATTTAATTTTTTATGGTGCAAAATATGTGTTTTCTACTAAATGGTCCTATAATTGTATGTTCTCGCTTAAAATTCTTCAAATTTTAAGATAAAATGTATTTTCTTATGATCCTCTATGTAATTTAATATATAAAAAAAAATCTAGTGAAATGGGTCGATTTGAAATGACTTGTTTCAAGATTTTGATGATTAATGATCTGTTTGACATTGTGTTTTATTAAAAAAATATTTTTTTTTTAGTTTTTTTATTTTAAATTAATTTTTTTTATTTTTTTAAATTATTTTCATGTGCTGATGTTAAAAATAATTTTTAAAAAATAAAAAATAAATATTATTTTGATGTATTTATGAATAAAAAAACACTTTCATGAGCAATATCAACTATATTTTTAAATAGATATCAAATAGACGGGGTTGACTGTAAAAAGATGATAAATAATAAAATTTAATTATTTATAGATGAGTGATTTCTTCAAGATTTAATTAAATAAAATTAGTGATTCATTAATGATTTGTGAAAACTAATTCAAAATATCCTCAAAGAAAAAACAAAGCCTATGAGTATGATATGAAGAATACCATGTACTAAAAAACTAGTGGGGCATTTTCTTCAATCTATACTATGATGAGATTCTTATGCATCGTTGACTACTTCAAATTAAAGTCTTAGATAAAAAGTTTAGTGCCTCAAATAGTTCGTATTAATTATAAAAATAAATATATTTATTTAAATTATCTTCTTTTTTTCTACCTTGAAGCATCAATTAAATACTAATTAACTATAAAATTATTTAAATAATTTATTTTTGTTATAGAAGTCCTGCCTCTATGCTTAGCAAGGATATCATTGGGTTAGGATATATTTAAAACAGTTTTCCTATATTTAAAGTAAGTTTCTTTTTAATATTTTTTACAATTTATTCATTTTTCTCATATATATATAAAGGTAACTATTTGATTATACATGAAAAAACTACATAGTAATATTAATTATTAGAATGGTTCGATAAGGTCTATATAATGTTTTATATAATATACAAATATCTATAAATATTATATTAATTTAAATATTAATAATTATTTTACAGGTGTTGTGAGGCCCACCAAATCTTATAATTTTCATCACTATCCATTCATGATAACATATTGTATATTTAAATAATTTAGGTTAATTTATCATAAACTTAGGATTAGATGATGCAAGAATATGATGTAAGGTGGTTGGAATTTTCCAAATCCTTGCGTGTTGACTTAGCTTAGTGGGCAATGCTAATCAATTTTGGATGCTAATGATGCATTTCCACAACTATTTTGGCTTGCTATTAAAATCCACAATCCCTTATTTCTAGATGGAAAATTGAGTTCTTAATTGACTCTCAATCTACCATTGAAGATTTTCTTTTCATAGATGATGATAATTAGGCTTGGAGAATAAACTTGTGTGTTATTAAATATAATTAAAATCAACGAAGTTAATTTAATAAGTTGTTAATTCATGATGCGGTCTACGCGGTCAGATTCTAAAATAAATTATGTGGGAGTTGACTCAAACGATTTGCTTTGATAATTTTTAATTTAAGTTAAGGGGGTGTTTGAGAATGCGTTTGGAAAGTGTTTTTGAAAAAAAAATGAAAAAGTTTTTCTCTTTTTTACTTTAAATTAAAAAAATGGTGTTTTTAGATCATTTTGATGTGTTGATATCAAAAATAATTTTTAAAAAATAAAAAAATATATTATTTTAATATAATTTTAAATAAAAAGCACTTTCCAAAATATGTTAAGAAATAAATGGTCACTTAGTGATCCGAGAAGAAATAATATTTCTTTGGCAAAAATGGAAAGCACCGACATGTCGGCCCCAGGAGGGAACCGAGGAGCCGCGAAGCACAGAATCATACACCGACGATAAACCTCACACACGTGGAGCATTTATGACGTAGCCACACGTCATAACTGCGGGGAAGGGCCGGTGTACTTGATGCGAGGGAGACAAGGACACGTCACTGTTGAGGGCAGTCTGATCCACGTGGCGGGGCCCAAGGGTTGACGTCACTCGGATTCTTGATGATGTAACTGTGATGCTAATGTTTGGGGCGTAGCTTTCGTCAGCTCTTGCCCACCGCCCGCCACCACCGTTTTCATTTATGTGTTGCATGCGTGTATGGTAAAACACGTGGCAATAAGATTAAGTGCCCGTTTAGTTGTGCGTTCCAACCAGAGTTTTGCTGAAATTTGATTTTTTTTATTTTAAATAAATATGTTTTTAGATTATTTTGATATGTTGATATCAAAAATAATTTTTAAAAAATAAAAAAATATCATTTTGATGTATTTCGGCACGAAAAGTACTTTAAAAAGCTACCACAACCGCACTCCCAAACATGCCCTAAATGCTATTTTTGTGGTATAGAAATGGATAAAATGATATTTTTTTTAAAAAAAATATTTTTAATATTATTACGTGAAGATGATATTAAAACATAAAAAATATTTAATTTGATGTAAAAAATAAAATAAAAATTATTTTTTTTCAAAAATAATTTTAAAACGCAATGTCAAACATGACATAAATAATTTATAATTAATTATTATTAAGCTTGTGACTATTTGATACTATAACTGAAATTGTTTTTAAAAATATTTTTTATTTATAAATACATCAAAATAATATTTTAAAAAATTTATTTTACATATAAAAATAATTTAAAAAAAAAACATCATTTTTTTTAATTTAAAGTAAAAATAAAAATATTTTTTTTAATTTTTTTTAAAAATACTTTTAAAATACAGTGATAAAAACTCTAAAAGAAGATATGAAGAACAAAAATATCCAAGAGAAATTTGTTAATAAAAAGAAAAAATTCAATCAGGCCGAGCCAAGAACCTTTTATATCTATCTATCTATCTATAATGTGTGGATTTATTTATAATCCATCAAATCTTGATCGACATGGGAATATAACTTATTTTATTATATTATATATTATCTATACAATGATCTTCCTCTAATAATATATACATAAATGATGTGAAATATTAATTTAATATAATAATTTGATTTAAAATATATTAAATATTAAAATAATTTGAAAACATTAATTTTTTTAATTTAAAACAAAGAAAAAATTAAAAAAATATATTTTGTTTAAAAACGATTTTAAAGCTCAAAAACAAAAGATGATCTCATGCAACATGTGAGCCTAACACACCATAATTTTAGAAAATCTTCTATGGTTTGAAACAACGTAAGCACACATGATCTTATCTTATAATCTTAGGCAAACGTCATACATAGCTTGTCGAAATCATTCCCAATTTGTGTTTTCTTCTTCGAATCTGTGGACAATTAGGGTTCACAGAAACATGGAAATTCATAGTTTTTTCTTTTCTTTTCTTTTCTTTTTATCACAAAAATATTCTTCTTTTTCATGGCATAAAAAAAAATCAAAAATAGAGACTTGCTTTAAAATTCTTTAACCATTTTAGAGAATAATATAAATTATATCTGGGGACCTAACCTAACGGCTTGAGTTTTTAGATAAAATGATTTATTGACATAATATTAGAGCTTTGTTGACCTAATGGTTACGAGTTCGAATCTCACAATTCCTATTCTATTTGATAAAAATCAAGCACAAAATAGTATGAGTCTGTGCAAGTTTCAAGCCCAAAAAGATTTCACTCAACAACTTAAAATTTTAGATGAGATGATTCTTTAATATTATAGAATTAACATTTAAATAATTGTGTTTTGAAAGTATTGGATAGATATGATGATGGGATATATTCTTAAAACCACTTGGAGAAAGAGTTTAATTAATTTCATTTGACGTTTAAGGTGGTTTGATAATATCTTTTAATGTTGAATCATAAGAGAGAAAATCCCATCATTAACAATTATATTTCTAAATTGATATAAGTTAATCCAAAATAATATAGTTTTTTTTTGTTTTATATATAATAATTTAAAACAATTATATTTCTAAATTATTTTAAAAATTTAACCATGTTTTGATTATATCGAGTTAATTATGTTAGTTTTTACTTGATTTAATTTGATATTTATACTTAGATTATAAATTGATGAGCTAAATTACACCCACATATATATATATATATATATATATATATATATAAAGGAGATAAAGATAGGGTTATTTTCAATTATACGTGGCCCACACTCAATAAAATCAAGGTGCAAACAGGAAAGAATGACACAAGTTAAACGTCAGCCACAACGCCTACGCAGCATAATAAATAAATAAATAAATAAAATAAAATAAAAAACCGAACTGCGTTGACGCTCGAGTCTTTCAAATTTATCAAGTCATCGTCCTCTCGATTCTTTTATATACCCTTCTCTTCTCTCCATTTCTAGGCACCATAGCTCAACAACATACACCAAATCTTCTTCTTCTCTCTCTGTCTCCCTGTACTGTAAACCATGCAGCAGGCAATACCTTACAAGTCATGGCTGCCGTTATACACCACCACCACCACCAAGCCTCTCACAGGCCCTTCACAGCTCGTCGGCCACCATAGCAATGGGGTGGCGGCTGCGGCTCAAGAAGTGCTAAAAGGGTCAAGAAATATAAGCAAGATGGTGCAGGAGAATGCGATCATAGTGTTTGCTAGACGTGGATGCTGCATGAGCCATGTAGCGAAACGATTGCTATTAGGGCTCGGTGTGAATCCAGCCGTTTATGAGATCGACGAGGGTGATGAGATTAGTGTTCTCGAAGAACTGGAAATGGCTGCTCATAATAAGAACAAGGTTCAGTTTCCTGCTCTTTTCATTGGTGGGAAGCTGTTTGGTGGATTGGATACACTCATGGCTGCTCATATTTCTGGAGAATTGGTTCCTATTTTGAAAGAAGCTGGAGCCTTGTGGCTTTGATTTTTGCAGTTCTGTTCTTGTCTTGCTAGATAGCTAATTGATTCTCCTTTTTTCCTTTTTCTTTTTTCGGCTGTTTAAGAGTTGAGATTGTAATTTGTTACAGAAAGAAGGGAATACAAAGTGGATATATATATATATATATATATGTATATATATATATATATTGATGTTTTCTTCTCCTTCCATTGATTCGGGGGAACCAATAAGCAGATTGGAGGATCAAGTTGTGCCTCCCTCTCTGGCAAGTTTTGATCTTTCATGATGTAAGGGGGCAAATGGTACAAGAATTGTTATGCCCTCGTTGACTTTTGCCAAAATTAAGTGCACAGCTGGTTTTTAGGTACCATATGTGACAGTTTTCTACTGGGGTTGAACAAAAAGAGAAGCTTCACATCACATGGAACCAACTTATTTATATCTCACCTCTCTTACACGACAGGCCACCCAACTTGTTCAAATTAAGGTGAGAAATACATTATTGATCATCTGAGGTGTCAGAAGAAGATGCAGGGCAGAGTGGTTAAAAACCCTAAATATTCTCTCATTTGTAAAAGTAAAACACAATCCATGTAGCAGTTTGAAAGTATGAATCCCTTTATATAGCATTAAACACAGCAGACATGGATACATGGGTGAGATTTTGGTGAATTACAGGCGTTAAATTGTATCTAGCCATGAATCAAAATCATCCAAAACTTGGGATTTGCTAACAGACTGTGACGAGGAAGATTGAATTGCATGAGCAGCCTTCTTATCCGAAGGCTGGTGCAAATTGTTTTGGTTTGACAAGTTAGATGTTTCCTCAAAAAAATCATCAAGCACGTCGTCTAGAGTGGCGGCAGTAGAGGTGGTGAAGGGTGCAGCAGCCTCTTGTAAATTAGATGTTTCCTCCAGTAAATCATCAAGCACGCTGTCCAGGGTGGCGGCAGTGGAGGTGGTTTTTGCTGAACCCGGGGCATTTCTTGTAAGTTGCGGCAGAGGTACAGGCGTTTCTTTCCCTGAAACAGGTGGAGTACCTGACCCGAATCCAGAAGAATCAAGTAGCTTGTTCTCGCTCAGTGAGTCAAGAAGCATATCCAATTCGGTCTCGGCAGCTTCTGCTTCGAACATGGGCACCCTGCTGTTAGGGGCGACGGAACTTGCATGGAACTGTGCCGGGGACTCCATGGCTGAGCTTTGATTGGATTTACCATGCTGATTTAAATTCAAACTATCCTTGTCATCTAATCCCTGAATAAATGAAATTGGGTCTGAGTTGTCTATGGTCAACCCTGAAACAAAAGTCTCGGCATCTTGATTAACAGCCTTATTCTTCTTAGAAAAATCTTCAAAAGTAAATTCTTCAAAGATTTTCTTAGTTTCTTCAACAGGAGTTGTTTGTTTTCTGTCATGTTCATGACTGCTGCTTGCCTCTGATCCTCTTGTTTGCATCTGGTCAAATTCCTGGCTGCAGCTTGTATTTGATCTCTGGCCAGATTGTCAAATAAACCATGTTACACGCAACATAAGAGATTGAATTCTAGAAAGTAGACATGCAATTTTCATCCTAACCCTATTTTGTCATTATAAACATACAGTGACAACTTTGGAAACAAGAAATGGCCCCACCAATCACTGTGCAGGGAGGAAAATAACGCACATAAAACAAGGACCATGAGTGATTAACCATTTTAAGCAGCCAGTTCTTGATCTAAATATTACTAGCAGGCAATCACTAAGATAATCTTCTAGATATCTTTTAGAATCACCGAATATTTTGTACATGTCCATATAGTAAAACCCTGAAAAAAAAACATTTTCCTTGAAATAAATATAATGTTACTGAAATACCCCCAGCTCTGCAACACCTTACATAACTGGCCAAACTTTTCTTGATGCCAAAAGTAGTGATAAGCCAAATACAACATACATTCAAAGGTCAAATGAGAAGGTAGATCATACCATTTCTGTTGGTAATAGATCTGCTTCAATGAAGAGCCTCTCTGATACGTCCACTTTAGCTAGTTGTTCCGCAAGAGCATGCAAATTCAGGGAGAGAAATGATGCCTAATAAAAAAATGGATAAAGAAAACTGAGAGGGAGCATAATATATTGACAGGAATAACAGGAAGATGATGCATAGCACTTCTACTTATCATATACAATAATGCCACTTTATTTCCAGCCTAAGGGTACTTCTGCTTCTCTTCCAATGATCTTAAATTTTAAAGCCTACTGGAATTGATAAAATTGCCAACATTAAATGGCATTTCAGACAAGGGGCACACCATTTTACAATGTTCTAGGAATGGGCAGAACTCAATTATTTTCACAATCTCGTGTGGACAACATTGAGTTCCTTACTCTCTCTCCATATTAGAGAAGGAAGCGTGGACATAGACTATACCAATACCAAAGCACTTAAATTTTTTATTTTCCAAGATACACAATGAACTTCACTAATACAGCCAGTGTCAAAATAACATTATCACTCATACATCCCAATGCAACCTAGGGATGAACATATGCTTTGGATGTTAGCATTTTCTCTAAACATGATATTTTGGTAGTTTAACTAGCTAAGAAGCAAACGAGATAAGATGGCTTTCCTTCTTTGTCATGTTCCTAAACAGCTTAGGCAGCCAAAAATAATTTGTCTGACTGGCATGTAAATGATGAGAAATTGAATTGAAGAAAACAAAAGAAGAGAGCCCTACATGAAGTTCCCCAACATAACATCTCTACACTTGTACTACCACAAATAATTTCACGAACCAGATCAGTAACTTTTAGCCCCACTCAATGGCAGAAAGTGAATTCTAAATTTTATAAGAGACTTAACTCCACAAACATATATTATCAAAGATTTCAGATGATCAAAAGGGGAAAAAAGGTTGGATTGGTTTGCTCTTGGAGAAATAGGGGAACCCAGTTCAAGCTAAATTACATTTGTCATCACAGAAGACAATTTCAAAGTTAGCACATATAATGGTACTCTATAGTTTTGCTTGCATGATCTAGGGTATGGGTATGTTTTGGGCAAAAATAGAAATAAAAAAGAGGACGCTGAATCTCTTTTAACAATTTCCGGCATATCAACAAGCTGTTCACTTCAAGTACCAAATTATTAGATAAGTTAAACGCATTTGCGATTGAATTCTTATATTCCTTAACAAGAGAGAATATTTAATGAATAAAACAACTACCTCATGACTTGAAGTTGTTTCATCTTCCACAACAAAATTATCATCCCCAATCCATGACAGAATGCTTTCTCCCCTGACTGCAAGCAAGGGACCAACTCCATGCATAGATTCCTCTGTCACCAAGCATTTCTAGTCAACGATTTACCAATGTTCAAAATGAAAACAACATAAAAAACAGAGTGCCTGAATTCACACTAACATTTCTTCATCACAAAAGCCAGCTGTCTAAATTAGTCTCCAGAAGATCAATAACAATGTCAACACTAATGTCAGATTTATTAGTCAATAATCATAGACAGCAAGTAACAGATGGATTGCGCACAAAGCAAAGTGCTAGCGATGTCAGAAACTGGAAACAATTTTGACAATGGTGTAGTTAATTCCTGAACTTTACAGAGTTCTTGCAAAACGCAAACTGCATGCCTAGGAAACAAATCAAAATGGGATATGTTCGCAACAAATAAACAAGATATAAAACTTTAAATGCCCACACTGAAAACATCTTTCCAATTACACACGAATCACAACCAAACCTAAACATATCACAACGCCAATTAACCAGTTAAATCCCCACCACACACAACTTTGAAACCTTGTCCAGTTATTGATCATGGAAGAACCCATAATTTTTGAAACAGACAGACCAAAATATTGCAAACTCCAACTTCGATTACACACAAAAACCCATCCACATTTCATTGCAAAACAATTCAAAACGCAATATCAACTAATGACCACTCCTCTTCATTCAAGTTCTTAACTTTCAAAAACTTAGACACACATTCAGTCAAAAAGAGACTTCAAATTCATCACAATATAACAACCACAATCCACCAAATCATACATAAATAAAAGCAAAAAGCTGGCAAACCATAAAAGAAAATGAAAAATTAAAACATACCAGCCAAGAAGTCCTCAAGAGAAGGAAAGTCATCATCATTGTGAGGTTTTGATTTAGCTTCATCAAGGAGGTATTTAAAGTCAGCACCTTTACTCTTCGGCAAAGCAAGACCATCACCATAATCCTTAGAGCTTGGTTTTTTACTCTTATCTCCAGATGGGTTTTCAAGATTCACTCCAAATTCACCTTCCTCGTCATCTTCATACCGATCCCAGTTGGATGGAAGCTTAGATTTTGGGGGTTTTTGATCGTTTCCAGTTGATGGGGTTTTGCTGGGTTTTTGATTTGGGTGTGGTTTTTTGCCCTTGTTGTGCTGTAATGTGTGTGCTCTCTTTGATTTTGCTAATGCTTTTGTGTCCATTTTCACCACTCTGACAAATTTTGGAGTTTTTTTTTGCTTCTTCTACTGACTCTAGGTACCGGAAAGCAGAAACTACAAGCTCCCTTTCAGGCAAGAATTTGTGTAACCGACATGTCGTCCACAATCTAGGCCTAAGCCATGATACCTAATAAAACACAAAGGACTATGAGCAAGGGCTCACATAAAATTGAGGCTAAAAAAATAAAAAGCCCATTGGTCCAAAAGTATTGAATAACACAACCTGTGTGCTGTTAGATTTTGTTTGTTTGTTTGTTTGTTGAACTGTGTTTTTTTTTAAATAATTTTTTATTTTATTTTTTTTAATGTTTTTAAACTGTTTTAGTATAAGATGTTGAAAATAAATTTTAAAAAATAATAATAAATTACTATTTAAATTTATCTCCAAGTAAAAAATATTTTGAAAAACAATTATTAACACAGTGTCAAAACACTTTAGGCCTTGTTTGTTTCAAGGAAAGTGAATTCCCGGAATTCACTTTCCTTGCTTTCCGGTGTTTGTTTGCTGGAAACAACTTTCCTGGAAAGTAGTTTCCAGCAAACAAACACAGGAAAGTGTATTACGGTTGTTTACCAAACACCGGAAACAACTTTCCAGGAAAGTTGTTTCCAGCCAAGGAAAACCTAAGGCTTAAAATCCGGAAAGTGTATTACGGTTTTAAGGACCGTAATACACTTTCCGCGAGCTAGCTAGTTATTGTTTTTTTTAAAAAAAAAATAGAAACATGTTAAAGTATTATTTTTTATAAAAAAAAATAATAATTCTGATATTAACAATTAAAAAACACAAAAACTAATAATTTAAATCTTAAAAATTCTATTTTTTTTTAATCACCCTAAATTAAAATTTTGCATTGAGATTTTGATTTAAAATTAAAAAAACTTATTTTAAGCTTTTAAAATTGGAAAAAATATATATTAATAATAAGTTTTACTTAAAAAATATTTCACAAGCTTATTTCTCTATAATATGATATGACATATATTGTTATATTTTATAAAATAAGCTATGTATGAATATAGGATATAATAAAAAAATTCATCATTATACTTTTTAGATTTCATTTTTTTATTTTAAGTGATTAAATATTTTATATTAAATATTTTATATATATTAGATAATCTTGAAAAAAAAATTAATTTATTAATAAATTATTTTCCAATTCCTTTTCCATAACACAAACAAACACTGGAAAGTGTTTTCCAGTTCATTTTCCATAACACTGCCAAACATCGGAATTCACTTTTCAGGAATTCACTTTCCAGGAAACCACCTTCAGGAATTCACTTTCCAGGAAACCACCTTCCAGGAATTCACTTTTCAGGAAACCACTTTTTAGGAATTCACTTTACAGGAATTACTTTCCAGGAAACCACTTTACAGCAAACAAACGGGGCCTTAGTTGATAATATAATAATTGTTGTTTTTCAAAGTGATTTCAACTTAAAATATATCAAACAATTTTTTTTATACCTGAACATTAAAATAATTTAAAAACACAAAATAATTTGGAAAAAAAATATTTTTCCTACAAAAATATTTTGACACCGCATAAACAAACACAAACAAGGCATAAAACTCTTGTGAATCAATATTTGTTTTTGGATGCGAGGAAACTTCACCTTTTAAAAATGTATTTTATAGATCTAGGTGAGCGAGTAAAATCCCGACTATTTCAGGCTCTTAAAAAGATACATGTCCTGACTCGAACTCAAGACCTACTACGCAGATCACAAACCCTTTAATTTCACGTCATGTCTCTTGGGATATCCATAGAATTGATGGTAGACAACTAGCAGATGATGCATACATCTCAACAGGTTGTGCATTGAAATTGGCAAATTAGGCATGAAAATATTCTTAGTTAGCCTTTTGCCATTTCTTGATTTATAAAGCAGCCAATATTGAATTCTTGTGCAAACTTGGACGAATTGGTGACTACATATTATTAATCAATTAAATTTATTTTATCTCAATTTGCGAATGCGAGCCAGCATAATTAACCAGTATAATAAATTCATTTCATATAGATTCAAATGATCTAGACTTAATTTCTCACACAATTAATAATATTGAAGGAATTAATTATGAAAATATGACAAATGGGATCTCACTAAAAAATTTACATAATTGTATAGTAAGTTGTCAGAAAGCTAAAGATTTAATTTTTCTTCTTCTTAATTATAAGTAACGAGGTGTTTGATACTGCATTTCAAATTTATTTTTGAAAAAAAAATGATTTTTTTGTGTTTTTAGGTTATTTTCATGCGCTAATGTCAAAAATAATTTTTTAAAAAATGAAAAACACAATTTTAATATATTTTTAACGAAAAATATTTTTAAAAACAACATAAACCACACTCACAAATAAGTACTAAAAGTTATTCTTGAACCCAAAGATTACTTGACACCCTCCAAAAAATGAAGGATTTTTAATTATGATGAAGTTCCAAAAGCATGCATTTTATAGCAAAAATCACTTTCATTAATTTATATATCCGACTTTATTCATCAAAATCCTACCTCGATCCACCAAGAAAAAAAAATGCTATCATGGATCCATCCTTCAAGGGAAGAGGGCTATACCTATATTTTGGTTCAAGATTTGATAGGCTTCTAAGAAAATCCCTCTTGTGATCTTATGATTGAACTGTAAACAAGGCATGGATTTACCTTTTTCTTTTGTTCGAATCACGTCCATTCTAACCCTTATTTAAAAATATATTATGATCTTAATTTTGTCCAAGATATCAAATGTCGAATTGATATGAATTTTTTTTTGATAACTGGAATGTCCGGGCCAGCTTGTGCGCACCACAATTAAATCCCCGGATCCACTGAACATCCTGCAAGCCCAATGAGCAGGTAAGACATCATGGGGGTGACAGACATGCCTGGCAAGGCTTGAATCTGGGATGGGAGGAAGACAAGCCCCTTCTCTGACCACCAGGCCAAGACCTTGTTGGCGAATTGATATGAATTCTTGATCTATGTATAAAACATTAATTTCATATGAAATTTATCAGTTAAAATAGAAGAAATCCAACAGAGAGATGTTAATCAACGGAGAGCACTATCAATTTGGGCACTATTGAAGATATAACAAAAAAAAAGGTTAAACTTTTTGATCAAATTATCTCTCATCATTGCTTGCTTTTCTTCTTTCCTTGAACAACATTCTTGTGACAAACCGAGTGGAAGAAGATACATGGCCCTGCTGCATGCCTTTCTTTTGAAACATCCATGCATATATATATATATATATATATATATATATATATATATATATATATATATATATATATATATATATGACGTGATAATAAAGGGTTGATGATTTGCATAATAGATCTCGAGTTCAAGTCAGGACGTGCACCCTTTGTAAGAGACTGCGACAACCAGAATTTTACTTGTCCACCTGTGTCCATAAAGTACGTTTTTCGGGGGTGGATTTTTCCGCATCCAATATATATGAATGATTAACTATGGATATATACTCACCAACCAAATTGTTATCACATTGCATTCAGAGTTCTTTTTCTCTAGTGGTGGTTTAGTGCTAGTCATAAATGTGATGGCGACCTTGTTTCTCCTGAATTCATAATTCTAGATATGTTTCTCCATATGAATACTTAATTACATGCATGTTTAGGCATTATATGGACTTGTTAATTTATAAGCATTATATGGCCTCCCCCCCTCTCTCTCACACTCGCAATCAATAAAAGTTGTATGATTTAAATAATATTTGAAGACCTAGCTTGGTTCTAAGTGGACTTCTTTCTCAAAACTTATCATCTAGGGTTATTAAATCTGATTTGTTCTATAATCTTAGTCATAAGTTTAACAGGTTAATCTATGTCGTCAATCTTAAAACAACACCGCTTTGACTTTTTTTTTAAATAAAAGAGTTTCAAAGACATCGTTTTGAGAAAAATAAATAAATCAACTTCTAACTGGATCATCCAAGTTTGACGGGATCAATTTATACCCATTTTTTTTAAAAAAAAACTAACTTGGCAGACAGTTCGAGTTTAATAACGCCGGATACATTAACAGGATAAATTAAGTATTAATATATAAAAACTAATTTAAAAACATCCCAATAAAAAAAAAAGCACAAAAGGTGAAACATGAATAGGTTTACTAGTTTTCTTTGTAAGAAAAGAGAGGGACCGTCCATTGTATATGTAGAGAAAGTAAGTGGGGTGCTTTAACTTTTCTTTCCAAACCTAAAAAGATAATCTTTAATCTTATTAATTATATATTAATTATGGTATTGGATTAATGAGCACGTTATCATTATTGGTTGATTGACTTTATAGTGGCGGTCTCCTTCAATTTCTTTTGTGAGCATAGCCATAGTTGCCCTCGCAAAGGGAAATTAATGTTATATATATATATATATATATATATATATATATATATATATATATATATATATATATATATATATATATATATATATATCTGAGCAAAAAAGAATGAATCCATAGTTATCATCTGCTAGGTGACACTTGCATGATGCTTTAGATAAATAATTTATATTAAAGCTTGCCAAATTTAGAAGAAATTGATCTAAGAAATAGAAAATTGGAACAAAACTTATTATAACATCACGCTTCTAGGCAGTGAGGTTCTAGCACTATCATGCACCGAATAAGTTACAAAATGAAAGTTTGAAATGAATATATTCATTTTATTAAGCATTTGATTATTGTTCTGTGATAGAAATGATGGAGACAATTGAAATTAAAAAAATGTATTTATATATATTTTTATTTTAAATAGAAATTCACTCTTAGATTATCATAGAGACAAATTTATTATATATTTTTGTTTTTATTATCTCTTTTATTTTTATCTTGGAATAATAATCAAATGTTATTTAATATTTATAAAGATTGGCCGGATTAAATTTAATTAATGAGCTCTCTGCTATTGATACATGTCTTTCACAGGCAAGGAAAAATAAAAAATTAAAAAGAGGAAAAGGGGATAAAATAAAGAAAGATAATTGGTTTGGGTTTGGAAAAAAAAGCATATATTCTCCAATGTTTTTATAAATCAAAGCATGTGGATTTCTGTATAGGAATCCTAGATCCAAATCAGCTCTCCTTTTGTTCAAAAGTAAAACAAAACTTGCCTAGTTAAGATAATTTATTTTAAAACCTGAATCAAACTTGGGTGATTTGAGCCTAAATCAAATCGAGTTTTAATAAAAATAAAAGATATAATAATTCGGTCAAAAATTCAAATTAACCTGCAACCTGCTCATGTAAAATAAAAACAATTAAGTTGATTTAGATTAATCCAGATCAATCCACGCGATCTCCACCAGCCGACGCGGTAGAGTTTAAAAACTAGATATAAAAACAACTTTTTTATCCAATATTTGAAAGAACTTTTCTCCAAGCCCTTCTATTTTGAAACATTGCCTATGGTTTGTAACCTATAAAGCTTTTATTTTCAACACCACAACTGCATTATTTTTAGCAGTAAAACTCGTAGATGAATCGATTAAACCAAACCGAGTTTCAATAAAAATAAAAAAATAATAACTCAGTCAGAAATTCAAATTAACTTGCAACCTACTCATGTAAAATTAAAACAATTAAGTTGATCTAGATTAACCCAGTTTAATCCACGTGATCTCCACCGGTCGACGCGGTAGAGTTTAAAAACCAGATATAAAAACAACTTTTCTATCCAATATTTGAAAGAACTTCTCTCCAACCCCTTCTAAAACATTGCCTATAAAGCTTTTCTTTTCAACACCACAACTTAATTATTTTTAGCAGTAAAACTGGTAGAGGAATCGATGTGGGGTTTGTAAAATAAAGAATCTCTCACAAGACCTAGAAAGCTGAAACCTTTGGGAGCGTTGGGGAAGGAGAGAATATTCCGAGGCCGCCACCGTTCAACAGCTAAATTCCAAAGATTATATACTAAACAAAGTTTATATTTTTTTAATTATTATTATTATTTATTAGAAAGCAAGAACATGATTAGAGTATGATTAAGGGTTTAGCAGGAGAAGTCAGCCCACAAGGAGACGACCGCTGGATAGCTCACAATTTTCAAAAAATTCACTGCCTTTGTCAGCTGGCTGTCGTTTAACCTCTTCCCTATACTTTGATTCATTAAACTATATATTATTCTAGCATAATTAATTAAGATTAGGGGAGATAGTTCTATGAATCTCACCATTAGGGCATCTCTAATTTATTATTCCATTCTGAAATTTTCTGTTGGGTAGGTGTAGATCTGGAGCAATTCTTTACTATCCAAACGTACCTGTCTCATATTTGATATTTCAAAGTTTATATTAATTTAATTACTCATGCAACAACAACAAAAAAAAAAATATAAAATTCCTTTTATTTTCAAATTCATTCATTATTTTTTAAAATTTTCATTTTTTAAAAAATAATATCATGAATTTATGTACAAATCAATCAACAAAAAACTTAGAATCAAGGAAATGGAAAGAAAAAAAGAGAGATGAAGGAGGAGAGTTTCGACATAAATATTCTACTCTTTATTGTGATTTTTGTATTAAATTTAGTATGCTAATCCTTTTTTATGCGAGAAAACTATATCTCCTGGAAAGTATATTTTATAGGTCTAGGTGAACGAGTAAAACCCCGACTATCATATATTTTTACAAGGAGTGCACGTCCTGACTCGAACTCTAGATCTGTTATACAGATCACAAACCATTTGTCATCACGCCCCTTAAAGAACAATATGTTATCTTCTTGTATAATAAGAAAGTATCATAGACTTCAAACATGTTCGTTCAGACATGAAAAGTGTGTTCGCTCAAAAATATATCAAATTTTTTTTTTTTTTTCAAAAATAATTTTGAAATGCAGTATCAAACGGATATTTTCTCATCGGCATTGGATTCTAGTACAATATACAAAAAACAACTAGTCTAGAAAAAAAAGAAAAAAAATATAGGAATCGAAAAGTTATCTTATTCATGCTCCATGATCATGATCCATGGCCATAGCTTTTAACACATGAAGCAAACATCTTTACAATCCACAAAAGAAAAGCAAACGTAAAAGGCTTTGAAGCAAAAGTGTAAAGCTGATCATCCATCGATCTACCATTCACTCAAGATCGGACCACCAACCTAACTTCTACACTAATCAATTTATATAAACAATATTTTATTTCTCAAATTATAATAAATATTCATGTAAATCATTAATTCCCTAATTAACAAGCACCTACTACATTAATCAAAATTAAAAATAATTAAGTGGTCAAGTGGGTAATAAATCTAGTCAGTTTTGAACTGAGGGAGTTGCCATATGACTCTTACTTCCTTCAGGACGATTTTTCCCTTTTTTGGGTTCCTTTCATCGTTTCCTTTGGATTTTACCTTATATATATATATATATATGATCCAACCTAACCTGGCTGGTAGGCTTAAAACTCGACCGACGTCCCAACTCTTTTTTGCTAGTCAAAACCTAATTTTTTTTTTTTTTAAAGTTTCTTTTTCTTGAAACATCTTTTGGTTTTTAAAAATAAAATAATATTGTTTTAATTAATACGAGTTAACCCTCGACTCGGATTTAAATCAAATAATTAATTAACCAGACTAGATTTAATAACTTTGTTATGCTAATTCAAAACGTGCTTGTTGATTCGAGTCAATTCTTTATTGAAAATAAAAACTTAATAATTTTATAACTTGAATCAATTCAAATTAACTTGTTAAATCCACAACTTTGATCTAAATCGAATAATAACTTTGTTGTCCTGTAGAAAACTGGAATTGAATTTCGAGTTAGCAGCCAGGAACAGGAAAAGATTTTACTTTTGCTGAAAATGAGGACGAAGAAAAGGGTGTGAATGGCTGGGCGTCTCAAGCCAGTCACTCTCAGGTCATGTTAGTTCATCTTTTTTGACAAAAACAAATTAACATATATAGTCCATAGCATTGCTTTTGTATATAGTTGTTTCAAATCATACTATGTTACTTGTGAAAACTTCATGTGTTGGACAAGGAATAAGACTTAACTTCAAGCTTTAAGGATATGCTTTTGTAGTGCTAGCTAGCTTCCTAATCAGTCTTTGTGTCTGTTTGACATTGCGTTTCAAAAATATTAAGGAAAAAAATATTTTTTTATTTCAAATTAAGTTTTTTTAGATTATTTTAATATGCTGATGTCAAATGATTTTGAAAAAAAAAAACATCATTTGGATGCATTTCTGAACTAGAAATAATTTCAAAAACAATCACAACCACACTCTCAAACATGCACTTTATAGATATGTTATATACTTGTCATGTATAGTGCTCATATTGCAATGAGCTCGATAGAGATGCATGCCTTATTCTAATTATTAAATAGGGTTAATATTTTTATTTTTTTATTTCAAATTAAGTTTTTTGGTGATTTTAGATTATTTTGATGTGCTGATGTCAAAAATAATTTTGAATTTTTATTTAAAAAAACACCATTTTGATGCATTTTTGAATGAGAAACACTTTAAAAAACAGGTTAATATTCTAATTAAAATTTAAATGTGTATAGGATCATATTGCAAAATGGGGCATTTTCTGCTTGATATGAGCTTGCATGGTTAGAATCGAGTCTTCCATTATAGCCAAGTAGTAGCTAAAAACCAAAGAAAACAGTCCAATCTATTTGCTTTTTGAGCATATCTTGGCTATATAGGATAACCTAGGCTTTCATAAAATGTTTGTGGGGTTCTAGGAAATAATTAATCAACTTGAAATATTTAAAGATTAGAAAAATGAGAGAAACAAAAAGCAAACAAATTATGTGATAATCATTCTAATTGAAAAAGGCATGGGAGGTTTAGCATTCTCCCATGCTTCTCATCATATGTGTCATGATGCACCTTTGTGTGTTCTTCCCCATTCTTCTCTCCCTCCCTCTATCTCACCTTTAACTTTTTCACCACCTCCCAATAACATTTTTTTATTTATTATTATTATTCTATCCGAGCCTTAGCTGAAAAGAAAGTGCTAATTCAAATGACTGCAGCATGGTAGAGATAGAAAGAGAAGGGGAGACGGAGATCAAATCTTGCATATATCTTCTTGTGTTGCTAGGGTTGAGACACCATAATACAAAACTTTTCTTTTAATCACAATTGTAATATCTCTCTTTGTTGACCCTTTTGTTTTGTATAACTAGCTAGGTTGACTAAACTTGAGTGATATGTTAGAGACGATCATGGCAGCAGAAGAAGAAACAACAAGTTTTGTTCAAAACCCTGTTGGTGGATCCAATCCTCCTGCTCTAAAGAAGAAGAGAAACCTCCCAGGAACTCCAGGCAAGCTAGCGACCAGCCAGCTTGTTTGTTTAATTTTCTTCTTTTTGATCCGTTTGTGTTTGTGTTACTAATATTCTTTCTGTCTGCCTCTCCCTTTCTGTCTTTATGATCATGATTCATGATTCATCAGAATATTCAAATTAAGTTATTCAAATGAGAATCATGAATATTGACTCTCTTCTATATCTGCAGATCCTGAAGCAGAAGTCGTAGCTTTATCGCCAAAAACTCTCATGGCCACCAACAGATTCTTGTGTGAAATATGTAATAAAGGGTTTCAGAGAGATCAAAATCTACAACTCCATCGGAGAGGACACAACCTACCATGGAAGCTCAAGCAAAGGACTAACAAAGAAGTAAAAAAGCGCGTTTATGTCTGCCCTGAAAAGTCCTGTGTTCATCACCATCCTTCTAGGGCTCTTGGAGACTTAACTGGTATAAAGAAGCACTTTTGCAGGAAGCATGGTGAGAAGAAGTGGAAGTGTGAAAAATGTTCGAAAAGATATGCTGTGCAGTCAGATTGGAAAGCTCACTCGAAGACTTGTGGCACCAGGGAGTACAAATGTGACTGTGGGACTATATTTTCCAGGTATAATTTCCTGCAAAGTTTTTTATTTGAATTTTTAGCGATTTTGATACTCAAATACTATAGATTTGTATAGTAGTAAGCAAGGGTTTCGAGAGGAAAATGATTTTTGTGGCTGTGTGATCTTGATTTGGCTGTGCGCACCCCGCCTTAATTCACTTTATATATCTCAGAATTGGAAAATAAATTAAGAGAGCAAAGATATTTGGTGAAGACAAAGAGATCATAGGTGGAAACACTATCATTGATGATTTGCATCATCAATTCTTACAATAGACGTTGTATACCTTGTTAGAGAATAATATAAATCATATTCTGTTTAAGTTTTTAGGTTTAACATAATATCAAAGCATTATAAACTCAGCGATTACGGGTTCGAATCTCATCACCCTCATTATATTTGATATAAATCAAACACAAGGTAGTGTGAGCCTATGCAAGTTTCAAGCCCAAAAAGTTTTTACTTGAGAGAGTGTGTTAGAAAATAATATAAATCATATTCTGAGATCTCACCTAACAGATTAAATTTTTAGGTGAAATGGTTTCCTTAACACACCAATATTTTCATCTTTGAATTTGATATGCAATTAACTTAGTTTCTGCTAAAAAAATTTGCTTCAACAGGAGAGATAGCTTCATAACTCACAGGGCCTTCTGTGATGCCTTAGCAGAAGAAACAGCTAGAGTAAACGCAGTATCTAGCATAAACGACTTGTCTTCTGGGTGCATAAATTATCATCTGACGGGGAATCCATTAGGACCTAACATGGCTCAGAATTTCTCTTCAATTTTCAAGCCAATCTCAAGAGATGATAACCAAACAAGACAGGGAGGAGTTTCATTGTGGATGAACCAAGGATTAGCCCAAGAGAGTGAAGCAATGGGCAATAACTTTCAAGAAGTTCATCAACTTCGCTCTGTGACAAGTTCAGGAGCCATGTTTGGCGACCTTCCTGCTGTTTCATCCTCACAAACTCCACCATCTGATAGTTACATGCTAAATTGGCCAGTTTTTGGAAATAAGATATTATCAGATGCTGGTGCAAGTCAGCTAGCAAGTGTTCCTTCATTGTATAGCTCCCAAGAACACCAGTCCCATCAGAAAACATCAGCCAGCATGTCTGCCACTGCTTTGCTGCAAAAAGCTGCTCAGATCGGTGCAACTTCATCTGATCCGTCATTTCTTGGAAGTTTTGCGATAAAGGGCAGTGCTAATAAAGTTCAAGATGCGAGCAAGTTCTATGGACTGTATGGTTCGAGCCCTGTAAGCACCAATCCAGCAAGTGATGTGGAGAGCTCAGGAAATGACCAGATCTCCACTCTGAATCATCAGATTCAAATGTACTCTTCTAAAAGGCAGAAAATATTCCAAAGTGGTCAGGATAATCCTGCAGGGGGGCAAACTAGAGACTTTCTTGGTGTTGGTGTCCAAGCCATATGCCACCCATCATCCATCAATGGCTGGATTTGAACTTCATGGACGGGAAGAAGTAATTTGACAGTAAAATGGAACAGAAAAAAGATAAATATTTCAGATTTTAGTGTTGGGAAACTTTGCTGGAAGGAAAAGGTGGCATTCATGAGTGCTTGATGGAGGGCTAAAAGGTTTTGTTTAGAAAACTATTGATGAACAATAGTTGTTGATGGAGATCCATGCATATTCTGTTGAACCCTAAAAGCTGATCCCTTTAGCACGATGGACTTTATTTTTTTGAGAAAAAGAAAAGGGAGGGTTATAGTAGTGGGAGCAAAGCAGGAGTACTACAACTTTTGAGCTCCATTATTGCCTTTGGTTCTTCACCACTGTTGTGAGGCTATTTCCAATGGCAAAAAGCTTCATAATTTCTAGTAAAAGTAGGGTTTATTTAATTATTATATAGCTTATTGTTTAAATAAATTAATGTAGCTTTTCTATCTGCAAATTAAGTACTATGCATAACTGTACTATAGCATAACAAGAGATTATGCAGAAATTATAGGGAAGCACATTTCAGTTCTTATAATGTTCCCAATGTTTTTAAGAATCGTAACATGATGGCAAAAAGTTTATAATCTGCACAGTAGATTTCAAGTTCGAATCAAAACATGTATTTTTTTAAGAGTCCAAAATAATCAGGATTTTACTCGTTATTTGAGCCCACAAAGTATACTTTATAGGAGGTGAGGTTTTCTCGCATCCAAAAAAAACAATGTACTCAATATGATATAGCTATTACATCATATAATTATGCTTTTAATTAGATAAATTCGAGATTTTTTTAGACATGGATCCGAGAACATTAATAGAAATATTCCTCCAAAAAAAATATTCGCTGGCAGATTTTATAGCTAGGGTTCTCATACATAAATTCATTAACATATACATTTCATTTTATATCAAAATTCCTACTCAAATACTTTGAAAAATCAAAATAATATACTCTTAATCATCTCTTAATCTTCCTTAATTGTGGCACAACAGATTACAGTACATGATAATTAATGGTATATATTATAGAAGATAAAAATAATTAAAAGGAAAAAAAAAAGGTTAAAGAGAAAAAGAAAGTATTCTTACACTCCCTCTTTTGATTTTACTAACTTTATTAGTTCATAATAGAATGATCTTTGTTTTCTCTGCACTACAAGTAATCCCATGCTCATCACAAATTTAATTATATCCACACAGCATTTTCTCACCTCCAAATTTTAGCTTTTGATGCAGCAAACAACTTAAGATTATTCCATGTATGTATTCATGTTAATCTTTTAGTTTCAACGAGGTGGCGTGATGACAAAAAACTTGATATCTGCATATCAAATCTGGAGTTCGAGTCAGGACGCGTATCTCCTGTAAGAGCCCGGGACAACCGAGGTTTTACTCACTCACCTGAGCTCACAAAGTGCGCTTTCTAGGGATGGAGTTTTCTTGAATCTAAAAAAAAAAGTTTTTGGAAGCACTTAAAAATTGTTTTTAAAAAAAAATGAATTTGTTTTTGCTCTAAATAAAAAAAAACAATATTTTTAAATTATTTTGATATACCCATATCAAAATTAATTTTTTAAAAATAATAAATATTATTTAAATATATTTTTAAATTAAAAAAAACACTCCCAATCATCATATTTATGCTAGCTAGTGCCAATAACATAATGGAGTTTTCAGGGATTTGCAGTGGGCCTCATTGGATAAGGTTTGATTTCTGGCTTATTATGCAGCTAGAAAATGAATTTGTAAGCAGAAAATAATATTCTTCATGTACTATGGAGACAATAATTTTGGCCCCACCTACCTCTCTGGCAATAATTTTTTTCGTAAATAGTTTATATCCTTACATTTTATAAAATTTAAATTAACTCGTAATTAATCAAGAATAATTTAAAAAAAAATCAATTCAATTCAAAAAGCTTCAACGGCTAGTGAGAATTTAGAATTTTATTGTTTTCTAATTTTTCATTTTACATGCTCTAAATTATCATGAAATTAAGCAAAGGGTTACCAGCCATGGATTCCTGCATGCATGTATATATTTTCAATTACTGTTTCTGCAAAAATAAAAATAAAAACACCAATTGTGAATACTTAAATTACATTTAATTACCTGAGAACCATCTCTCGTACCTCTTCAAGTTCAAGGAAACATAAAAACCAGAGGCAATTTAACAATACATTAAGTGATCCAGTTGTAAAAACTTGGTCAAATGTAATTTCATGTTGGAGTTCTATAATTATTAATATAATGGTTATTGGAGATTTCTATGATCGTTAATTTCAGGGTCTGTAAAATTAGTCAAGACACTTGTAAATTAGCTCGAACAATACATTAATAAAAACAAAGTAGTGACAATTTTGGTTTATGTGATTTCATGTTCGAGTCTTATGATTGTTAATATAATAGTCACCGAAAATTTACATGGTCGTTAACTCCAGAGTCTGTAAAATTAATCAAGGCACACGCAAATTAGCTCGAACAACACATTAATAAAAAAAAATAAAGACAATTTTGGTCTAATGTGATTTCAAGTTCGAGTCCTATGATTGTTAATATAATAATTACCAAAAATTTATATGATTATTAACTTCAGGGTATATAAAATTAGTCGAGATACATATAAACTAGCACAAACAACGTATTAATAAAAAAAATAGAGACAATTTTGATCAACTGAATATTTTTTAAGATAAATATGGTTTAAATGACAGTGGCAAGAAATTGTCCGTACTGCATCGAGTTGCTCGGAAAAAAACAGGTTGTCTATCTCGATATCGTCAAAAAATAATTATTTATTATTTATGGTAACATGTGTATGTCGTCTGATTGATGCAAAGATGTCGGTGACACGACATGACACCAATTTTTTAAGATTTAAAACTTGTATCTTCTAATAATATTTTAAAAAAATTGTTTTTTTTATTTTTTTATATTAAATTATTCTTAAATTAGTTTGGTATGATGATATTAAAAATAAATTTTAAAAAATAAAAAATATATTTTATTTAACTTAGCTTTAATAGATGTTCTTCTCCTGTATAATATGGAAAGGCTTTGTTTATGCACCTATCCATATTCGTAGGACTTGACCCGAAACCTACTTAAATTGATTCCCCAATTGTTTTTAAAAAAAAATAAAGCAATGCCATGTAAACCAAAAAAGAAATGTTTTTAATAAAGGGTCGAAAATTGGGGGTCAAGTTTTGACGAGCTTGAAGCCTTAAAGGGCTGTTTACACTGGATCGGAAAGTGTTTATGAAAAAATTTAAATTTGTTTATTTTTAGTTTTTATTTTAAATAAAAAAATTAGTATTTTTAAATTATTTTGATGTGTTGATGTCAAAAATAATTTAAAAAAAAATAAAAAAAAATTATTTTAATATATTTCTAAATAAAAAGCATTTTCAAAAGCAACCACAATCACACTCCCAAATAAACACTAAGTAGAGCCAATCAAGTTTATTTTTTAACTCGAACGAGTCAACTAGTTAACTTAACTAGACTTTTATAGTGATGCATCAATGCATTTGAATTTAAAATTTATATTATAGTAATAAAACTTGGATTTTGAGATCCAAGTCTTAAATTCAAATAAGTGATTGACCAGGGTTTTAATCTAAAATGACTCTTAAGATATTTTTTAGTATTGTTAAAAAATCATATTGGATTCCAAGGAGTTTTTACTAGGTCTCTAATAGAGTGTTTGAGATTACATTTTAAAAGTGTTTTTTTTTAATTTTTTTAATTTTTTTTATTTTTTATTTTAAATTAATTATTTTTTGATATTTTTATATCATTATTATTTAATATACTAAAAGAGGTCATGATGTCATGGGCGAGCTATTGTGCATTGTGAGACAAATCACAATGGATCACAATAGTATTGATCAATATGTATATGTATGTGCTCTTAGCTTTGCTTTTTAATTTTTATTATTTTATCTTTTGTTGAGGTTGCATTGTTTTTGAAAAATTATGTTCTTAAATTTTAGTTTGTGTTTGTGATCATTTGAAAATTGATATTTCTAATTTTTTTTCTTTGTTTTTTCTTTTGGTTTTTTTTTTTATTTTCACATGAAATGATTTTTTTTGCTAATATTTTTTTAACATTTTTTTTATACTTTTTACTTTTCTGTTAATGTTGTTGAGTTTTTTTTTTCACGGGGTAATCGAATCATTTTTATTATTTTCTCTTTTGTTGAGGTTGTATTGTTTTGAAAAAAAATAGTTTTTAAATTTTAGTTTGTGTTTATGACCATTTGAAAATTGATATTTGTTTTTCTCTTTGTTATTTATTTTAGTTTTTTTATTAGTTTTTTATTTTTATTTTCAAGTCAAATGTTTTTTTTCAGGTGATAATTTTTATTTTTGTTTTATCATTTGTTTGTTTGTTTTTTGTTAAAGTTTTTAGGCTTTTTTAGTCTTTCGTTTAATTTTTTTATTATTAATGCAATAATAATAATAATAATATTTTTTTTTCTTACTTACTTTTTTGTTAATTTTTTTATGTTTTTTTCTCGGAGTAATTTTATAATTTTTATTATTTTAAGAGTAATAGTAGTAATAATTTTAGATGTTAAGATTTCGATAGTATATGTTGATTTGTTTTATTATATTAAACTTTACATGTATAAATATTATATTTTAATATCAACCGTTATAAAAATTACTTGCTTGATCAGTAACATAGAGTGAATAATTAATTAGTAATATATTAATATCAAAAATATTGTTTTTTTTTAAAAAAAAAATTATAACCGTATAACTTTTTGTACCAATGCATTGATCAAATATGTTCGTAGCAGTTTGCTGCCCTGTCAACTCAAAGCCCATAATGAAATTATCAATTTCATACCGATAGTTTCCCACATTTGTCAATTGGATCCTTTTCTTAATATTTGGTAACATTTTCAGTTTTGTTTTGTTAAAAACGAAAAGTTTTATAAGAAACTAAGCCTCAATTTAGTTTTGATAAAACAATTAGAGTCAATTTGATAAAACGTTTTAGTTTTTAGGCTCAATTGAGAATATATATAAATTAGGGACTAGACTTGAGGTTTCCCAAAAAAAGAGCCACCATAAACCCTACCGCCACCTCTGAAACCTTCTTGATTTTTTTCTTTGAAGAAATCAAGAATAAGCAAAAGCACAAAACAGAAACATGAAGTTCACAGACTCGCCTGAAATAAACCTCAAGATCAAAGACAAAACTCTGTCTCTCCAACAAGACAACAGTTCATTCCATGTGGGAACTTCAATTTGGTCAGGTTCTTTAGTCCTCTCTAAATTTCTAGACCGGTGGACCCCACTATCCACGAGCCCCGCCACCACCCCAACCCGCTACTCCAGCCTCCTCAACTTCCACAACCGCCGTGCCATCGAGCTAGGCACCGGATGTGGCGTAACTGGCATGGCCCTTTACCTTCTTGGACTCGCTGACATTGTCCTTACTGACATCCACCCTGTGATGCCTGCTTTGAAACACAACTTAAAGCGAAACAAACAAGTTCTTGGCAAGATGTTGAAGACAGCGATTCTTTATTGGAGTAACGAGGATCAAATTAATGGGGTCAATCCCCCTTTTGATTATGTAATCGCCGCGGATGTTGTTTATATTGAGGAGAGTGTGGGGGCACTAGTGAAGGCCATGGAAATGTTGGTGAAAGATGATGGGGTTGTTTTGTTGGGGTATCAACTGAGGTCACCGGAGGCGGATAAATTGTTTTGGGAGATTTGTGGAGAGGTTTTTGTGATTGAGAAAGTTCCGAAAGAGGACTTGCATCCTGAGTATTGTTATGAGGAAACTGATGTGTATATATTCAGGAAAAAGAAGAATTTATGAGTTTTTATTTTCAATCTTGGTTATGTTTTGGTGTTTTTGTGATTGTGATGTATTGCTTTGAATTGGGTTCTTAATGTGAGTAATGGTGATTGAAGAAAATGAGTATTTGGGTGTTATCGCATTGCATTTTATTTTCCTTGAGCTTAATTTTGATTGTTGACGATGCTTGAAATATAAGCTCTCTTAAGTACATTTTATGTGTACGTTTTGAGTTTGATTTATTTTATAAGCTGAAATTGGGTAAGGACTTAGTAATGGCAAGTGGAGAGAGTGGGGGGGTTGGGTGTTTATGCTTGATAAGGTTTGAAACTATATAGCTACTTTGTAAAGTTTGTATCTTGAACTAAATTTTTCGATACTTGTGTGCAATTTTGGATGTGTAAGGTTGGAGGGCATAGGAATGATAACATAATTGCACGGAGAGAAGTGAGTTTGTGTGTCATAGAATCACTGTATCGGATGAATTTAGAACTTTCTAGGGGAGGTGGAACACTCTTAATCAACAGCTAGGCCTGAGCAGTTGAGGAGTGACTACTCCTAGATTTGAGTCTAGTGTTTAGAGAAGATTATTGCACTGATTTTTTATTCACTTTGTGAGATTTGGGAAGTGTCCAAGTGGACTATGCTTCATAAATTATGTTTGATATCTAAGCACAGCTACATATTGTTTACCCTAAGTTTAGAATGTCTGAGGTTCAGTCGCTCCATCCAAAGTCATATTACTAATTGCTCTATCATCTCTCTCTGGCGTTTGTCTGCCTAGCAAGGAAATTTACTTTCTAAGGCCTTACTATCCGATCCTCTCTACCACTCCCATGCATAGTGGAGCTCTGTATTTAGTCAATTTCTGATGTCAAGGGGCATTTTTGGTCCTTTATAGTCATCCCATCTACGGATCGGAATAGAAGTCAGGAAAAGGCATCCATATAGAGTTTTACCCCAGTGGTTTGCTTTAGTTTAGTACCGAGGACCAGTAAAATTTACTCCACCTTTGTAACTATTATTGGACTGATTTAATGTTCTAGGAACATGTATAATGTTTGGTTCTTTCAGAAGTTTATTGCTTAATCTGTATCTTGACATTCTTAAACCTCCTTAATGGTGGAAAAGGATTGGTTTTTATTTTCCTTTTTTTCCTATTCTGTATAAAATCAATTACTGGGTTTGTATTTTTGCTGGCTTGGCACTTTAAAGTTTAAAGTAGGAATGTGTTATGGTCAAAGCTAAAGACTTTAATAATTGAAGAGGGAATTAGAAGAAGAAAGACTAAAGAAGAAAACAGATAACTAAAAGAGAGAGAGAAGTACTGAAACTGCAGAACTCTTATTCTTTCACTACCTGCCTCACAAGTTCTTGATACAATGATTTATATACAATGAACTCCAGCCTTCTAACTATCTCTACTGATTATCTAACTAACAATTAACAATTCCAAGCAACTAACCATGCAGCTATCTAACTTTCATTACATGCTCATTTCTTATTTACAGTTATGACAATTACTAACCAGTACTGCCTCTTTACCATATTCAGCATATTTCCATCTTAATTGCCACGTGCTGTTATTGATCTCTTCGAATGCCGAGCCTCCTTACTACCTTCCTCTCGTGACAGAATGTAATGTGTAAACTTTTTTTTCTTGAATTGAAAGTTTCTTTATTTTTTATTGAGGCCATAGTTGTTTTGTTTGGATTTTTGGTGTATGGAGGTATAAGAAGTTGTGTTTATAGTTAGATGAATTGCATTTTAAACCATCTTGCTTTTGTGATTTACTTAGCTCTCAAATTGTGAATAAAAGCTTGTTGCTTCTATAGTATAAGCTTGATCTGAGTTGGAAAGAATAAGTTTCTAGCTGGGATGAACTCTTAATGGGGTTTCTCAACAATCATATAATGCAGATGCTATGTGCAAGCACTTATATGTTTGTGTGCACGTGCAAGCATGTCTGTCATGTGAATTTGCAGGTCACAATTAGCATCGGGATCACCCTGAAAAAGCAATCTCAATTATTAAGAGCTCAGTTCTTTCATTACAGTGCAATGGATGATCTATGTTCATCACTGAAAAATGTTAGAATCAGTCATTAGAGAGTTTTGTTTTCTTTGTATGAGAACTTGTCAGACACATCTGACTATTATTAATATCAAATCATCCAACAAATCATCCAAATTGGTGAATGATTTGCTACTTGAGCTATCTATTGCTTGAACTTCTAATCTAACCGGAGAATTGTGTTCTCACAAGCAACGCCAACTGCTGTGGACCAAATTATATTATCTTGTTGACCGTCTTTATGGGTGGTCATTGCTAATTATTTTGATTCTTGCTTATATTTTATTATTCACTGCTACAGTAGGATAATCTAGCATTCATCCAGGTGATATCAACTAGTCTTTTCAAGTTCCCTTCTTGTCGGGAAATCAGGATATGTGCTGTTTTCTGTTCAGGGTTCTTGCCTTTGGTATGTTATGATCCTTTTCCTGAACAACATCCTGTATCTTGAATTTTGTGTCTACTAGCAATGCCAAAAGCAGTTACAATGTTTTATTTCTGTCGCTTATTGATGGTCTTGCAAATTAATTTCTGGTTCCTGCATGGATCAATTATTTAGCAGTAGAGTAGGATAACTGGCTCTCATGGCTCGCTCGATAGTTTCAACTAGTCTTTTCTGGTTCCCTTCTGGTCTGGGAATTGGAACATGTTTTTGTTTTTAGTTCAAGGTTCATGCTTCTGGTCTATGGGTTTTTTTTTTTTTTTTTTTTTTTTTTTTTTTTTTTTTTGTAATAGCATGAAATAGGAGTCATAAATGATTGTTTGTCATATGTAATCTGTTTCTTCCTCAAAAACAGGCCTACCTTTAACTCTACCTTTAAATTTAAGAATTTCAGTAATTTTTTTCTATTATTTTTGTAAGTCTTCTACGCCTTTCTGAAGTTTGAGTTAGATTATTAGCCTTATTTGAGTCAGATTACATTATGTTTGAGCTGAATCTAGCTAGTTTTATTGTTAGTCAAATTTTTTTTTTTCTTAATTTCTTACACAGGTAGCAGAACAACTTACCGCAGTGTGAAGCAAGTTGAGAGGAGTTTTGCACAGCTTATATCAAACTGATTGGACTTGGTCATGTCTCTATGCAAGTGCTGAAGGAAGAAACTAAATTAAGTGGGACCCTATTTGACTCGGGGACAACCAGGCATCATGGGTACCACCAGGTGGCCAAGTTTTTCAATTTTCAAGAACCAGAAGAGGGTCATCAGAGTGTGAAGTGCATGCATATACCCAAATTTTATCAAAAAGGAAACTAGCCCCGAAACCGAACATGACAGAAATAGTTACGTTCTCATAATTAGCTGAAGAGATCAGGTAATTCTACTTGAACGTGAAGATTTCGTCTTGGGTTGTACCCTGTTATGTGTTGTGAAATCACAAGCTTGCATTTTTAATTTTGTAAAATTAAACAATTCTACTTTTTTCTCATCTGAACAGCCTGGTTATTTCTGCAAAAGTGTCAATGGAGTAAAAAGTGCATGATTGGGAATTGAACTGTAACTGCTAGTGGAGCAGTATCAAATTTTATACTTTCTTACTGATAATCTACTTGCTTCAAGATTGAAAATTGCATAAAATTTCTTGATTTGACCATAAAATACAAACAACCTGATGTTTCTGGAAAAACTTCAGAAGTTCAACATTCTGTTGTCATCACTTGTTTCATGACTGAGGATTTGCTGGCTAGTTAAAAGGCCATGACTAAGTGCCAGAGTCTATCATACAAGTGTATAGCTCTTCTACAGGAAATATGTCATCATTTCCAGCGTCTCCCCAGTTACAGATCATGTTTGCAGGAGAACCTGAGTTTGCCTGCTCATCACTAGAACCTGACACTGAAAGGAGAGTTGCAGAAGATGAGGTTGGTCCAAGAAGTATCATTTGTTGGACCTGGTTCAGCTCATGTTTAAGCATGCTAACTTGTCTCTCGAGCCTGATGTTTTCTGCCAGCACATCACCTAGCTCTAGCTGGATGTTCTTGTAGTCATGCTCCATGACATCATTTTTGTGCCTGGCTCTTCTATTTTGATACCATATTGCAACTTGTCGCGGTGGCACGCCCAGTTGGCTGGCAAGCTCAGTCTTGTGCTCTGCTTTGAGCTTCTGGTTGGCATTGAAACTTGCTTCCAGGAGGGTAAGTTGGTCCCTACCGAGCCTTTTCTTTCTGGGTTTGAGAGGTTGGTTGCATTGGCTTTGTGATTGGTTGTGTAAATGGGAATTCATCTCTGTAGGTGTTTCTGAAGAGTGGAACTCAAGAGAGGTTCATCACAGGAGACAATGGATAGAGAGGATAGTTTTTGAGTGCCATTTTATAGGCCTCTTGGTGCATTGTTTCTTGTGCACTTAAAGGTGTTGGTCCCACAATTGCATGCACGGATTGGCATTTTTTTTCCCAGGATCAAAATTGATGGGGCCAGAATTAGCCAAATATTTGGCTGCTCCTGCTGGTTAATGGTGGTCTGCGATTGGTAGAAGGTTGTTGTCTATACTCTGTTCAACAGATCAATAGGAACTGTAGGGGGTCCTCCCAGCTTAACCAAGGTCTCGAGTTCGAGCCTTGGGTATGCAGCTGCTTTAAAACTCGCTTGGGAGAGCTTTGCCGCCCTTAAGGGTCCTACCCGGCTCGAATCCGGATTAGTCGGCAGTGGCCGGATTACCGGATGGTTTCTACCAAAAAAAAAAAAAAAAAAAAAAAAAAAAAAAACAGATCAATAGGAACTGTAGCTGCTAGAAAAAGAGATTAATCTCGTGACTGGTCTATGATAGCCGTCCCAATGAGCGTGATGTGATGACAAAGTACTTGCGATTTATAAAGTAAATTTTGAATTCAAGTCAAGACGTGTATTTCTTGTAAAATTTTGGTATAACTAGGGTTTTACTCGCTCACCTAGATCCACAAAGTATACTTTCCAGCAAGATTGTCAAAATCTCAATTTTGACACGACACGAAGTCGTTTCTGAACTCGGATCGTAAAATCAGAATAGTAAAATTGTACTTGATATTATCGTACAAAAATTGTAAAATCACGGCTAAAATCGTGTAGGTAGAAAAATCGTAAAATCGTAAGTAAAATATTTCTGAATCAATACATCATAATTATAGTCATAAAACTTCATTAGTTAAGGCTCATACATGATTTAAATTATCTTAAAAATACATTACAGAATAATTATGTTCATAGAATTTCATTAGGTAAAAACTAATAAATTTAAAACAAATATTCAACTGACGTGCAATATAAACTAAAATCAACCTCATTTTCATCTCCCTCGTTATTTGTAAGACTTACATCAATAACAATATTATCGAAAGGATTATTAGTACTACCACTGGTACCAGCACCGATATTGCTAGTATTAGCTCCAACTCCAATAAATTATTTCGACATTAGCATATGTAAATGATCCAAAAACATAAAAAAAATTAATTTAAAGTAAAAAAAATTAATTTATTTTTTTCAAAAAAATGATTATAAATTTTAAATCAATTCATGAGAATTAATTTTTTTTATTGTCTAAGAAATGGTTTATTCGTGCATTTAAAAAAAATGATTTTCAAACCATTGAAACAAATTACACCATTATTGGGAAGAGTGAAGAACAATTCTAATGCAATAATGGGACTTCCTTTCTTTAATTTAATATTTTAATCAATGTTGATGGGGAGAGAGAGAGGGTGTGTTTGTGTGTGTGTGGGGGGGGGGGGGGGGGGGGCTATAAGTTGACAGAGAAGGGGGATAGGCCTATGGCCTAGGCTGTATTTTTAAACGGGAAGAAAACTTGGCTTTTTGCATGGGATTGTAAAATTGAACCGATCCAGTTTGATTTTAAGATCCTAACCGATTTTTGCGTTTTTTTTTTCTGATTTTAACGAGACCCGATTTTTCAACCCGATTTTATACGATTTTGTGAGTCAACTCGCAGGTTTAACAACCATGTTTTCCAGGAATAGGGTTTTATCGCATAAAAAAGAGAGAGTCTATGATGGCCTCACTAGTATTTATCTCTCCGAGTTCTGCTTTGAATGAGTTCATGTATGTTAAATCCTCCTAGTGTTCATCATGCATGGTATGAATTCCTATTGAGATTTTGTGAGGTAGGCAATGGTATAGGTTCATTACAAAATTTGAGCTCTTCATTTATTTCTAGCTTATTTTACAGGGTTAAAACGCTGCTATGGTAGTTTTACTGCAGTCATGTTGCAAAAGAAAGCTTCTTCCAAAAAGGAAAAATATTGCTATTTTTTTTGTATGTGTAACATACCATCAGAATAAAGAGTTTGTTCTAGACAATTACTTACATAATAGATAATAGATAGGATGTGAATAGTTTTTTACCCGATATAAAATAGATAGAGTATAAAAATTGTCCAAAACCTGACTCTAAATCCAATTCAAACTCATTTTAATATATATTATATCAATACAAAAACTCCCATTTCTTTGATCAATTTTCTTAAGCATGATTGAATTTTCTTAAATATGATCCAACATGAGAAGTTGATCTAGAAATTTAGTGGTTTGAGATAATTTATATTATGTTTGTAATTAGGATATTAACTTGACCAAAAACCTATCAAACTCAATTAGATTAAAAGGTTAACTTTGACAAAAAAAATATTTCCAGCAACTTTTTTTCTCCTTCTTGATTTTCACCTTTAACCATACAAATTTTCAAATCAACCATTTAGTTTTACAATTTAAACAAGATTGGTTAAGCTGCAAACAATACTAATAAATATAATGAACAAAATTATTTCAGCTTGATGATTAAAAAATAGTTTAATCAAATAATAATTTTTCTCTCTTTTTTTACTCTTACAAAATAAGAACTCCATATATTCTCCTTCATAAATATGAGAATCTCCTTACTTTGTTCAATTTTGATTGGTGAAATATTTAACAACAAAAAAAATCTAAGATTTTATTAATATAAAAGTAAAAATCATAGTAAATATAAAAGTAACAATAGATTAAAAAATTTTAACAAAAGATTTTAACAAAAATACAAGAATTATGTATGAGTAATCATTCTACTTTTCTGTAAACAAAAAGTTGATTTTCTTCAAAGACAACAATATACTACAATACATAATAAAATGTACAAATAATTATTGATATCTATCAATCTATCTATGAAGCTTGAACTTGTTAAGCACACATCATCTACTCTTGCCATCTCTGAAACCAGTAAAACCTCACATGAACAACCAACCAATCCTGACATATAATAACTTGTTTTTTTATAAAGAAAATAGTCATGGATTTAAAATTATTTTCAAGGAAATGAGAGAGGGGAATTGATAACAAGAGAAAGAAAAATTCAAAGGAAAAAAAGGGTTAGAAATCATCATATCTACACCACAATAAAAGGAAAGAGAACAAACAAAATCTTAGAATCGAGAAGTAAACTTGGCAACTCAAGAACTAACCCAAAATTTCTATGATAAATGTTTTAAGCATGGTTGACATAAATGATCTAGCATCACGTGTTGATATATAAATTTAGTGATTTGATATCCAATCTGAACCGAGTTTGTAATTGATATAGTTACGGTATTAAAAATATTTAGAAATTTCATCAACGATAATTGTAATGGCCACACGTAACACCTAAAAACACGTGAGTCACTCTTCCCTTTTAGGGCGATGTGTGTGGCTTGCTTTAGGCACCACTAATGACTTTTCTTGATGTCACATGAGATGTCATTGTTTAAGTTTTGATGTACATTCAAGGTATTTCTTTTTACTTCTATCTTGTTTTGATTATTGTGTAATCTCATTTTTGTGTATTTTTTAAAATACCACATTTTTTAATATTTCAAGTGAGGACTATTGTATTTCCTAAACTGCTTTATTTTCCACAATCTTTTGTATTTGTGCTAGTTTTTGAGCTTTATTCGCTTTCTAAATATGCTAATTTAAAAGAAAATTGAGTTAAGATTGTTGATGAACACTAAAAAAACAAGGAATAAATACATTGACAAAGGGGAAAACTTATAGATAATACATAACTTCTAGTAGCAAAATTTATACATCCAATATTTAGAGCCATCTTAAATTTTTTCCCTAAACTATGTACTAAGAGGAAAACATATATGAAAAAACAAAATTCAATATTAAACATTTAATGGACCAATTTTTTAAAAAAATTATTAGGATTTTTAAAAAAATCAATGGCATTGTATTAACCAAAAACCATTTTTTTTTAAAAAAAGTCAAATGTTATATAAAAAAAATATAATAACCCAAAATCTTGACGAGTTCAAACCAAACCGAATCTGACAAATAAGTCAGAATAAGCAATAAATAATTAAAAATGAAAAAAAATATTGTTTAGAAAAACCTTTCTTGCAAATTAAAGGGATGTTTGAGAATGCATTTGGGAAGCGTTTTTAAAAAAATTAAATTATTTTTATTTTAAATTAATTTTTTTGATGTTGTTAGAAAGTTTTTATGTGCTGATGTCAAAAATAATTTAAAAAAATTTAAAAAAAATATTATTTTGATAGATTTTTAAATAAAAAATATTTTAAAAAACAATCTTAACTACCCTTCTAAACAGAATTAAAAAATAATAGAAGCTGATGGGCCTGTCAGCATCTCTATATATTTTGAAGCTCTCGCCCTCTTTGAAAAGCCCACCAAATAAACAAACTACCATTACTGAGCGAAACCCACTGCTACAAAACCCACAGCAACATTTGTAGATCAAAAAACACTGCAAGAGAATGATGCAGAGGATGTCAAACCTTGTATCTTTTCCAGAAAAGGACAGCAGCAACACAAACAATGCAGAGCCAAGCAGTGCAGGAAGACCAATAAAGTTCATTTACTATGATGAAAGTGGCAAGTTTAAAGTGCACCCAGATGCCGTTGATGCTCTTATGCAAATTAAAGGACCTATTGGTGTTGTTTCTGTTTGTGGGCGTGCGAGGCATGGTAAAAGCTTCCTTATGAACCAGGTAAATTAACCCAAAATGGAAACTTTCATGATCATCTGTTGCTCTAGTCCGAAAGGAAAAATGACTAAGAAAATCATCAAAAGTACTACTTTTGGCTACTGGATTTTTGTAAAGTTCGTCTTTTTTATGTTTTATGTTTTGGGTTTTTTGCATGTGTATGGGATAATATATGACTTGCGGGGTTCTTGAGTATTGCCAGTATAGCACTTGATGTTCTGTTTTTTGTAGATTCTGGGGAGTTTTGGGCTTGTTTGGTGGTGGTGATCTTGTACTTGTAAGGGGTGATCATGATTTTAGGCATTTTTTGGGTGTTGGGGGTGAAGCACTACTATGTCAGGGAAAGAAAAGTTGGATGCTTGCAATTCTTTTTTTTTTATTCTTTTTGGTGTAAAAGCCATTTCAGTGTTTTCCTTCATGGTTCCCTGTATTATCCTGCAAGAAATGAAACAGAAGTTTGGATTTTTTTGGAGTTTTGGTGAAGGCATTTCTGATATATTGAATAACATCTGTGAAGAGTGTGAACTGAACGTAATTCTCAAATGTGTAACTTGTGGGAACTTGCTGTAGCTTCTTGGTAGGAGCACTGGATTTCAAGTTGGGTCAACCAATCGACCTTGCACTAAAGGGATTTGGATATGGAGTGCACCTTTGAAGAGAGCTGCATTGGACGGAACTGAATACAGTCTTGTACTGCTGGACTGTGAAGGGATTGATGCTTATGATCAAACAGTTAACTCTCTCTTTGGCTTATAATTTTATGTTTTGACAGATGCATCAATCATAATTTGCAGTGTGTATATATATATATATATAGGAAGCAATTAAAATGTAAATTGTGCTTTTGTTGTTGGAGAATAAAGTGAACTTTAAAAAATATTTCCTTTGACTAGTTCTGAGTTCCTCTATAACAAATACTAAAATAAACTCAGTTTCATGCCATTCATTTTGTTCATCTTGTTGGATGTAGAGCACTGAGAAATATAGTCTGAATCATTGTGAAGAGAAGACTCCACTGCTTTCTCTAACTGAAACAGTGCATGTAAATTTTCTTCTCACTTGGTTGATGTGGATTATATGCAAATGAAGTGTGATGCATTGCCTACATCATCTGCCAGTTGTGGTTGTCTTAGTATTGGCAAATAAGCTGGTTAATAATTTGTTGTCTGCCCACGTCTCAACCAGTTATTTTTGGTGATTGTTATTGTAATGTTATTTATTTTCTAATCGCTCCTTTTGACAGGGGACACACAGCGCCCAGATATTCTCCTTGGCCATCCTCTTATCAAGTTTGTTTGTTTACAACCAGGTTAGGATATATGAATCAAAGGCCTTGTAAAATTGGTTTGCAGTAACTTCTGCTGCTGTGTGGTTAACCTTTTGCTTATTTTCTGTGCCATCTATTTCCAGCTGTAGATATCCTGCTTATTTTGATCCGTCATTTTATGATTATTTTCAGATGGGGGTTATAGATGAAGCTGCACTCGATTGTCTCTCCCTGGTAACTGAAATGACCAAGCATATTCATGTCAAAGCTTCTGGAGAAAAAGACACTGTCCGTGATCTTGGGCACTTCTCCCCTGTTTTTGTTTGGCTTTTGAGGGTGATCTTCTAAACATTATATTTAAATTGTATGCATTTCTTGTGGATCGCTCCTTGAATGATCCTGAATTACATATTTTGAATTCATCGAACATAAGCTTACCTTACCTTGGAAGCCTAAAAACATTATTGTTTGCATTACGTTTAATTTAACCAGCCTTTTGACCTGCTACTTTCAGGACTTCTACTTGGATTTGAAAGCGGATAATACAAAAATAACACCCTGCGACTACCTAGAGCTGGCCTTGAGACCAGTGCTGGGTAGTAGAAAGGATGTAGCTGCTAGAAACAAGGTATTTGCATGGCTTGATCTTACTGATTTAAAAAGTAACAATCCAGGAACTAATATACAATAGCAAATTGTAATGAGTTGCTGTCACTGCTTGCTCAAACTCGTGGAACATAGTATTATGTATAAGCTATTAATTTGTCGCAAAGTAACATTAATGGATGATGTGCGGATACCTTTCTGGGAATTTGGGCACTGGACACAACTTACAACACGGACCTGCTCTCTTTTTGGCTGGAAAAAGGCATGCCTCAATTGTGCACCACCTTTTGGAATCCCTCTCTTTGTTTCACCTTGACAAACACTGATTATAGAATATCCATTTGTTTTCTGTTGCAACAATCTCGTTAAGTTTATTGCACCTTAAAAGTTGCTAATGATAATTATAAGTCATAATGATTTATGCTACAGAATTGGTCTTGTGTACCCTTGTGCTGAACCGATACATTTTCCATACCTTTTCCTCTTAAATCCAAATTGCTAGTTCATTTGAAGCTAAATCCAATATGGTAAAGAAACCAAGCATATTTTGTGGAATTGAATTGGTTTTAGGAAGTTCATCTTTGATGTTTTTTCATTTCACTTGAGCAATTGGATTGGTTTTTTATGCCCACAGATTTTCTGATTGTATGGGTAATAATTCCAGATTCGCGAGTCTATTCGAGCTCTTTTTCCAATTCGAGAGTGCTTTACTCTTGTCAGCCCTTTGAACAATGAAGCTGACCTGAAACATCTTGATCGAGTTTTGGTTAGTGTAACTTTTTGATCTAATTTTATATTCCTGTCTGAAGATTAAGAACTTGACGAGACTATCCTTTTTTTATCATCTGATAACTTAACATGTTTCATGTCTAGTTGGACAAGTTTAGGCCAGAATTTCTATCGGGGATAAATATGTTGGCAAAATTTGTTTTTGAAAGAACTAAGCCTAAGCAAGTTGGAGGCACTGTTATGACAGGACCTATACTTGCTGGTATTACAAAATCTTTTCTGGATGCTCTTAACAGTGGGGCTGTTCCTACAATATCTTCTTCGTGGCAGGTTAGTGACTGATTTAGATTCTATTTCTATATATTTTTTTTAAAAAAATGTCCTTGCTGCACTCTAAAAACAATGTCATACTGATTATAATTAAAAAAATCTCAACTCAGCACGACATTTTCTCTAAGTTTATTGCAGTAACTACACTTGTCCTTTTGTGCACATTGGCATTCCTTTAATCAGAAGCTACAGTCCTTGCTTATTAATATTTTAATTTCCTTTTCAGAATGTAGAAGAATCAGAATGCCAAAGGGCATTCGATACAGCCATTAAAGTTTATATGTCTGCTTTTGATTGCACAAAGCCTGCCGATGAAGTAAGGAAAAAAAGTTTTGATTTTATTATCACTCTTTTATTGTTGTTATGATTTCCTTATAATTCATTAACTTTAGGTTTCCCTACGAGACGCCCATGATGAAGCAGTTCAGAAGTCAATTTCTGTGTACAATGCTATTGCTGTCGGAGTTGGTTCTGCTAGACAAAAACATGAAGTGCTTCTTCAGAATTTCTGTAAAAACGCATTTGAGGTGTGGATTGAATTTCCTTAAAAATCAATGAGAAAATGCATAGAACTCTCTCATGTCTGTCCTTGTGACCCTACCCAGATCCAAAACTTTTACCACTGGACCAAGCATTGGTCCCCATCCTATTGTAGTTACAAGGTTTTCCAGACAACTAAAAGCCTAATCACACAAGAACCAAGGGAATGTTTTCATTGTCACACAATTCAAATGAGAAAGGACATGCAAACTAGACATAAAAAAAAGAAAAACCTAAACCAAATGTTTAATTAAGATTTTGCTGTACTAGGATCAAAAAGCAAATAACAGAACCCAAATTAGTATTTTTTTCTCAAACATCTATACTTATGGAAGGATCCATCCAGGGGAATTATATTGCCTTTGGTAGTATTTAGAATTACCTTCTGTCATCTCTCTCTCTCTCTCTCTCTCTCTCTCTCTCTCTCTCTCTCTCTCTCTCTCTCTCAAGATTATATATATATATATATATATATATATATATATATATATATATATTTATAATCTTCCATGCTGTGGATGTAACCTAGGCAGAAATGTGATTCACGTTGCATTATGCCTTTTGTTTAACAAGAGTGGCCAGCCAGGTATACCTTGTTGAGGATGGGAAGTTTATGATGCTGCTCTCTAGTTTGTCCTCTAAATGGCTCAATGGGATGAAAGTAACTTACTTTGAAATGCATAGATGCTGCACTAAAAGTGCAGAATTTTAGTTGGCTATTGTTATGGCATTGCCTATCCTTGTGGTTACAAGCCAGATAAAATCTGATGGTTGTGCTATTGATGCAGGATTATAAAACAAATGCATTTATAGAGGCTGATATTCAATGTTTAAATGCTATTCAAAACATGGAAAGGAAGCTGAAAGCAGCTTGTCAAGTTGATGATGCAAAAATTGAAAGAGTTGCCATAGTATGTGTGTTAACAGTCTTCTGCATTTATTTATTTATTTTGAAGTTCTCATATAATTCCTGCTTTCTGTTCACGTAACTAAAGTTCTTCAATTTTTATAAAGTATCCATGGCATTGGAAAGAACTTAAGGGTTTCTTCTATATTTTGTGTTATCATGATTAGTGGAACTCTTAAGTATTTCGTGTGCTATGCCCATGACATAAATTGTCAATTTAAACTGACAGTACAGGGGTTAGATACATGATTCAGGTGCTTTTGTCCTTCATGACAAACTACAGAAAATAAACAAAGGAAGATAGGCATAAAGAAATCCTCTTCTGGAACCAGTGTTTTCATTTGTGCAGTACGAGATTGCTTCTATTACTGGCAATTGCATAATAAGGGAATAATGATTCTTTGTACTTCAAAAGCGCTGCAACACATTTCTTTTATCAATCTATGAGTTTTTTATTCACCGTTTGTGAAGTTGTTTGTTTTGACTATGCAAATTCTTAATCTAAATACGTTATAGGTGGCAGTGAGTAGATTTATATGAATAGTAACCAGAGTGATTATATTGCTTAGGTTCTTGATAATCTTCTATCTGAGTATGAAGCATCAGTTCATGGTCCCGCAAAATGGCAGAAGTTGTCATCCTTCTTACAACAGAGGTTTGTTTATGTTAATTTTCACTTTTCATCAAGCACTACACCAATGCTTATAATCTTGCCCATTAACTCTTGTGAGTAAAATTCCTTGTACAGGATGATTACCTTGCCAAATACCCCTGTGAATTGAATGTAGTGTTGTGAACTGAGGTCTTATCCAGGCTCAGTATTTAATGGTTTCCATAACCCTTTAAAGGAAGGGTTAAAAAAGGATGGTCAAATATCATCGCCCTTGCATGAAATGTTTGGGACATGGTGAACTCCTCTCTAACTGAAATACAATTTGCATCCATTTCTTCACTATATAAGTTGATGTAATTGATCTAGCTTACTAATCTTTAGCCTCAAGGATTTTGTGTCTTCTGTATTTATAAGCTATCTAGTTTTCCAAAGGCTCTGGCATATGCCAACCTTTTTTCTAAACTATGAAACCTACTGCAGAACATTTTCATGTGTCTCAGCTTACGTCTGGAGTTTTTATTCAGTTTGCAGGGTCCTATTCTCCATCATGCTAAGAAGCTGATTGATGAAGCTTCATCAGACAAAAACGTCCTTATCTTGAAATGCTGCTCAATGGAAGATAAGATGCAAATGCTTCATAAGAAATTGGAAGCTAGTGAGAAATTCAAAACAGAATATCAAAATCATTATGAAGATGCTATAAATGACTTGAATAAGGTCTCTGAATGTTACAAGAGCCGTATAACTGATCTGGAGAGGAAATACAACGCATTGGAGGAGAGGTATTCTAGTTCACTTGAAATGCTGGATTCTGCAAAGCAGGAATCCTTGAAATGGAGGAGAAAATATGAAGAGACATGGAATACGAAAGAAGTTAAAGACCAGGTTAAGGTGGGAACCATGTCAGGGGCTCATGAAGCAGAAGTAAGACTTGCTGCTGCTCATGGACAAACTCAGTTCGCATGGAAAAAGGCCAATGAAAGAAAAGAGAAGTATGTTATTGCAAATAATGAATTCAAGGCTAATATAGGGAAGGCAAATATACTGCTGGAATATCCAATAGAGGATGTAAACTGTAGAGAAGAAGCTTTGAGGGCAGAGTTATGCAATAGCTTGGCAGAAAAGGTGACGCTCTCCCTCTCTCTACTCACAAATATACATGCTTTTGCTTATTTTGCTTATACATTATTTAAAAACCTTTACAATACTTTCCTTGAGTTTTAAAATAGCAGGACAAGGAAATTAAGGTCGAGATAGGAAAGCTTGAGGAGGCTGAGAAGAAAATAACCACTTTGAGTTTGGACTTGAAGGTCTGCTCTGTAACTTTAATCATTTGCTGATCAGTATCGTATTGTAGCCTTCAAATTCAAGAAGCTTGGAGATAACAGTTTTTTCATCATTTCAAATGTATTTTGGATGCTTTATTTGCATACATGCAGGGTGCTCAAGAAAAGATGGACAAATATGAGTTGGAAATATCAGCTCTGAAGCTTCAACTCAAGAACTTGACTGATAAGTACGAGTCTGTCAAAACTGCTGCTCATGCATTGGAGATGCAAACTCAGATACTGGTACAGGATGGAACCCAAATGGAGCAGAAGTACCTCACTGAGTCAAGAAGGTTTGAGGAAGCTAATGAAAGGTGTAAAGTCACAGCAGAGGAAGTTAAGATGGCAAATAAGTTTGTTGAAACAGCACAATCAGATGTACTGGCTGCTCAAAATTCTAAATGGGATGCTTCTCAGCTTGCAATAGAAAGACTTGCCCAGATGGAAACTGCACAAAAGCAGATTGAAGACTTGGAGAGACAAAAGGTAGATCTTACCTGTGAAGCTGACAGGTTGCGTATATCAGAAGTCAATGCTATATCTAGGGTTGCTTTACTAGAAGCTATGGTTAAAGAGAGAGATCGAGAGGTAGAGGCATTGAAAATGAAATGCGAACAAAGATTAAGCTCCATGCTGGGAGAAAATATAATGGCAAATGGGTCTTTACATGCAGATCTGCAGCAAAGAAAACTAGTTTCACCTCAGGTGGAGTTATCTCCTGACCATTCAAATGAAACTGCACTGGATTCTGAGATGAAAACGAATGCCTGGGGGAAACGTTCAAGGCTGGAAGTTCTGAATGCAGGCCAAGATTCTGTCCAGGATATGGATATTAATGAAGAAATAGCAAGGGAATCAAAAAAACCAAAAATGGCCCTGAAAAAATGCACGACAACAGAAGTTGAGAATTCTGATGCCAAGGCTAATGAAGACAGTGACGATCGAAAGGCTGGTTCACGGTCTTATGTCAGGTTAACTGTTCTGAAGATGCAGCAGGAGCTCGCCGAACTTGGTTTTGGGGCAGATTTGCTTGAGCTGAAGAGCTCCAAGAAGAAAGATGTCTATGCTCTGTACAAAAGACTTGTCCTGAAGAAGTAACAACAGTTTACTTCCTTATCTGACTTTTTTGGGTGTTGACTAAAAGAATGGTTCTTATATCTGTATAGAGGAAGTTAGATGGACGTATTAATTTTGGTTGAAGTTATCATGTGCAAGTCCTTTGACATGTGGTCATGTTTTGCCTTTTAATTCTGTAATTAGCCAGTCACAGCTGTGGACTTTTCTTACCTAAAGCTCCCATTGCTAGTGCAATGAAATTCCACCTTAGATCCCTTCGAGAGTTCATCAATTTTAGAAACTTAGGTCACTTGATTGCTACAGCGATCAATTAGGGCAAGTTTTTCCATAATTCTCTTTGCTAAAAAACGATGGTGACATGTGCAATGCATAAGAATAGGGCTTTGATGCACGAAACTAGCTTGCTTAAGAATGCACTTGAGGTTGTCGCCCAACGGAGGATGGGACTTGTTCTTTTTTTCTGCATCGGGTTTTATCTTTTCTTTGCATGTTTATCACCTCTATGATGCCTTATTTGTTTACTGGACTTGTAAAATATTTAGTAAATTTAGGGATTAATTGTTGTGCGTGTAAATTGATGTAGACATCTCGGTTATATATATTAAAAAAAGTGCTATGGCCTGGAAATTGAAAACAGTAACATGATTTTATTTTTCTACATCAAAATCCCCTCACATTAGTAGCGACTGGTACGGACTTTGGATTGAAGTCACCATGGATTGTTTGTGTAAAATGATGGCCCATCGAACATGAAGAATTTTCCTAGAAAAGGATGGATTCTCGTCAATAAGAGGACCATGTGATCGCCAATCCTGAGGCCTAGCTCCATCAAAAAGGACCCATGAATGCCTACCTAACTGTTTGTAAATATCAAAAAACAAAAGGGAACGTGAGTTCTGCATTAAAATTGAGCTAGCAGTGTTCAATGTGTTAACATAATCAAGCTAGTTTTTGAATTCAAGTCGGGACGTATATTTTTTATAAAAACCTAGGACAACCAGGATTTTATTCGTTCACTTGAATCCAAAACTACGCTTTCCAGGTAAACGGGGTTTTCTTGAGAGAGAAAAAAAAACAAACTAGCTCCAGTCTTTACAGTTTGTTCAAATTTGTGAAGGCATAATAAACAGATACTTCACAAGGCAACTTGGGAGAGAGAGAGCTACATTCTTAGATGAGGAGCAATCATTATAAGGGTTTTATTGAACAAAGTATGAAACAGATCCTGTCAGCTTATTTATGGTTTAAGAGAATATCATCCTTGTACAGTTCCAAAGTTAACATTCTCTCATGGAGAAAGGGTTAGAACCCATGTGAAATTTAAATCTTTGTCACACTGTACAAAGCATGAATTAATATAGAAAGTGAAAAAGAAGAAGATCATAGGAATTAATATTGCCAAAATATTCTTCAATTCTCTAACCCTCAAGAATCTGGCTCCTATTCTTTGCCAAAGAAGTTTATTCTCCTCAATGTAGTCTGCCTTTTGGCCTCTCCTAAGTTCATACATACATATATATATATATATATAAAATTTATTTCAAATCTCTATATATTTTGCTACATAGGCCACCGTACCATGCAGCCTTAGGTTCCCATTTCTTTATTTTTCAGGGGATGAAAGAAGATCCATCATGAACTGCGAAATGGGGGGGTAGCTGTTGAGGAGGGTTAGGGTTTGCTGATCTATTCTGTCCACTCTGGTCAAAGGATATGAAAGAAGAAGGGTGATAGTAGTCAACGAGAGTGGTGCTATTCTTAAGGTTAGAGCCCTGATCATGCCCGCTACTTTGGACCTTGAATTTTGAAGGAACAGAAACAGAATCCTTCACGAGAGATCCACATTGTCTAGGCTGTGTTTGGTAGAAAACTTTCGAAACCACAAGCTCTCCATCTTTCTCTTCTTCATTGTTTCCAAGATGATATTGATGCATCACCCAATTTGTTTTCTCTGGCTTCCTTTGCTTCCCATAGTTGGTGTAGAGCACCAGTATCTTCTTGTAACCCTTGACTTTTCCACCGGCAAGAACTGGTCTGGTCTTGCCTGTTTTGTGCCACCTCGTCTCGCCACCTTCTGTGTCGGTGTGCACCTTTCTTCTCTTTCTTGTTCCAGTCGTGTATGCCTTCGATGGTCGATGAAAGAAGTGGCGAATTAGCCCATCTTTGCTCACTCCTGCGTGGTGACGATAGACCAATATTATCACTATAATTAGCATGCATGGGTGGGGAAAATGTTGTAATTGGTTGCACCTAATCAAGCTGAAACGTTCCATTATTGGAAAGCTAATATATCCTTCTAGGAATTATATATATATAGCTTGTATTTCTAGGGTTTGTTGGGAGGTTTCTTCGGGTCTAATACTCAAACGCTAACAAATATACAAGGGTTAGTTGGTGGGTTTAATTTTGGTGGGTGCTTCAAAAGAAAAGAACAAGTTAACTGTTAGAGAATAATATAAATTATATTCTGAACCTTACTTACCAGTTTAAGTTTTTAGGTAAGAAGATTTCTTAACACAAAACCTTGTTGACCCAACGGTTGACTGTTTGAATCTCACCTCTCATTCTATTTTGATAAAAATCAAGCACAAGATAGTGTGGTTTGTTTAAGTTTAGAGAATAATATAAATCATATTATAAATCTCACTTAACAGCTTAATCTTTTAGGTGAAATAGTTTCTTAACATTAACTACTACTATGATTCGATCGAGGATTTTCAGTAATGGCAACATTGTTGTGTAGTTAGATTAGTTTATATCATGAAATGGCTAGCTAAAAAAAGTTGTATTACTGCAAGAATTTTCACCTGGTAACTTTTCGGGGTGTGTATAGCAAATCCCATTCTCTCCATCAATTGTAGGGATGAACTCATCGATCAGAGGGTGAACCTTACGACTGTCAGCCTTCACCTTCCCCTCCAAATGCTCAAGCAGCTCCTGATCAGTCGGATCAAACTTCACTCCGGCCGGCAGCCCCGGCAAGTCATGGATTCCTGCCTGCAAACAATGTATACATATACATATATATATCAGCAACTAAGTATTACACAAAACTATATGTAAAGAGAGATTATTTCAAAACAAAAAAACCTGGTCCTGGCTTTTGATCTGGTGCCCGCATGAAGGGCAACTTCTGGTCAAGCATTCTTTATGTCTCTGAGCAAGAACACCAGCATTACAAGCAGGTGGAGGCGAGCTTGTTTCGATTGTTTGCACATCGTTACAGTCATTGCACCAAGTCATTTCCTCTGGTTAATTTCCTCTAATTCCCATATATTTCACACCTTTTTTTCGACAACTGCTCCTCGATCGATCCAAAATAAAACAGAGACTGTGTATGATCTGTGTTTGTGGGAGAGGGACGGCTTAAAAGAGAGAAGAAGGAAAAGCAAATTGTCTCCTTCTAAAGCATGTATTGTCTTTTTTCAAGACATAGTTCTTGATCTTTAGGGCAGGGAAGGAATTAAATTCTCCTCCACTTTTGCATGAGAAAACATGCACACTCCCCTCCCGGGAGAGAAGGAAGAGAGAAAGGTATACCTAGAAAATCAAAATATGTTGTAATTTCCAAAAATGTAGTGGCAGTAGGGTGTCGCAAAGAAAGGAAAATTTTAGGGTTGCTTGGATCTCAAGTTTGGTGGTGGGATTATGTGAATGAGATGCTTATGGAAACTTGTAGGACAATAAATGTAGTTTTAGGGTCTTTTTTGCTCTTTCTACAAGGATTACCAATTCCGTTTCAATCGATGTTTTATTTTTTCAATCAGAACGGAATGTTTCGATTTCAAAACGTTTCGGCATGCTGTTTCAGGATTGTACTGTTTATCTGTGTGTATAAAATTAACAACACTGCTTTCTACCGGCATGTTTTTCTTCTTGAAATAAGTTTTAAGGATTAAAAAATAGAAAATAAAATTCAAAGATTAATCATGCTGTAGTTAGGGTTGAGTGGAGATGGGGCAATCTGATGCGTGAGAGCTATTTCACGTTCCACCTCATAGAGAGAGAGAGAGTGAAAGATTTCTGCTCCAATGTCAACCTAGAGTGTGAACAAAGCTAATGTATAAACTCCTAAGATTGAAAAAAAAAAAAAAAAAAATCTAGTTATTAAAAGCTTCAATTATGTATCGATCGAGCTGATTAATTTAAATCAATTTAAAAAAAAAAAAAACTGATTTTTTATATATAAAAAAAAGAGTCAAATTAAAGCTTAATTAGGTGAGTTAAGTGGTACGATTCAATTTACTGGAAAAGAGAGGTTTAATAGAATATGATAAAATGGAATAATAATTAATAATTAATAAATATAATTAAGAGAGCCAATGTCCAACCATATCTATAATTATATTTCTTCACGTAGACTTCTCATGTAAAGCAAGAAACCTATATCTATCACAGTAAAATGACAGCCTATTTCCCAGCTAAATTCCTTAGTTCTTTCCCCTTACCTACATGCACACACACAAGCACACCCTACTAAAAAAAGGGATTAGATTATTAATCCATTGCTAATTACAAAGAAAATTGTTGCTAATAAATATTAGCGATGAATATTTCGTTGTTAATGACCATTAAAATACATTATTAATAGATTTTTCGTTGCTAAACATATTAAGATGTCAATCCGTTGCAATATTAGCGATAAAAAAATTTTTAGTAGTATATTTGGCACAGCCTCTTGTTCCAAGAAAACAAAAATTAAAGCCAAAAAGTTATTGAGCTGAATTATATATGTCCTTCTATTATAACATTGGTGTAAAAAAAAAGAGAACAATTTAATAAAAAAATAAATGGCAACACAAATTTCTTACACCATTGGAATTGTGTGCTTCCCACACAAACAGTTGGTCTTCATTTATTCTATTTTTATTAGAAATTGACTTGACTAATTAGGATGACTTGGGTTTAAATCAAGTTATGTTTGAACAAAAAAATAAAATAAAATTAATATAATATGATCTGGTCAAAAATTTGAATTGACTCGCAACTCGATTAACTTAGCTTGAAAAAAACTCAATTAAAACTCATTATTAACTTGTTTTTTTTTTTCAAAGCATTGCTAAAACATCCTTCATCAAATTCCATTAAAAAGAAAAAAAAGAAAAAAATAAACCTCGGATCCGAGCTTCAATTAATCAATTTCCCCAAGATTTGAAGAACAAAACGTGTATCACGAGGCTATATATAAGAACTTGGGGTGCCCTTTACGATAGTTGTATTCTCTAATTTAAGCAATATCAATTTCGATTAAAGGCTACCTTCATGAGAGAAAAGAAAATCAAGGCATAAAATATTTTCTGCTTTGAATATTCCTAGTCCAAGTATCAAGGTATCATCTACCCCACTCTTTAATTGTGAGTTCTTTGCTAAATTAATTACTTTGAGTTGATGCTTTATTTATTTATTTATTTGATTTGAAGGGGTAGATTAAGGTTTGAATCTTGATATATAAATCAATATTCAATTCTTAAGTTAATTAGATGGTGAGAAATAAATAAATATATTTCTTGAATAATTTTTTTGTGATTTCTTGTATTTTCAAGACAGAAAGTATAGAGAGACATATACTTTCTATTTTCATTATCTTCGTATCTTATATCATAATTATATAGTAACAAAATTATAGATATAATTACCATGAACATGCTTAATTATTATTAATTTAAAAAGAAAAAGAAATTAAGAATTGTAGCAAATTCGAAAGAAGGGAAGAAAGATTCACTACTAAATTATTGAGAAAAGTGGAAAGTGTTTCATAGATTAATGAAATTACTCACTAAAAAGAACATATGCTACAATATTTGGCTAAGGTTGTACTAAAAAACATGTAATCTCATAACAAATAATCCAAAAAAATATTTTTATTGTTCTAGTTAGGTGGCTTTAATTAGTAAAATCAAATAATGTCCGTACAAATGATGTATGATTATTTAAATGTTCTACGTCATGATCATTTGGAATAAAGGGAAAGAAGAAAATAAAAGATAAAAGGGTCAAGCATGCATGTGCTTTGCCCCCCTCTTGTAAAGGCATGTTTGCCATGCTAGTTGTGTATTTAACTTAGTATTTAAATATTTTAAAATATTTTCTACATGAAAATAGATAAATAAAAAATAAAAAATTATGTGGTACATGAAACCTCAAAGAAAATTGTGCCTTTCCCAATTCACAATGGATAACTATATCATGTCATATCGGATTGTGAAATGGATTGTTTGTTTATACTTATGGTCAAATGAATTGTATGTTTATAGTCATACTCACTTGTTAATTCCGTTTTATTACGGCCAGAACGTTCCGTGCTATTAAAAAAAACAGACAAAACGACATTGTTTTTGTCTTGGTTTTAATTCCGACCCGTTCCAGAAATTCCGGTCGGAATGCCTCGGTACCGTTCCGGCTCAAAATCATGATATTTCTTTTATTTTAGAACATTTTACTATCATAATATTTTGGAATTTTAGAGATGTTTCTAATTTTGAGATTATGTTTGTTTGACTTTGTGTTTATATTGTATAATTTATCTTGAATTTAAATTATACTTGTTAAATTAATATTTTCATTTATATATATATATATATATATATATATATATATATATATATATATATATATATATGAGCAGTACAACTCCGAAATAGCACGCCGAAACGCTCCGAAACCAAAACATTTCGTTCCAATAAAAAAACCGAAACGACGACCAGAACAGTATCGACAACCTACTCATACCATCAAAATGGATTTAGTTTCTATAATTGCTATTTAACTTGTGTTTTGTTGCTGGTTGAATATTTTTTTTTAAAATATATATATATATATATATAAACTTTTACGAAGTGTTTTTGTACATTAAAAATCTCAAGTGGAATTTGAAAATTTTATATTTGCATCTAATTAAAACAATTATTAATAATTATTTATGCAGCAAAAAAATATTAAACTCAATTCCTACCCAACCGAAATAAACTAACCAGATTCATGATCTTAGTCAATAAATTCATAGTGTTCAACAATTTCTTTATATATAATTTTTTTTATCTAAAATATACACCTATAAAATTAAGAACTTGCAAAATATCAAAGTGATTATAAAAAAAATCAAATAAAAAATAAATTACGTAGCTTAATTATTAAACAATCAAATATTAAGTGATAAAAAATACAATTATAATGAATTGAAAAAAGACTTAATCTCTTGAGTTAGGAAGGCTTAGAGCTCGTGAGCCTCCACAAAAAGATCCACGTGTGCCGGCATGTAGCAACCCACGCATTTGGGTCTTTTTTTATTTTATTTTTTGTATTTTTTTTAAAGGGCAGATGACAAGTCGTTCACTCTTTAATCATTTGAAGAAAAAATAGAGGTGATGGATCGCCTTTACTAACCAAACTATGATAATCTTATATAGCTGGAAAATTGTGGTAATATGTTTCAGATAAAGTTGTCAATACTGTTCTAGTCGTCGTTCTAATTTTTCTATTGAAACAGAAAGTTTTGGTTTTTGAGTGTTTCGGCTTACCGTTTCGGAGTTGTATTGTTCATATATAATTATATATATATATATATATATATGAAGAAAAAATATTAATTTAACAAGTATAATTTAAATTCAAGATACATTAACTTTAAATTATACAATACAAACACAGAGTCAAACAAACATAATCTCAAAATTAGAAACATCTCTAAAATTCCAAAATATTATGATAGTAAAATGTTCTAAAATAAAAGAAATATTATGATTTTGAGCTGGAACGGTACCGAGACGTCCAGGCCAGAATTTCCGGAACGACCCGGAATTAAAACCTAGACGAAAACGACGCAGTTTCGTCTCGGTTTTTTTAATGGCATGGAACGTTCCGGCCATTGCAGCCGGAACGGAACGGAATTAACAAGCCTGTTTCAGACCAATAAAACTTTATTTTTAACTATATTTCGACCTGAAAAAATAATAAAATACCACAAACACCTTGTAAAACATATTTATAACCTCTAACAACCCAAAACTTGTCTTCAAACTCGCAATCAACCTAAAATAAAAGTTCATTTCAAGCAAATTTAAAGGGAAAACAATACATTATCTAAACTTCACTCATCAAAAGAAACCCATTAAAATCATAATCACTCTTTTTCATGGTCAGAGCTGGTCTCAACCACGATTGTTTCTCTTTACCACCAGAATTCAATCACTCTCTCAAATCATGGATCAAAAAATAAATAAAAAACCTTTGAGATCAAAATTATAGTCATAAATTGTTAAGGACTGAAATTTTATAATATGAAAAGTTGAAGGACTAAAGTGTGAATTTAGCTCTAATTTAAACAAAACCATCCCTTTTTATCGCGGTTTTCATTTTAGTCCTCTTGTTTTTAATAAATGTGTTTCAATTGAAATTAGTTTAAGATTTCAGTCTCATCATGCACAAACTAATCTGAAGTATAAAGAAACAAGTAGAGGGATGGAAGATTCAAATGGGAGACAAAAAGTTTGGATCTCCTAAAATTTATACAATTGCAGAACAGCTGTTTCATGGCTTCATCTTTGCAAGTCACAATTACCTAACCGAAGAGGATTGCAACTGAAACAGTACGAGATAGTTACAATCTTTCTGACATCTTAATCTCTAGTCTTAATGTAGCTAGACTTTTCAACTAGGGCATGTGAAATCTGTCTCATATGGTTACATCAATCACTTTCCCTTTGCCCCTGCAAATCAAACACCATGAGGCCGCTCGCTAGCTGCTTCAATCATGTCTAGACCTGTTAATTTCGTTTTGTTTCGGTGAAAACAGCCGAAACGATTTATACCGGTTAAAAAAAAAGATAAAACGACGCAGTTTTTACCTCAATTTCAATGGATTTCTTAAACCAGACTTCCCTGATCAGAGACTTCTTCATGGCAACAGGGGGAGGGCTTTTCATCATTCTTGTCAGCTTCAGGCTTGTGTCCCATGCCACCAGCTTCCTGCAACATTTTCACCACCAGTCGCATTGAGGGGCGGCCGATTGGAAATGCGGTGGTGCAGCGGAGGCCGATTTCGAGAATCTTGGAAATCTCATCCTTGTAACGTGAATCGAGCTTGGGGTCGACCACATGATCCACCCCGTTTTGATCCAAGGTGGCGCAAACCCATTTCACCAAGTCTTTTTCTCCGAACTCTGGATCTACGGGGAGTCTGCCTGTCACCAGCTCTAATATGACCACTCCGAAACTATAGATGTCGCTCTTCTCATTCACTCTGAGAGTATATGCATATTCTGCATCAAATCAATTTCAAACTAATTCAACTACAGTGATGATTTGGAGCCTAAACTTCTCGGAAAATGTATTTTGCGGCTCAGACGAGCAAGTAAAATCCTGACTGTTTTAGAGCTCAGGACCTACTGTGCAGATCTCAAGCCCTCTGTCATCACACCACGCCTAATCGATTAGCTAAAGCAAGCAAAAACTATACTGATTTGATCAGATTACTTCGTATTAACAATTCATACGGACACAAGTGAAATACCTGGTGCAATATAGCCGCAGGAGCCTGCAATAACAGACATTGATTCTGCTCCTCTGTTGTTGAGTCCTTGAACAGCTTTAGCAACTCCAAAGTCAGCAACCCTGGCACCGAATTCTGCATCTAACAATATGTTGTTCGATTTCACATCCCGATGAACAATCGGAGGAACACAATCATGGTGCAAATAAGATAAGCCCTCGGCTGCATCCAAAGCTATCTTGTACCTTGCAGGCCAATCCAACGAGCCTCCCTTGCTGCCATGCAAGAAATCCCCCAAGCTCCCATTTGGCATATACTCGTATACCAGAAGCTTGCAATCTGCAGTATTGCAACAGCACCACAATCTCACAATGTTCTTGTGCCTAATCCTCCCCAGAGTTTCAACTTCTGCTTCGAACTCGTCTTTTTCGGAGCTGTGATTTGTGCTGTCTTTCCTGCTCTCCCCACTTACTTTCTTCACCGCCACAGTCTCGCCATTGCTGAGCACTGCCTTGTAGACTTTCCCGGAAGCTCCACTTCCGATCACATTATCTTCTTTGAGAAAATCTAGGATCTCGAACTCGCTAAAACCAATCTTGTGGAACGACCTCCACTTCGATATGGTGACAACTTCCTTTTCTTTCTTGAAATTCTGGTACTTGAAGTAGAACCAAACAACACCGACGACGAACACTATCGCAGCAAGTATAAAAGTTGACCGAAGAATCCACAGGTAACTCTGCTTCCTCGAATCACCCTCCTGCGGACAAAGATCTTTCAAATCACCGCACAAACCTGGATTTCCCATAAAGCTACTCCTATACATCTCTTTAGCATAAAATGGTGGGAGCGCCCCCGACAGCATGTTATTCGACAAGTTCAACTGGTTGAGATTCAAATCCTCCAGTTGTGTCGGGATCTTCCCCGAGAAGTAATTTCCGGACAGATCAAGATAATTAAGCGCTTGCAAGCTCCCAATCTCATCCGGGATCTGGCCAGATAGCTTGTTATTCGCCAGATTGAGCTCGTTCAAGCTCTTCCAACCCTGAATTCCATGCGGAAGCCCACCAGACAGTTCATTGTCCTCAAGCACAAGCATACTCAGGGTACTCAAATTGACCAAACTCCCTGGAATTGGACCTGTAAACATGTTATCACTCGCCGAAAACTCAATCAGCTTGCCTAGATAACCAATCTCCATTGGTAAGTTGCCTGAAAACTGATTTTTCGAGATCTTCAACACAGATAGAATATAAGCAGAGGCAATCCTGCTAGAAACTTTCCCGGAAAATGAATTTTCTTCAAGTTCAAACAAGTAAACTTGCGGTAGCCCCCAGAATTGCTCCGGCACAATGCCAGTAAACCTATTATTCCTTAACCGAACCCGGCCTAAGCTATCACATTTTCCCAGACTTTCCGGGATTTGACCGGAAAATGAATTGTAAATCAAAATCAAGTCCTCCAACTCCCCTTTTGCACACAAATTCCCCGGTATGTTACCGGAGAATCCATTGTACGAAACATCCAGCCATTTCAATGGCGAGTTAAGCCCGAGCTGACTTGGTAACTCGCCGGTAAGTTCATTATTGAACAATTTGAGTTCATACAAATTTGGTGACTTTGCTATGCCCTCTGGAAGAGTCCCTACAAGTCTGTTCTCAAACAAGTTGAGGGACTCGAGCTCCAACTGAGCCAGCTGAATTGGGATTGTCCCAGTTAACTGGTTCGTTGAGGCATCAAATCTTCTCAGCATGGTCAAGTTCGAAAATCCCAGAGGCAATTCACCTGATAAAGAATTTTCATAGAGCTCAATTTGCTCAATGTTCTTCAATCCAGTAAGCCAGCTCGGTATCGACCCAGTTAGTCGATTAAGTGAGAAATCAAGATTCGACAACCGAGTTAGCTTGCTTAAACTCTCAGGAATCGGACCCACAAGGTTACAATTAGCTAGCCAGAGCTCCACCAGGTTGCTCAAGTTACCGAACTGACTCGGTATCCGACTTGGTGCATAAAGGTTATAGCCCACTAGAAGATGCTGGAGAGTGGAAATGTTACCAAGCTCACTCGGTATTGACCCAGTGAGCAAGTTCCCAGCAAGTGAAATCCACTCCAGTTTCTGGAACAGACCGAACTTCGCCGGAATAGCCCCGGAAAAATTGTTTGACGCCAAATTGAGTAGCTTGAGGTTGCTCAACTCGGACAGTGACGCGGGAATGGAGCCCACCAAAAGGTTAGCACTCAAGTCAAGGCTCTCGAGATTCTGGCACGTGGCAATGTCATCAGTGAGAGATGAGTTGATGGAGTTGTTCATCAGATTGATCGACGTCAAAAGGGGGAGGCGGCAAAGGAAGTTAGGGAAGGGTCCCATGAGCTCCGAGCTGGAGAGGTCAACTGAACTGACTCGGTGAGTCGAGTTGTCGCACGTGATACCATACCAGTTGCAGGGAGTGTCGTCCCTCTCGTTCCACGAAGAGAGGGAATGAGCTGGGTCAGAGAGACCGAGTTTGACTCGCTGGAGAAACAGGCCGTCCTGGTTCAGCGAGCGGGCTGTGAAGAGTAGAGAGAGAAAGAGAACGGAGCGGTAGAAAAACATGTCTTGTACTTTGTTTTCTTAGAGAGAGAAAGAGAGGGAAAATGTGTGAGTTCTGTTGTGGTTTAAGTTTTCGAGAGATTTGGGTTTTGAAGAAGGTGAAAGGGAAAGAGAAAGATGGGGCAAATTATAAGATCAGTCCTTAAAGTTTATCATATCAAATGAAATAGTCCTTACTTTATTACAAATAGTTAAATAACTAGGTTGGTTCTTGCGTTACTCTATGAGTTCATATTGTTTTTCTATTAAAGTATTTATATGTTGCTAATATATTTTATTTAAATATAATTTTTAACTTGGGTTATAATCTGACCACCTAAATAAGTTGATTTTATTTAAATTATATGAAGAAAAAAAACAATGATAACAAGCAGTAAAACATCGATATATATATATATATCAGATAAGTAAGGACCAAAGTTAACAAATAAAAATAATAGAATATTAATTTTGATTGAAGAGTAAAATTATAAATAATAAAACTTTTATAAAAGAATTAAGAAAAAAAGTAAAAAACCATAAGAATAAACATAAAAATAAAAATATCAATACATGATAAAAAAAATATATATATATAAAAAAAAATTGCCTGTAGTGTCTTGTAAATTTATAGATACTAATAGGATGTTTGAGAGTGTAATTACAGTTATTTTTTAAAGTAATTTTTATTTAGAAATACATCAGAATTATTTTTTTTATTTTAAAAAATTATTTTAAATATTTGCACATCAAAATAATCTAAAAATACCAAAATAATATTTAAAATAAAAAAAAAGACCAAATATTTTTAAAAATACTTTTTAAAATACTTTCCGAACACTTTTAAGTTATAATTAACTTTAAAAGATTTTGGGGTCGTGGATTTTTGTGGGACAAAAGTGGGGCCTACATGGTTGATTGCTACAAGTTGCAGTTCAAAATTGGAAACTATGGAAAGAGGTGATAAAAAAAAAAAAATGAAAGTTTCTTTTATTCCAATGCCTTTGATCTGAGGTTAGGGTTCTTTAATTAGGTATTTAATTGACAAATAAAATAAACTTTATTCAATAGGAATACTAAATAATACCATGAAATCCAATTTTATTAAATGAATATTTGGCACTATGTTTGAAAAGTATTTTTTAAAAATATAAAAAGATTTATATTATTTTTTGAAATTATATTTTTAATGTTTTTATATTATTTTGATGTATTGATGTTAAAAAAATATTATTTTAATATATTTCTGAATGAAAATCAACCTCAATCGTCTCACATACTGTGAAAAGTTTGAATTATTCATATCATCAATCCCCCTATTTTCTTCCCATACTTTCTTTGATTGGATTGCATTTTGTAATGGTATCCACATGTTTATCCTCTATCACTAAACTTGCCCTTTTGGGGTTGAGTTTTAAATAACTCTTGTGGAAAAAATTAATTAGGTGAAGACTTGATTCAGTTTCTTATATATATGAAAATTAAACTATTTTTTTTTTACTTTTTAAAATAATTTATTTTATATTGATTTAAGTAAATATTTATTTTAAAGCCAAGTAGATTTTATTGTGTGTATATATATATATATTTTAAAAAAGAAATGTTTGTTACTGAAAGTATAATATTCAATTGCAAGATGCACGAGGAGGATAATGCATATTTGAGAGCGTGGTTGAGGTTATTTTTTTAAATGTTTTTCATTCAAAAATATATTAAAATGATGTTTTTTATTTTTAAAATTAACACATGAAAATAATATAAAAATATTTATTTTTTTTCAAAAAAAACTTTCAAAACACATTTTCAAACACCATAAAACCCAGAGGGAAAATGAAAAATACAGAATTATGGGCACAAGACGGGTGAGTTCATCATCGTCAATAATTTGTTTATTTTTAAAAAATAAAAAAAATAATAAAAAAAGAGAGTATAAAAATGCAAAGCATGCATGGCTTTGAATACTGTTTTTGGAGAAAGATGAAAAGCATGCATGCTGGGGCCTTGCTCGACGCACGTTGAAGTTTGACCGTTGAAAAACAATGGCGATGGGACTTTTCTTGTCCGGGCATCGTTTAATGAAATTCAGCAGCGGTTACTGTCGTTACCTTTCATCAATATCGAGGGACAGTTATAATTTATTTATTATTTATTTATTTATTTCTCAAAAAGAAAACCGACTTTTCTTTTCTTCAGTTTTTTTTTTTTTTTTTTTATCTTCAAGATCAAAGACGAGAGAGAGTTTGTGGAACTAAATTTGTTGTTTTCACATAAAAAAACGGTCGAAAATGTACAGAAAAAAATTATAGATGCATGTCAAAGAATGACATGTTTGCTTTCGCCTTTTAAAAATATTTTTTTAAAATTATTTTGATTTTAAATTAAAAAAATTTAGTGTTTTCATATTATTTTCATATGCTGATGTCAGAAATATTTAAAAAAAAAAAACATCATTTTAATATATTTTTAAATAAGCAACTCCAGTCACACTTTCAAACAAATACTTTGTCATCCAATCGAGTTGGGGAAGGTGAATTGATTAATTAAATTCTAACGAAATGATTTCTATAATAGAGAATATGAACGCAATATTATATATATAGATAGATATATTTAAAAATATTAATAATTTCTATAATCAATTAGTTTTCTTTATAGAAAAAAAGCTTAGCGCAGCACGCGAGCAAGTTCACTTGTGATTTCTATAATAGAGCATATGAACTCAATATTAACCCCAAGGGGTTGGCCTGGCGGAGGAGGCCTGGGGCTCGCGGGTGTGCTCCCCGTGAGGTCTCAGGTTCGAATCCGCTCAGGTGCAAACAATTCTTTGGGGCCATCGGACTTGGGCGAAGCCCTTGAATGACCCGTGGTGCACTTGTGGGAAACCTGCTTGCCGAGGCCTTGTGCACCCCCGAGATTAGTCAGGCCCAGCGGCCTGGATACTCGGTGCTAATACAAAAAAAAAAAAAAACTCAATATTATACACACACACATTTATGAATATTAATGGGTTCATGCATTTTTTTTAATAACCGTGGATATTCGGATTAGCTTGCGCATACCTTGATTAATTTTACGGATCTTGAAGTTAATTACCATATAAATCTCTAATAATTATCATACTGGCAATCACAATACTCAAATTTAAAATGAAAGGAAAAACAAACTTTTTAATCCTAAAATGGTATCATGGGATGGTTATTAATTTTCCAATTTTGATTTTAGTATTGACGAGGAGACAATTATGAAGCTACAAGTTATTCAAAAGGCACACGCAAAATTGAATACCCATGGCAGCAAAGAAAAGAAAGGAAATCCTTACCTTAATTTGATGAGCATCGAGCTACATGTGATCTTAGGATAAAATTTCCCAACCGATTGTCTCTTTCAAGATCTAATATTGTTGTTGGAAATTGTTTCAGATGCTTAACTCTTCTTTTTTTAGTGGTTTTAGATTATTTTCATATGCTGATATCAAAAATAATTTTTAAAAAATAATCATTTTGATGTATTTCTGAACGAAAAATACTTTAAAAAACAACAGCAATCACACTGTCAAACAGACACTAAATTGAGTTTAATATCAACACTTAAAGGGGGTGTTTGACACTAGACTTCCATAATGCAATAATAGAATGAAAATGTAATCATACCTAGATCTGATTCTAACATGACAGTTTATTTACCAAATTAGGGGGTGTTTGGCCGTTTCAAAAGCGTTTTTTTAAAATATATATTTTTTATTTTTTAATTTAAATTAATTTTTTTAGTGGTTTTCGATCATTTTCATGTGCTGATATCAAAAATAATTTTTTTATTTAATAAACATTAGCAACATTATTTTGATGTATTTCTGAACGAAAAACACTTTAAAAAACTAACTGCAACCACACTGCCAAACAGACACTAAATTGAGTTTAATATCAACACTTGAAGGGGGTGTTAGACACTACATTTCAAAAATATTTTTGAAAAAAATTGATATTTTTTTGTTTTTACTTTAAATCAAGAAAAAACATGGTGTTTTTAGATAATTTCCATATGCTGTTCTCAAAAATATTTTTTACAAAATAAAAAAAAAATATCATTTTTATACAGTTTTAAACAAAAAAAAATACTTTAAAACAATCACAACTACAATCCTAGACAAACACGAAATTATGTCCACAAATATAATTAATTAAAGTGTAAGAACTTGTTCGAGAATAGCATGATAATTAAGATAGAACAAGTGGAGACAAAAGTAGTTGTCGATGATGACTCGAATTTCTTGACGATAACCTTCCTCTTGTTATGTAATAATCGATTCGTGACAAAAGTAGTTTGGGTTGGTGGGAATAATTTGTCAAAAATATATAAAAGAAAAGTGAGAAAATAGTTATAAGAAATACAAAGTGCTCGAGCACGTGAATTCAAAGATTTTCTCCACGAAAAAAAACACAATGGTTGCCGTTGTTGACAATTATGATCCTCGTGGTAGCAAATTAACGTTTGATTTCGAGGTGATTGCTTGTTTAAAAGTATGGTTGTAGTTGTTTTTTTATTTAAAAATATATTAAAATGATATTTTTTTATTTTTTAAAAATTATTTTTGACTTCAGGATATGAAAATAATCTAAGAACACCAAAAACAATAATTTAAAGAAAAAATAAAAATAAAAAAAAATCATTTTTTTTTCAAAAGCATTTTTGAAACGCAGTGTTAAACACCCATTAAGTGTCTATTTGGGGTTGCGGTTGCGGTTGTTTTTCAAAGTGCTTTTCATTCATAAATACATCAAAATTATGTTTTTTTTTTTATTTTCTAAAAATTATTTTTGACATCAGAATATCAAAATGATCTAAAAACACCAAAATATTTAGCTTAAACTAAAAAATAAAAATAAAAATTGTCAATTTTTTTTCAAAAACGTTTTTAAAACGCAATGCTAAATATCCATTAAATATAATTACAGTTGTTTTTCAAAGTAATTTTCCACTTAGAAATACATTAAAATAATAATTTCCAACATCTCCATGCTAAAACGAGCTTAAAATACTAAAATAAATTTTATTCAATCTTTTTTTTCAGCACTTTTCAAAAATTTCACTTTTGAAGGCAGATATCCAACTCAGTTTTTTTTTTCTTTTTTCCTTTTGTAATTGTTGGTGGGTAATTGTTGTCATGAGCCAATGATATGCAAGGTCTCCTCATCCTCTTTTTGACAAATGATGATTCAAAAAAGTATTTTAGAATGCAATCTGTCTTCTCACAAGCACCAAACTACCATGCTTCAAGCCTATGATAGCTCATGGATGTGGGGTTTTTGTGGGACTCATTGGGTATTTTAGGTAGCTTTTTATGGTTGTGTTTTGAAATATAAAATTATATTTTTTAATTAAAATTAAAAAAGAGAGTTTGCAAAGAGATTTTCTATAAAACCTTGATGTGGTGTATTAATTAATTGAGTATTTTTAAAATTTTATTTAGGTAAAATATATTTTCGACCATACTTATCACATTACCAAACAAATCTTTAATATAATGAAATATGTAACAATTATGGGTACAAGCTAAAAGTTGGATGCACATGTTAAAGATAATGTGGTGATTTGATAAAAGTATTTTAACAAATCTCTATTAGAGAATAATATAAATTATATCTTAGAATTTTATTTGATATCTTAAATTTTTAAGATAATTATTTGGAATAGTATTAGAATCTTCTTGACTAAGCAGTTACAAGTTCGAATCTCAGTATTCTTATTCTATTTGATAAAAATTAAGTACAATGTATTATGGACCTATGCAAGTTTCAATAAAAATAATATAAATTATATATTGAGACCTCACCTAATAATTTAAGTTTTTAAATGAGATATTTCTTTGACAACCTCAAAATAAAAGTAATTTCTTATATATAAACAATAGCGATTTATAAGGATTTCGTTATCAAATATAGATTAAAATAATTTTAAGATTTATATTTGTTAAATCCTTGTATATAATTTAATAGAACGAGCCATTCATTCATTTTTGTGTCGTGTTGAATAAAAATAGTGATATTGTTTCCTCTTTTCTCCAACTTCACACCTCGAAAATGCACTATTTTTATATAAAGGGTATTTGAGAATGCGTTTAAAAAATATTTTAAAAAAAAATTGAATTTTTTTTATTACAATCCCACTAGACAAACCACTTTCTTTGTTAGTTAATATATACCAAAACACCTTTTGAATTTTGGTTACAGCAATCACTGCAAGCTTTGATTTTTCAAACAAATTGTCTAATAATTATCGGTCCATGCTTCTTTATGAGTCGTGATTAGAAAATCCAAATCTCGAATCTTATAATAAAAGGTGAAATCATTATAAAATCTCTAATTTTGGAATGAATATTATGTTTTTTATTGACCGATGAATGTAGTTATCAATCTTGATTTAAAATCCATATTATAGGCCTGTTTGGGAGGGCAGTTGCGGTTGTTTTTGAAAGTATTTTTTATTTTAAAAAATATCAAAATGATATTTTTTTTATTTTTTAAAAATCATTTTTGACATCAGCACATCAAAATGATTTAAAAACACCAAAAAAAATTCATTTAAAATGAAAAAAAAATTCAAATTTTAGGGAAACGGCGGTACAACCACCCTCCCAAACAGCTTCTATGTATAAGATAAATTTATCTGAGTTGACATGGATTAATTTAAAATATCATTTTTATTATTTTAAAAAAATTAACCTAAGTTTTACTCGAGGTTTATTGGGTCAACTCTCAATTTAATTCGACATGAAATCTAACCCGGGACATGTTCACAAATGTCTTCACGTACTATCCCTCAATTTCCAAGCCCATTAAATGCAACCATAGAATTTTAATTAAAGTCTTGCATATATTTATCAAATTTCTACATGGGGAGGCTCACTTGCCGGCGAAGAAATGCCGATTGAAGTGTTGACTGACTCCTTTCATCAATCTCTTGCATCCCTTTTCGGGGTGCTTGATACTGTGTTTTAAAAATATTTTAAAAAAAAATTGATTTTTTTATTTTATTTTTACTTTAGATTAAATTTTTTAGTGTTTTTAAATCATTTTCATGTGCTGATGTGAAAAATATATTTTTTAAAAATAAAAAAAATATCATTTTGATATATTTCTGAACGAAAATCACTTTAAAAAACAACCACAACCACAATCACACTCCCAACGATCACTTCATCACACATCCTTCACTAAAACTAGTATAGTTGACATCTCACTTCATATATTGTAATTATAATATTCTATTAATATTTTTTAAAATAAAATAACATAGTTTTATATTCACTCGAGTTAACCTATTCAACTCATAACGTGAACCTTGAACTATGTTGGTCGGGTTAATAATTTTAATTTTAAATCTATTATTGATAGTTAAAAAAGACTTTGCAAATAACAACATAGCATTGTCCCTAGTCAATGTCCTCAAAAGTCATGACATGATAATAAAAAGCTTGAGATTTGCACAACAAATTTTAAGTTCAAGTCAGAATATGCACCTATCCCAAAATTTTATCCGTTCACCTGAATCCATAAAATATATTTTACATTAAATAAGATTTCCTCGAATAATTTTTTTTTTGTCCCTAGTCAAATAAAACAGCCAGGCAGTAATTAGCTCCATTATTTGGTCCCATATCTTCACCTAAATTATTTTGGCCACACTTCTTGTCGATGGAGTCACTTGGGATGCTTTTTATGTCTTTTTCTACCTCGATGACTTCGAGACGTTCGGCACTGATTTCCTGGCAAGCTAATATCATAATTTATTTTATTTATTTTTATCATTTTCTCCCTATATTTCTTCAATTATTAAAATTGCTCGTGTTAATGATTTGTTTGATAATATTTGTAAATAAATCTGACTGAGGCCGACTCTCCAATTGCTCTAGTTGTTATAGGAATGGACCAGCATTTTTCATGTAAAATAGAAAAATAAACTCTCATATGAGTTTTATATTATTTATATGCTAATCATGTGATAATTAATTATCTCCAATTGCTCTAATTGGTATGGCATGGACCATCAATTGTCATGTAAAATGGAAATAATTTTAAATAAATGATAAGGAGTGGCATATGCACACCAACCAAAAAAAAAAGAAGAAAAATAAACTCTCATGTGAGTTTTATATTATTTATGTGTTAATCAAGTTATCATTAATTATCTGCTTTCATTTTAATTAATCGTGAGAAGCAGACAAATTTACTTTAGATTCTAATCTAAACTCTATTTTTTTTCTTCATAAAACAATTAAAGACCCTTTTTCAGCTTTATCAAATCCCGACACAAATAGAATTCATCCCGATGATAATTTTATTTTTTTATAACCGGGATGTTCGGGTCAACTTACACGCACCACAATTAATATCCAGACCCACTGAACATCCTGCAAGCCCAGTAAGCAGGTAAAACACCACGGGAGTGACAGATATACATGGTAGGGCTTGAACATCCTGATGATAACATAATAATTGAGATAAACAGAAGAGCAAAATCATAAAGTAAGCTAATAATATCATTGCGGAAGAGTATATTTACAGGAAATATATATTCAAGGGTTGTATACTTAGTGTTTTTTTTTTTTTTTTATGAATGTTAGTCCTATCTAACTTAGAAAACCATATGCGGAAACAAATATTTAAAATAACTCAAGACTAAAACATATACTTAATTAAAAGAAATAACTTCAAGAAAAAAAGCAATCCTTTTGTGATATATCATTTTCAATAAAATTCCAGTCATGTAAAAAAACGAGAAGAGGCTATTAATTGATTTTTTTTTCAAGACTTTACAATTTTGTCAAGCATATTGTACAATATCGCTACTATATAATTTTTATTTTATGGTTTAGGCCCCGTTTGTTTGCTGGAAAGTGAATTCCGGGGAAACTGAATTCCTGGAAAGTGAATTCTGATGTTTGGCAGTGTTATGGAAAATGAACTGGAAAACACTTTCCAGTGTTTGTTTGTGTTATGGAAAATAAATTGGAAAATAATTTATTAATAAATTAATTTTTTTTTCAAGTTTATTAAAATAATGAGGAACAAATCTTACAAATTAAAAAGTTGAATGAGAATGAAATTGAAAAAAAATATAATTTCATAAATTAACTCAAATAAAATAAATAATAATCAAAATAATAGAGATCAAATCTAAAAAATTAAAAAAAAAATGAAAGGTTAATAAATTAAAATAATAATAATTAACATTTCATAAATTATTTCAAATAAAATAAGTAACAATAAAAAAAATGAGGACCAAATTTGATAGATAAAAAATTTCAATAAAAAAATGATAAGAAAAAAGCAAATAGCAATTATAAAAATAAGGACCAAAATTAATATAAAAATTAAATTTTAAGAGATGGAATTGAAAAATAAATATTCAAAACAAATTATATATAGCAATCAAAAGTTTGAGGATCAAATTTGATATAATCAGCAAATAATGACATTTCTAAATTTTTCACAACTTCCGGAAAGTGTTTTCCGCCCAAATTTTCCGGAAAACACTTTCCTGAAAACCAAGCCAAATTTTTCTTTGACTGGAAAGTGTTTTCCGTTGACCAACTTTCCGAAAGACAAACAAACACAGGAAAGTTTGGAAAGTGGTTTCCCAGATAGTGAATTCCGGGAAACAAACACAGCCTTAGAGTTAGTGTTTTAGGTTTTAGGGTCTTTTAGAGGTTGTTTTTAGAGGGGTTAGGGAGTTTTGAAAATTCAATGGTTTTTTTAGGAATAGGGTTTAAGGTATTGCAGATTTTAAAATTTATATTATTTTATAGCTTTTGGTTTTTTAGGGTTTAGGGTTTAAGATATTTAGAGTTGTTTTTAGGTTTAGGGTTTTAAAGAACCTTTCACTTTTGGGCCATGCATGTCGAAAATGAATTTTGGAAATGAAAATGTTATGAATGATTTTTTTTCAAAACAGAGAGATGCATTTGAGATTTATGAAATCAATCTTCATGTCAAAAAACATACATTAATGGAAGGGAATGTTGGAGTTTATAGCGCTATTGTACATTACATGTCCCAAAGAGACGTGACGTGATTGTAAAGGACTTGAGATTTATACAATAGATTTTGAATTCGTGTCAGGGTGTACAACTCTTGTAAGAGTCTGGAACACTCGGGGTTTTACTCGCTCACCTGGCCCATAAAGTGTGCTTTCTAGGGGGTGAGGTTTCCTCAAATAAAAAAAATGCATAAATAGAATTTGTTCTACATATCTCGTGCCATAATTCTTAGTGATTGTTTGGGAGTGTGGTTGAGGTTGCTTTTGAAAGTGCTTTTCATTCATAAATGCATCAAAATGATTTTTATTTTTATTTTTAAAAAATTATTTTTGATATCAGCACATTAAAATGATCTAAAAATACCCCAAAAATTTAATTTAAAATAAAAAATAAAAAATTTTATTTTTTTTCAAAAACACTTTCCAAACGTATTCCCAAACACCCCGTTAGTCATCACCGGATAAAAAGCAATCCACCTTTCAGAAATAATCACATTGGTTTTAGGATGACAGTTTGTAGTTGTGCAAGATGACAAGTTCACCAGTTCAATTACCTAGTACTTTTAAAAACTCAATTCCAAATATAAGTTGAAAAGAGAAATATCATATCACACATCAGCATATATCAATTTACCATATCCCTGGCACTGTGAGAATGGCATTGAGGGGCGGCCGATTGGAAATGCGGTGGTGCAGCGGAGACCGATTTCGAGAATCTTGGAAATCTCATCCTTGTAACGTGAATCGAGCGTGGGGTCGACCACATGATCCATCCCGTTTTGATCCAAGGTGGCGCAAACCCATTTCACCAAGTCTTTTTCTCCGAACTCTGGATCTACGGGGAGTCTGCCTGTCACCAGCTCTAATATGACTACTCCGAAACTATAGATGTCGCTCTTCTCATTCACTCTGAGAGTACATGCATATTCTGCATCAAATCAATTTCAAACTAATTCAATTACAGTAATGATTTGGAGCCTAAACTTCTCGGAAAATGTATTTTGCGGACTCAGACGAGCAAGTAAAATCCTGATTGTTTTAGGACTCGAGATCTACAGTGCAGACCTCAAGCCCTCTTTCATCACACCATGATATTAGGGACTTTTTGGAGCCTAAACGATTAGCTAAAGCAAGCAAAAACTATACTGATTCTCGTAAAAAAAAAAAAATTGGATTCAAGAAACCGTATTCCCTGGAAAACGTATTTTATGGGTCCAGGTGAGCAAGTACAACCCTGGCTATCCTAGGTCTTACAAGAGATGCACGTTCTGACTCGAACTCTAGACCTGCTGTACAGATCTCAAGTTCTTTGTCATCACGGCATGATCCTCGGGGACTTTTTGGAGCCTAAACGATCAGCTAAAGCAAGCAAAAACTATCTTGGAGCCTAAACGATTGGCTAAAGCATGCAAAAACTATCTTGATTTGATCAGATTACTTCGTCTTAACAATTCATACGGACACAAGTGAAATACCTGGTGCAATATAGCCGCAGGAGCCTGCAATAACAGACATTGATTCTGCTCCTCTGTTGTTGACTCCTTGAACAGCTTTAGCAACTCCAAAGTCAGCAACACTGGCACCGAATTCTGCATCTAACAATATGTTGTTCGATTTCACATCCCGATGAACAATCGGAGGAACACAATCATGGTGCAAATAAGATAAGCCCTCGGCTGCATCCAAAGCTATCTTGTACCTTGCAGGCCAATCCAACGATCCTCCCTTGCTGCCATGCAAGAAATCCTCCAAGCTCCCATTTGGCATGTAATCGTATACCAGAAGCTTGCAATCTGCAGTATTGCAACAGCACCACAATCTCACAATGTTCTTGTGCCTAATCCTCCCCAAAGTTTCAACTTCTGCTTCGAACTCGTCTTTTTCGGAGCTGTGATATATATATGTGTTGTCTTTCCTGCTCTCCCTTGCTCACTTTTTCTTCACTATTAGATTTTAAGTTGATCATTTATAGAAACCTCTGTTATTAATTCTTTCTCCTGTCATTCAATGTAGTCATGATTTATAGAATAATCATACAGATTTCTTCACACATATTTGTTTTGAGGATTTTGACGATCCTGACAACTAATCATGTTTATTGTATTCTGTGTTTTTTTCTGTCTCTGTCTCTGTCTCTCTCTCTAGATAAGCACTGAGTTACGTAGGGGAATGTAATGTTCAGATTAGCACTAATCATAATATAATTTTTAGGTCTCTTCAAAGAAATGTAGTGTTCAGATTTATTGCTACCATCACTGGGAAGAAATTTACTCTTTTTTTCTTCTTCTGGAAATTGTAAGTTTGAAAGTTGTGTTGCAAATAGTCTTTCAACTCTTCGCACGTCAATAATCTCGGCCTCTTCTTCATTCTCTGCTTCGAATTTCCCACTTTTATACATGGGTCTTGCAGAGGGAGAGAGAGAGGGAGAGAGAATTTCCCTTTGAATGTTCTCATTTACCTCCACGTACCCTTTACTTCCCATTTTCTCAGTAAACGTGACAACAGTTGATAAACCACACCTGGAAGCGGATAAAAAATGGAAAAAACCCTATGTGGACATTGCAATTACTATAGATATTTTATATATCTTCTTCTGTATAAGTGAAGCAACCAGTTATTGAACTCCACTTAAGGGAAACAAAGAGAAAAAGATAAGATAGGCAAGATGGTTTTGCTAGACAAGATGTGGGATGATGCTGTTGCCGGACCTCAGCCGGAACGTGGCCTTGGCAAGCTTAGAAAGATCAGCACCAGACCTCTTAATATCAAAGGTATTATTATTATTATTATTATTAATTCTGTACATCCACATATTAATAACCGTTGTCTTGTTTAATTTTAATGATATTGATAATTGTTTTGGTCAGATATTGATAATTCTCAGGCAGTGACATGGCTACCACTACTAAAAAAAGGGGTTGTTTGCAACGGATTTTTGCAACGGCAAAAATCCGTTGCAAACTTTGCAACGGAATTTTGTTTAGCAACGGATTTTTCGTTGCTAATCACATTATTTAATTAAAAAAACAAAAACATGTGTTGCAACGGATTTTCCGTTGCAATTTTAATTTGCAACGGATTATCCGTTGCAAGATAAAATTAAATTGCAACGGATTATCCGTTGCAACGGAAAATCCCTTTGCGACGGATTATCCGTTGCAAATTAAAATTACAACGGAAAATCCGATGCAATTTAAAAGATTTGCAACGGATAATCCGTTGCAATTTCAATTTAAATTGCAACGGATTATCCGTTGCAATTTTCACTTGCAACGGATAATCCGTTGCAAGTGAAAAACCATTTGCAACGGAAATTCCGTTACAAATTATTTAATATTGCAACGGATTATCCGTTGCAACTTAAAATTGCAACGGAAAATCCATTGCAATTTAAAAGATTTGCAACGGATAATCCGTTGCAATTTCATATTAAATTGCAACGGATTATCCGTTGCAATTTTAGTTTGCAACGGATAATCCCTTGCAAGTTAAAAACCATTTGCAACGGAAATTCCGTTGCAAATTACACTGATATTGCAACGGTTTATCCATTGCAATTTAAATTATTTGCAACGGATAATCCGTTGCAATTTCAATTTAAATTGCAACGGATTATCTGTTGCAATTTTAGTTTGCAACGGATAATCCATTGCAAGTGAAAAACCATTTGCAACGGAAATTCTGTTGCAAATTACACTGATATTGCAACGGTTTATCCATTGCAAATTAAAATTGCAACGGAAAATCCATTGCAATTTAAAAGATTTGCAACGGATAATCCGTTGCAAGTGAAAAACCATTTGCAACGGATTATCCGTTGCAATTTAAATTGAAATTGCAACGGATTATCCGTTGCAAATCTTTTAAATTGCAACGGATTTTCCGTTGCAAATGGATTTTAAGTTTGCAATGGAAAATCCGTTGCAATTTAAAACCATTTGCAACGGATTATCCGTTGCAAATGAAAATTAATTTTCATCCTCCCGCGCAAGAATTTTTTTTTTTTTTAAAAAAAAAGAATTAAATATATATTTAGTACCCGCATCAACCCGCGGGTACTAAATATATCCACTCTTCTTCTCTAGAGAGATCTCCCGATCTCTCGTTCTCTCATTTTAAACTCTCCATCTCTCTTCCCGATCTCCACCTTCTTAACTCTCTCTCGTTCTCTCATTTATTCACAACAACACTCTCCATCTCTGCTTCCCGATCTCCACCTTGCCGGCGTCGATCTGCTTCCGGTGTTGCCTGCACGCACGGTACGGTCAAATTTCCATTTTTTAAATTCCTTAGTTTAAAATTTTGTTTAGGGTTTACGGAGATTGGGGTGGGCGGGGCTGGTGCTGTGGAGAAAAAAGAGAAAACATGATCTTGTTAGTGGTTGAGAGGATCCTCTCAACAGCACCGGAGGAGGTGGTGAACGGTGGAAGAAGCCACGGTGGTAGGTGGAGTTTCTGGAGAGCATTCTCTAGAACTGAATTTGTGGAGGTAGATTGTTTGGCTCGGCACCAGTTAAGTGATTTTGTGGGTTGTCCTGATTTTGTGGGTTGTCCTGATTTTGTGACTAATTAAGTGATTTTGGGTAGATTGTTCCAAAGAAGAAGGCTTTGATTGAAGCCATGGAAAAAGCTGGTAAGGGGTATTTCTTTTCGGTAGATAATACTGTTAATGTTAATAGTAAAGTTTTTTTTTTTTTTTTAATTTTTATGCCTATTTCTTTTCGGTAGAAACCCAGAGGAGATCCCGTGGGCTGATCAAGCGGGTGCTGAGTTTGTTGTTGAGTCCACCGGAGCTTTCACTGACAAGGGCAAGGCAGCTGCTCACTTGAAGGTTTCTTATCTTGGCTTTTTTTCATATTTGCTTTAATTTAACACGAAATTTTCCGGAATGTATTGAATTACAATCTGAACTATGATTATGGTCTTTGTTTTTCACTTTTTCGAAAATACACAACTGTCATTCTTCAAAACTCAGCAACTTCAATTTGTCAAAGGATTCGATGGAATGACGCATCGTTTGGTGTCTTATGGTTGAACTCCTGCCACATTCATGCGGATAACAACGCAAAATCACACCAAAACAAGAGCCATATAAAATCCAGCAGATTCTCCTTTGCCAGCTTTCAATTCATCAAGTTCCATGTCTCTGTCTCTCATGCAATTAATCATATGAGCTTTGATGTTGTGCGTTTTCTTATAAACATAATGGCTGTTGGATTGATGCTATTTTCTCTTCGTTTTGTTTTGGCAGGAAAGAAGATTATGATCTCTGCAGTATCTGCTTTGCTGCCATGGGTAATGAAGCTGATTTCATAAAGATGGACAGGCCGATGTAATTTATGAACTTTGTGCTGCTTTTAGGAGTCTTGAAGTTCGGCATTTTGATCTTCTCCCAGAGAAAGGCTTTGAGGTTGATCTTGATGCTATTGCAGCCCTAGAAGATCAGAACAGCGAGGTCTTATGGTAGTTCTTTTAGCTTATGGTTTTGATTCCATAAATGGAGTAGCCAATACTTCAAAATATGTATTTTTTTATTCCATGTTGATTTACTTATACATGTAATTGTAACTGAATTTTTGTTGTATTATAAATTTTAATTTATGGAATTTTTATTTCAACTCTATTTATTTAGTTCTCAATATTAATAATATATCAATAATATTTATTCATAATTAATTACAAAATAAATAAATTCAAAATTGATTAGAAAATTAAATTGGTAATTTGCAATGGATTTTCCGTTGCAAATTTGCAATGGATATTCCGTTGCAATTTTTCAACGGATTTTCCGTTGAAATAATGCAACGGATATTCCGTTGCAATTTTTCAACGGATTTTCCGTTGTAACTTTGCAACAGCTTTTCCGTTGCAACTTTGCAACGGATTTTCCGTTGAAAAATTGCAACGGAATATCCGTTGCATTATTTCAACGGAAAATCCGTTGCTTACTTTGCAACAGAAGATCCGTTGCATTACAAATTTGCATCACCCGTTTCCAACGGATCACATCCGTTGCGTAGTCCGTTGCAATTAAAGATTTGCAACGGCCTCCTTACTTGTTTGCAACGGACACGTCCGTTGCAAACAACCCCATTTTTTAGTAGTGTACGGCAAAGGAATTCATGTGGCATTTAAGACATGCATGGTGGCCTAACCTATCAAACATCGCCAGCCAATGCCCTGTCCAAGCATTTTTAACTATTTTGGCCGTACGTTTTAAAAATATTTTATTTTTATGATACATGTTAATTTTCCACAGTAATTGTATCCCTCTGAAGTATTTTTTCAGTCTTTAAACGTAAGAAGTAGTTTTCATGGAGCGGATGGATGATATTCGGATAGGCATTTTTTTTTTTTGTCTCATAACAGACTCTTTATTTGATTAAATGTAAAGATGATATTCGGTGAGACAGTTGCCTTTAAAATTGTATGGAATGTGTCATCTCCCTTATCCTTTAAAATTGTATGGAATGTGTCATTTCCCTTATCCTTTCTGATTTGGTGCAACAATTGTACGTGCGGTCATGCAGTGATGGAACCAGACTTTGATTTTTAGCTTTGCATTTTTATTTTTAGTCTCCTACCATACTCATACTTCTTCCAACAAAGTCCTTCCCACAAGCGTTGGCTTATCTATAAATCTTGGCATCACTTGTTTCTCGGATGCTTGCCTCCCGTTGCACGCAGATTCTAACATGACAACAAACATTTCCCCCACTTCAATTGTTGTTGAAGTCCTAAGAGATGATAACTACGATGATTGGAGTGCCTGCATGAAAAGCTACATGTTAGCTCATGACCTTTGGGATCTTATTGAGCCTGCTGATCATCAAGAAGGTGATCAAGAAGTTGACCCCATGGCGTGGAGAAAAAAGAATGCTGCAGCTTTACATGCAATTCAAGTTTCTTGTTCACCACACATACTTTCCACGATTAGGAGCATCATTCCAGCCAAAGAGGCCTGGGATACTCTAGCCAACTCGCAACAACAACAATCACAAGGTTCAGGTATACAATGATCTCATTCTCTCCCTTTGTTAGATCTCCAATCACTTCACCTCACTGTTGTTAACGCGGGAGGGAATAAAAACTTTGGCAGGACCGGTGAGCAATGAAATGAATGGTCCCTTGCTAGCCCTGTACAGGCACGCCCATACAGGAGATTGGGATGAAACAGAAAAGTATCTTAACGAATACCCAAATGCAATAAGGGCCAGGATTGAACCCTATGGTGAAACTGCCCTTCATGTAGCAGCTTGTGCTGGAAATCTGAAAGTCGTGGAGGAGTTGGTGAATTTGATGTCAGAAGAAGATTTGGAAATAAAAGATTATGAAGGCAACACAGCTCTTTCTAGTGCTGCTACTGCTGGAATCACAAAGATGGCAAAATGTTTGGTGAGAAAGAACCGAAACTTGGTTACCTTCGTAAATGAACTTAAAAGGAGCCCGCTTGATGAGGCGTGTTTAAGCAACAACAAGGAGATGGCTCGTTATCTATACTCTGTTACTCCAGATGAATTTCTTCGTCAAGACAATGGCATCCATGGATCTAACTTCCTTCAATGTGCTATCGGTGCTCAAATGCTTGGTAAGAGACTTTACCCTTTAATTACATATTTTCCCTTCTTCTCCCTCTCTCTTTCACGCTTTGTTCATAAATCTTCCCTTTCTTGAATTCCTCCTTGTTTTTTAATAGTAGATTTCTCATGCGAGGGACTTCGCTTCAGTTCTGGACGAACTGTCCACTTTTTGTAATAAAAAATGAGAGAGATTGGTTTCAGATTGTTTGATATGAAACAAAATGACTTGTTTCAAAATCACTAAAGCCTCATCTTTCTCGTTGCTTCTTACGCCTGTTTCTTTCGGCTGTTGCAATACCAGATATTGCTTACGATTTTCTGTATCGCTTCCCATATATGACAACTACAATGGATGATGCTGACAAGTGCAACGCTTTGTCTGCTTTGTCTAAGATGCCTGAAATATTTCCGAGTGGAAGTCGACCTGGATTCTGGCACCAATGGATCTATTCATGTTAGTATCTCCTCCTTGGATCTTTTTTCCTCCTCGGATTTCTCTTCATTTCCACTGCCAATCTATCTAACGTATAATGTTCTATATGTTTTCGGAGATTATCACACCGAAAAACAGGAATTTTTTTTTATCAAAGTATTTCTAAGATAAAATTATCTGAACTTATTTTTTATATATAAATGATCTATATAAAAAAAAAACTTTTAAATCAAGTTAAAAATCAAATTTTTCATAAGTTATGTGAGGTGAAATTCAACTAAGATTGACTTAATTCTAAAATCATGGCAGGTATTCGCCTACCACCGATTCGCCTACCACCGATTGATACACCTGATCAGATTTGTTGTATCTATATGCCTGATCAAAGACTAAGTGGGTCGGAGAACATTACCCTCCGAGGTAATTGCGCAAATCTCTATTTTTGTCCCCTCTCCTTTAAAGGGGTAGTGCAAGACTTGGGCTACATGGTCCTCTAAGATCGCAATGGACAGTTTCTTTATCTCTTCTTTTTTATATATTTGTTTTTATTTTCTAAAAATATAAAATCTTTTGGAACCGAATCCAAGTATACAATCTCAAGTCTGATAAATCTCATATATTAATTATAAATTTAGCTGCTCCATGCATCGTAAATCATTTTATCATATTAAGTTAATGTACAAAACTTTTAGTAATTGGATCATTGTCATTACATTGAAAACACATTATGTGTTTCTTGTGATAATTTTTCTAATTTGTTTTTGTCCAACTTTTCAGTGTCGAGTAAATTGCATGGGTTTGCAATAAATCTCCTCACATTCTTAGGTGAGCAAGAACACACACACACATATGATATCTCTTAATTTCTACCATCATTATCATGGTTTTAATTGATCACAATCTTTAATGGTTGATATAGGAATCAAGAAAATATATGATTTGAAGAAGATGCACATTTATTCAAATAAAATTATACAGTGCATGTGTGAGCATATATCAGAACTGGACTATGAGAAACTCCTCGAGGCAAATATACATGGAGCATTCCAACGTGCTATAAAAGAGGGCATAGTTGAGTTTATTATTGAGCTGATTAAAGTTTGTCCTCATCTGATGACTATTGGAGATGACAACATAAGAAACCTATTTATGTCCTCAATTGCATATCGTCATGAAAAAGTGTTCAGCCTTCTCTATGGACTTGACGCAAGTATAGCAACGATTGTTTCCCTCAAAGATAGCTCAGAAAATACATTGTTACATCTGGCAGCAAAGCTATCACCTCCTTCTCAACTAGCTCGGATCTCCGGTGCAGCCCTTCAGATGCAGAGAGAACTGCAATGGTACGAGGTGAGCTTTCTACACTTAACATTTTTTTAAAAAAAAAAGTGACTAAACCTTGATCAAGAATATTTTAGAGCTGATTAAGACCTAATTGATTTGGATTTAGGCTTTCCATTTACACATTTTCATTGTTATCCAAAAAGAATTAATTTCACTCAAATTCAAAAATCTTAACGCAGGAAGTGGAAAGGATTATTAGTCCTACACTTAAGGATCATTGTAATGAAAACAATCAGACAGCAAGGGAGTTATTTACAAATGACCATAAGGACTTGCTAGTGAAAGGAGAGCAATGGATGAAAGGAGTAGCAACTTCTTGTACAGTTGCGGGTGCTCTCATCATTACAATTATGTTTACTGTTGCGTTTACTGTTCCTGGTGGCAACGTTCAAGAGACCGGCTATCCGGTTTTTAAAAATAAGAAAATTTTTACAGTTTTTATAGTAGCGGATGCGATCTCTTTCTTTTCTTCATCAACATCAGTGTTGATGTTCTTAGGAATTCTTACGTCCCGATACGCGGAGGGAGATTTTCTCAAATCCTTGCCCACTAAGTTAATCTTTGGCCTTTCCACTCTTTTCTTGTCCATTGCAGCCATGATGGTAACCTTCTGCGTTGCTCTCATAATTATGTTGAATGGGAGATTGGAAATTATAATTCTAGTTGTGCTGCTGGCTAGCATTCCTGTAACTTTATTCTCGTTGCTGCAATTTCCCCTCCTAGTGGAGATTTTTAAGTCCACATATGGACCAGGAATCTTCAACAAGAAAATGAAACGTTGGTACTGATTAATGAAATGCATGTAATTCTTCGTTTAAGATATAGATCCTCTATCTTTTGTGTATTTTAGCCTTAATTATTATTTATTTTCTAGCAAAATTGATTGGTGGCCCTTAATAATTTGCTTAAGAACTATATAATTCAGACTACATTCGGTACATTTAATTTAAATAATAATAAAAAGCAGGAACATTTTAACTTGATGTCATCACATTACAAGAGGATCGGAGGGTTAGAATATGATTGCCATCAGTTCATAGCTTTGCATCACAAATTTCTTCATGCATACGTACAGAGGATTTGTGAGGTGAGGAGTCAGTTTCATGCGTTATAATAGTATATGCAAGGTTGTCAAAATCATGATTTTGACACGACACATAATTGTTTTTTGAACTCGAATCATAAAATCATACATAAAATATTTTTGTATAAAAATAGTAAAATCGCAACTAAAATCGTGTAGGTAGAAAAATCATAAGTAAAATATTTTTGAATACAATATAACATAATTATGGTCATAAAACTTCATTAGTTAAGGTTCATATATGATTTAAAATAACTTAAAAATACATTACAAAACAATTATGTTCATAGAATTTCATTAGATAGCAACTAACAAATTTAAAATAAATATTCTGTTGGCGTACTATGTAAACTAAAATCAGCTTCATTACCGTCATCTTCCTAGCTATTTCTAATACTGTCGTAACCTAATTTTTGGGTTACTCCCCAAAATAAAATAAAAATAACAAAAATAAAATAAAAAAGGTTTTGGCGTCGGCGGAAAATCACGGTGAAAAATTTGAATATTTCCTGAGCTGAACCGTATCTCTTTTGTGCCCAAAAAAAAGAGAAGATACAAATTCAAAGTAAACATTAAGTCAAAAATCATAATTATATTTTAAATAAGACAATTTGATATAATCATGGGCTAATTTAAAGTATTGTTACATTTGAGAATTAATTTAGGGTCCAATTGGAGAATTTAATTAAGTGCAAGGACTTAATTATGCTTTAAATTGGTCAAATTAATTTTATTTAGCGCTTAATTGATGAAAAATTGAATTCTCAAGTTTTATTTGGGTCCAATTGAGAAAATCAGAATTTTTGGAGGTCAAATTGAATTTTTTTCAAGCTAATTATGCAAATTAAGGGCCAAATTGAAAACAATTAAGAGTTTAATTGTCAATTAAGGGCCAAATTGCATAAATCAAAGGTAGGGGACCAAAGTGAAAAAGGCGCTCAAAGTCAAGGGTAATGTTGAAATGCGTCCAGGGGTACAATTGCAAAACATTGAAAATTTTAAACCAATAAAGGATGCAATTGAAACAATCATAAATTGAAGGACCAAAGTGTAACTTGCCCTTCTCAAAGCTGCACACGCCATGCCGTCCCCGTCTCCTTTCCCTGCAACCCGCCGCCGGCCGCCCACGCCTGCCGACCAGCCACCATCGCAGGCACGCCAGACACCACGCCGCCGACCTGAAGCCGCCCTGTCAGACCACCATCGCCTATAAAAGGCCGCCATGCACGACGGTTTTAGAAAAAAAGACTGAGAATTTTACTTCTCTCTACAGCCCCTGCCTTCTCTCTCTCTCCACCGTTGCTCTCAAACCAACCGCCCACTGCCCTTCTCTCCCTCACCGTGAGCCTCCCCTCTTAACCAGTAACAAGAGTACATCCTCAGGCGAAGTCCCGACGACGTTTCCCGTGACTGCAACAAAAATCCCGAGAATTTGGAAGCTTCCCCCGGCCACCGTTGACAGCGCCACCACTACAGAAATCACCACCTCGACCTCCTCTACCCAAATACACTAACAGGTACAAGTTTCATAACACTTGGAAATTTACACTATTCATCGTCTCCTACCTCTCGGCTGCATGCAGTGGGACGTTGTGAACGTCCCACTGTTCATCTGGACCGACGGGTAGGAGAAATAGGCTGGGCTCTAGGCCCGGCCCATGTATGATGAGGCTTCCAGCCCATGACGGCTGGAAGCCAATCCCAAATGTTTTGGGCTTCCAGCCCATGATGACTGGAAGCCCAGCCCCAAGAAAAATGGGCTTTCCAGCCCACGATGGGTGGAAGCCCAGCCAAAGACTTTGGGCTTCCAGTCCACGATGGCTGGAAGCCCAGCCAAAAGACTTCGGGCTTCCAGTCCACGATGGCTGGAAGCCCAGCCCGAAGACGTCGGGCTTCCAGCCCACGACGGCTGGAAGCCCAGCCCGAAAGACTTTGGGCTTCCAGCCCACGAGACCGGAAGCCCAGACCATTCAGAGCGGGCTGCCAGCCCATTGTGGCTGGCAGCCCAACCCAAATAAAGGCAGGCTTCCAGCCCGCGAGGGCTGGAATCCCAGCCTATAATAAAATAAAAAATAATAAAAAATCAAAAATAGAAAATAAAAAATAAAAAAATTTTTTTTAAATACTTTTGAAAGATATATATACACATATATTTTTATTATTATTATTATTATTATTATTATAAAAAAAAATCAAAATATAAAATGTGTTTTTGTGCATACGGCCGAATTCCAAAGCTTTTCTCATTGTATTTTTCGTAAAAAATATGTTGCATATTTTTCCATATTTTTAAAACGAAAATTTGGATATTGTAACCGGTTTGCGATTATCCATTGGTATTCGGCCAAAATGTCATAAATAATTTAACAACTTTTCGGTTTTAGCTTTCGTGGTGTAAATTTACATTGTAAAATACACCCGCAAATAAAAAATATTTTTTTTACGATGTAAAATTACATTGTATAATACATCCGTAGATTAAAATAATTTTAACTACGGTGTAAAATTACATTGTAAAGTACATCCGTAGATAAAATAAAACTTATAACTGCGGTGTAAAATTACATTGTAAAGTACACCCGCAGACAAAAAAAATGTTTTTTTAAAAAACGCAGTGTAAAAATTTTAACCTTAAAAAAACAATCAAACAACAATGCAACTTACCTTAGGTAGGGTGCACTGAGGGTGATTCGTCTTCTCCTTGCACAACAAGTCCCCTTACCCAAGACTCTCGCAGATCAATAGGTTTCCTAGTGACCATAATACTAGGTGGCGACTTCTAATAATTATAATCGTAAATTTTACGGCTATATCACCCCCCATTTCACCACGCGCTGTTGTCCCCCGAATCAAGGGGAGATGGCGGGGCGCGAAGCGCGTCAAAAAATCGTCGTCGCGACAAATATATTCATCAAAAGTATTACTATTGAAAGGATTATTAGCATTACTACCAGTACCAACACCAATATTGTTAGTACTATCTCCAACTCCAACAAATTATTTCGATATCAGCACATGAAAATAATCTAAAAACACTAAAATAATTTAATTTAAAATTAATATTTAAATAAATACATGAGAACCAAGAAATTTTTATTATTAAAAAATGGTTTGTGCGTGCATTTAAAAAATTCTAATTTTCTTAATTTGATTTCCAAGCCATAACAACAAATTATAAGTGATTCAGGAGAGCGACAGAGGTAAGGGTTTCCACACTGTGGATCTCTTGGCTAGTTTAAAAAGACGCTGAAAGGTAAGGGTTTAAGGTCCATTTGAAATTGTGATGGTTTGATTTTTTAGATGTACCGTAACTTTAAAGAATATTTAAAAAAATATATTTTTGTTTCAAACTACAATCACAAAAGCTGCTTCAATATCAAATACACTAAAGATGTATTATTTTTAAATTGAGAATTTATCATTTAATTTGTGCATTTCTTTTAAAAATTAAATTCTATTTTATTTATGATTTCCTAACTTGTCGCAATACTTTTCTAATCATTTAGATTTATATTGTCTTAAGATTGATCATTGTGAGATTATTAGACTGAAGATACAGCTAGCTGCCCATTTGAAGTCCATAATCTAGACTAGTTTCAGGATTGAAGAGTCACGAGTTCATAATCCATACTCAAATCATAATGAATGCTGTACTCTATAATAGGTATTGAAGAGTCACGAGTTCCAAAACAATAAAATTACTAATCGGGTCCCAATGAGCTTAGATATTTTTCAATTGAATTCTTTTTTTCTTACTGTGCTTATTAGAAGAGACTACTGCAAGAGTTTTTGATCGATTGTACATAGACTTGTTGCATGGGCTAACAATTTTTTTTTTTTTTTGATCCTGAGCCTGACAACTAATCATGTTTGTCGCACCCTAAAAAATGATTGGTAAGCGGCGTCGTGACGACTCTTCCCCGTGTGCGGGGATTCAATGTGTCGGGGGGATTATCTATTTTCGTAAAAAAGGGAGTCGCCACCTAGTATTAATGGTTACTAGGAAACCTAAAACTGGTCTTTCAGAGATTCTAAGGTAAGGGACTGGTTGCGTAAAGGGAAGGTTTTAGCACCCCTAGTACGCCCTACCTAAGGTAAGCTGCTTGACGTTTTGGTTTGCTTATGATTTGCTATGGCTTTGAAAATAACATACGTTAAAATAAATGGCAGATGGGATATCATTCCCGCCGAGTATTTTGGATATCAACCCCTTTTGGATTTATTTATCCAAATACCGACAGTGAATAATAACATATCATTCCCGCCGAATATTTTGGATATTAACCCCTTAGGATTTATTTACCCAAATACCGATGGTGAATAATAGCATATCATTCCCGCCGAATATTTTGGATATTAACCCCTTAGGATTTATTTACCCAAATACCGATGGTGAATAATAGCATATCATTCCCGCCGAATATTTTGGATATTAACCCCTTAGGATTTATTTACCCAAATACCAACAGTGAATAATATCATATCATTCCCGCCGAATATTTTGGATACTAACCCCTTAGGATTTATTTACCCAAATACCGATGGTGAATAATAGCATATCATTCCCGCCGAATATTTTGGATATTAACCCCTTAGGATTTATTTACCCAAATACCAACAGTGAATAATATCATATCATTCCCGCCGAATATTTTGGATACTAACCCCTTAGGATTTATTTACCCAAATACCGATGGTGAATAATAGCATATCATTCCCGCCAAATATTTTGGATACTAACCCCTTAGGATTTATTTATCCAAATACCGATGGTGAATAATAGCATATCATTCCCGCCGAATATTTTGGATATTAACCCCTTAGGATTTATTTATCCAAATACCGATGGTGAATAATAAATTCCCAAAGAAAAAAATAAGATTTTTATATTTTTTTGAATATTGGCCAATACCCTTTGGATTTTACAAACATGTTGTAAAATCTCAAAATGCAAGAAATGAATTTTTTCTTTGCGAAATCCATGCTAAAACTCATTTTCTCTTCAAAACTCAAGATAATATATATTTTTCAAAAGAAAGACAATTTTTAAAAATATGCTAGTGTATTGGCCGTATGCAAGAAAACAACACATTTTTTCTTTAATAAAAATATTTTTGGAAAATTTGTATATTTTTTATTTTTATATTTATTATATATATATATAGGGGTGGGCTGGACTGCCACAGCCTATGGGGCTGGGCTGCCAGCCCGCCTATGGGCTGGGCTGCAAGCCTATGAGGCTGGGCTGCCAGCCCGCCTGTGGGCTGGGCTGCTAGCCCGCCTGTGGGGCTGGGCTGCCAGCCCGCCCCTAGTGAGCTGGGCTGCCAGCATATGGGCTTCCAGCCCAGTCACTTTGGCTGGGGCCTTCTTTGGATCGGGCCGGGCACAATGCCCGGCCCAACACGGCCCGCAGGGGAAATGAATCAGTTCATTTCCCCCGCATGCAGAGAAGACGATGCACAGTGATGGTGATTTTTCAAGTATGACAAAAGGAGAAACGGTTAATACCTTTGTGTAGAGTATGTCGTGGTGGTTCTTCTGGTCGTTGTTTCGTCGGAGATGGTGGCCTGAGTTCGCCGGACGGAGTCTCTGAAACTGACGGGCTGGGGCGTCTACTTCGGGTTACTCTGTTTTTCTTCTAACAGAGAATATGGCTGTGACGCTGAGGGTTTGGCAGAGACGATGGTGATTCTTAAGAGGGATATGGGTGGTCGAAGGTGGTGGTTGGCTGGGATTGGTGGTCGGAGATGTTACCCGAGAGGGAGAGAGAAACAAGGGTCTAGTTCTAGAGAGAAAGGCAGAGTAAAAAAAAACCTGCGTCCTTCACAATATTTCTCACGTCAATATCTGCTCTCTCTGCCTCTCCTCCTCCTCCCCTTTTCTTCTCACCGTGCACTGCTATTTATAGCAGAGAAGAAACCAAGTGCAGTGTTTAAGGAAACAACTAAAAAAAATGACGAATCAAAGGAGAATTAGGAAATCACGCTGGAGATTTGAGAAGGAAATAAATGCTGGAGATCAACTTGATCTGCCCTGCTGTGATGGAGCTGAAAACGGAAAGAATCAACTTGGAAAAGGAAGGAGTATTTGAGTGATCTGCTTCGCCGAGAGTGAGAATGATTGGAAGAAAATCAACATTGAATAGGAAGGAAAATTTTGTTGATTTGCTGACCGATCACCGTGATTTAGGAAGAAAATCAGATTTGAAAAAGGGAAGAAAATTTGATGACTGTGATCTCGCGCCTGAAAATCAATGAAATTTCATGCCGGAATAGCATACCTTTTAATGCAGATTTCAAAACAAATTTAGAAGGTAAAAATCTGATTTGGTCCTTTAAAAATCTATAAATGCACCCAAATGAATTTAAAATTTTTTATGCAATTAAATCCCATCAAAAATTCAATCTCAACCTTGGCTTTGCGCGACTTTCTAATCTGGTCCTTGGCTCCTGATTTTCGCGATTTAAACCCCAATCGACCACTAAACTCTCAAATTGCTCGATTTCGCCCTTGAACCCAAAATCTGTTTTTTTTGAAATACTTTTTTTTTTTTTTTTTTTTTTTTTGAAACATAAAAAATAAAGAGTCAAAAATTGGGTAGCAACAATGTTTATTGTATTCTGTGTTTTTTTCTGTCTCTGTCTCTCTCTCTAGATTAGCACTGAGTTACGTAGGGAAATGTAATGTTCAGATTAGCACTAATCATATTATAATTTTTTTTTAAAAATAAAAATATTTTACTTTTATTTTTATAAGTTTGTTTTTTTAAAGTTTTTTTATTTTAAACTATATTAAAATAATATTTTTATTTATTTATTAAAAATTATTTTTGACATCGATAAATAAAAATAAATTAAAAATTTTTAAATAAAAATTTAAAATAAAAATATTTTTTATTTTCAAAATACCTTTAAAAAAGCAATGACAAACATGAAAATAAGGGCATAAACTCTTCTGGACGGACAAACAAGGATCCACATGTTCGCCGCAACACATTCGTGGGTGTTTGGCTCTGCGGTGCGGCCTGCGTTGAGGCTCACCGCAGAGCCAAACTCATATTTTACCAAACAAGAAGGCAAAATTATTTTGCGGGCCCCAATTAAAAAAAATTAGATTTCCAGCCGCAGTTGCAAAAGCAACTGAGAGATGCTTTTGCATCTGCGGCACACTCTACCTCTGCCTTAAACACACAGACATGAAAATCACACTGCCTTCTCCCTAACCTCCATCTCTCCCTCACGAAACCACACTCTACCTCTGCTGAGGGGAGGCTTTATTCGCGCCAGGTTATTGGTAAAGATGGATCAACATTATCGAGGGTCCAGTCCTCTTGCTTTTTTATTTTAATGTGAGTAAAGAGTGTTGTGTTGTATAACAAATATTTTCTTAAAGGAAATAAAAGTTACCTTTCACGGTATAAAGTTAGAATGATTTAAAAAAATATATATATTCTATCAAGTTTTTTATAATTTTTATTTTACTTTATTTTTAAAAATACTTTTTAATTTGTGATCATTTTATTTTTGTAGTACTTAATTTTTATTCTCTTCTAACAGAATAAGGTTTTTTATTATTATTAAAATCACTCTTAGTTATATTAATTTTCATAATTATATAATAATTGGATAAATTACTCAAGTGTAATGAACAACTAGAGTTCATGATGAAATTACAAGTAGTTTGATGGAAGAATAAAAATGAGTGTGTAATTTAATTGAATTATTAATTACATTTTATAATTATGATAATTAAATCTACAATATTTAAAAAATATATGCGTGTCCTTTAAAGTAATTTCACAAGTTAACAGCGATATGAAAAGCATGGTAACCAAACACTTGAAACTGCTTTTCATTAAACTCAACCTCAACCACAGTTTTAACCAAACACAAATTTCAGTTACGAAACACAGCTAAAAGCGCTTTTCATAAACCTGCTTTTTTTCAACCTCAACCACAACAGCAACAGCTGTGCCAAACAGACCCTTAATGTCGCACGCCTTGAACCACCTTGGACATATTCTGTCTGGCCCCACCGGGAGCGACAGCGGCGGCAACAACTACCCTCTAAAATTTCAATTTTCCTGGTGGGTCCGCCGTACCTAAACCCTGTCTCCTCTCTCTCTCTCTCTCTCTCCTCCGCGCCTCCCTCTCTTTGCCTGCAAAACTACGTTATAATTAAACATGCAAAGATATCTAGTGTTAAAAATTTAAAATTAAATAATTTATTATTTATATATTTTAAGTTTGAATTTTATGATTGTTAATATGATAATTATTAAAAATTTATATTGTCATTAATTTTAGAATTCATAGGATTTTTAGTCGAGATATACATAAAATAACTTGATAATAAAAAAATTACGTTATAATTAAAGTTTCTTTAATAAAGCTTGATTGATTGTCATTGGAAAAATCATTTTCTTTTCTTTTATAATTTTGATGGCTCGGGGCAACATCTAAGCTTTATGAGAGTGTGATTGAGATTGTTTTTCAAAATATTTTTTATTAAAAAATATATTAATTTTTTTTAATATCAACACATAAAAATTATATAAAAAAATAATTTAAAAATAATAAAAAAATCATTTCTTTTCAAAAATATTTTTGAAATACAGTGCCAAAAAAGAATCCTAGTCTTATTTGTTTGTGAAAAGTAGTTTATAGAAAATTATTTTTATATTTATTTATCATTAAAAAAATTGTTAATAAAAAAATACTTTTCAATTAGAAAACCTTTTATTTTGTTTTGAGTTTTATTTTTCAGTTTAATCCTTAAAAATTTAATTTACTTAGTTTCTTCACCGCCACAGTCTCGCCATTGCTGAGCACTGCCTTGTAGACTTTCCCGGAAGCTCCACTTCCGATCACCTTATCTTCTTTAAGAAAATCACACTCACTAAAACCAATCTCATGGAGCGACCTGCACTTCGATACGGTGATGACTTCCTTTTCTTTCTTGAAATTCTGGTGCTTGAAGTAGAACCAAACAACACCGACGACGAACACTGTCGCAGCAAGTATAAAAGTTGACCGAAGAATCCACAGGTAACTCTGCTTTCTCGAATCACCCTGTGTGTTTATTGAAAATATTTTATTTTATTGAAAATATGGTTTCCGTTTATGTGTTAAGGGTTTAAATCTACTCTTCCCTTCTCTTCTCTCTTGAAATGCAGTCACCTTGCGAGGTCATTTTTTTGAAGGTGAGGAGGAATATTACGGGCTTATATGTTCGGTCATTTACTTTACGCATGGTCTTCGCAATTTTATGACCTTTTTTTTAATTAACCATCAAGATTTTGCACGCTGATTCATATTTTATTTTGGTGATTACAGGATAGATTGTCGAACTAGGGGGGTGAGTTAATTTATTTTGTGTAATTATAGCATTTTACAGAAAGAGTACTAATATTTTACAGAAATTATAGCATTCTAAATTTCATTAAACGATGGCTGGACAAGAATCGCCACTGTTTTTCAACGGTCAAACTTCAACGTGCTTGAAGCCTTGAACTTCATGCGTCTTGTGGCAAAAAACTACGTGTATGCTTTTCATTTTTTAAAAATCATTTCTGACATCAGCACATGAAAATAATCTAAAAACACTAAAAAAATTAATTTAAAATAAAAGTAAAAATAAAAATATTTTCAATTTGTTTTTATAAAAAAAACACCCTGAAAAGGAGCAAGTACTCATCGATTTTGAGTTTCCAGCTCCCAAATGGATGCAAGAGATGGATGAAAATTGAGGGACAGCATCACTCCCATATTGAATGAAGCGTGGTAGTACTTGTCAAAGATGAGAGATCAAGTGGGGTGCATCATTCATAGGTGGCCTTCTAATAGTTACCACGGCTCATGCCTTATTCTTTGGTGACGTGTCATATCCACCTTCAGCTGAATCTTTACGCCCGGCCTGTTGTCAAAAAAGGCTTCCAGCCCACTGAGCTGAGTAGCTGGCAGCTCACGCCTTCATTTTCTCTTTTTTGCACACGCAAATGCCAACGTGTCACCTAATTATCATTGACAGTTGTTAAAGCCTGCTCACACAAATCTTCTTTTGAGGCTAGCAGGGTGTCCGACGCATGCTAATTAATTTATATGGACAAAACTTGAAGGCGGCAACGCACGGGTTTTCTTGAGGGAAACTGGAATTGGTTTTCAACCAAACCTGGTTGAGAGATGCAGAGTGAAATCCGTCACCATGCAAACACCATTTGCGTCTAATTCAACATTTCACACTGTGCAGATTTTAATTCAACGTGTACTGGAGCGATTAAAATATTACAACAAAAGCTAAATTAAACCGGTTCACAGTATTCACACCTGTCCCTTCTCCTCTCCTGTCAACATTCACACCCGAACCGGTTCACAATTCTTTTACTAACACAAAATTCCCTATTTCTTTACTAAAATCCTAAACCTACCCGCCGCCCCCCTTTCCCTCAATACTCTGCAATCTGCATTCTAAAATCCTAAACCTAGCCGCCGCTGCCGCCCCCCCTTCCCTGAACTAATAGCTTCAAGGTCGACATTTTGGCGAGATCATCACCTCCCTTTTTCAGCCGCAAGAAAGCACGAAAAGCTTTTTGCATTTGCTTAAAACCTGTTATCTTCTCTTCAGATAGTGCAGCACCAGGACATTCTTATTGGATTTCTATGATTGAGCCAACAGTTATCGCAGAGAGCTAGAGATTGTTTGAGCCAGCCAGTTGTTTACAAAAAGGTATGTTATATGATCTCTTCCGAGTGGGTTGATATGGCTTCCATGCTTTTCGATTCGGTTCTTGAAAGCATTTCTAGGCAATTTCTTATTCTTTTTTTGTTTGCTCCGAAAATTCTACATGGATCGACCGGGCCATGGTTTGGTACCGATGGTTCTCCGGCTCCATGCGGGCCAGCCGAGCCCAGCGTTCCGAACAAGCCTACGAAAAAGAATTCGTAGAGCTGGCTACCTTCTTCTCCAGAAAGACTGCCACCAGTATTGTAGAGGTATGGGTTTCTGTGGCAAGTATTGTTCGAGGGGCCGAGAGGACTTGGACTTTCTCGAAGCCGCACATGAGATCACCAAATTCAATTTTCGAATATTCTTTTATATGCGACGGCACATTTCTTCATCATTTAATAGTTAATAACATCGCTCCTGCTGATACAGCTATTTCTAACATTCTTGGTGGCTCTGTCAAGCTCTTCACCACCAGGTCTGCTCCCTTTTGCTTTTGTTTTAGTTTATGTTCAAAAACAAGAGGAAATATTGGATTTTCATTCGTTTCTGTTGTTGTTTTTGGGGTTGTAGGTGTGTTTTGGCAGAGCTGAAAAGACTCGGGAAATCTTATTCTTAATCTCTTCAGGCAGTTAATAGGCTTATGATTGCAAGGTGTGTTTTTATGGTGTAAAAAGACTTTATCTTTTGGGTTTTTGATGCTGAATTTGATGGGTTTGTGGATTTATGAAATTGGGTTGTAGAGATTTTATTCTTTTCTGGGTTTGGTGTGATTTTGAAGTTTAATTTCAATGGCAGGTGTGATCATGAACAAATGAAGAATGCAGAGGGTTGCATTGTGGAGATTATTGGAGAAGATAACCTGGACCACTTCTTTGTTGGTACTCAGGATACTGACATGCGGAAAAAGTTCAGGAGGTTAGTTTATTTTTATTTTTTTTATGAAAATAAACTAACCATGGACGAGGATGAGTATTTGTCAGTACCTTACCATGACATGGATGACATGAACATAACTCTCCATAACTGCTTTTACTTTCAGATTGATTGGCATGGAATTGAAACTTTGAAAGCTGTTACTTAGCTTTAGTTTTCCATTATTTAATTAAGTTTTGTTTTCGGTTGTAGAGACATGCTCGATCTGAGAAATTGATGAAGGAAAATAGGCTGAAGGTAATGCTTAACAGTGATGGGGAAATTGAGAACATAGACGAGGAGACACATACAGAGAGACATGCTCGAACTGTGGCTCTTGCACAGGTTATTTCTTCTTGAAACTAAATGAGTGCATTGGCTTATTGAACATTATTTTTTTAAAATAATTTTACATGATTTTTGGTGGTTAATGGATTGTTTATCCCTTAATTGTTTATCAAGCCTTTTCGATTCTCTCTCATCTCGAAAGAATTTGACCACAGGAATTGAATCCAAAGGCCCCCGCTTTCCTTCACCTGGATTCACTCTCTTTCTCTTTAATATCTCCGTCTTCGTCCAAAGTTTGTGTTTTTTTTTCCATTTTTGTTTATATTTTCAAGTAACTATATTTTGATTCTTTTTTGGATTTTTTGAAGGCTAATGGAAGATTACGTTTCAAACCCGTTTCGAAGAGTGTCAATGCGAGCTTGAAATATTGCTCCAAAATGGTGATTCTGCATGCCAGCAATGATAACAAAAATCAGGCTTCTGATTTTTTATTTAAGGATTTTTTATTTTTGCAATTATTTGAACTATTAAATAAGAGAGTTGTGAACTGGGGTTCTGTTTTTAAATGAAAAGATTGATTTTTTATTTATTGATGTTTGGCTGATTTGAGAAAGATATTAGTTACTGGGGCTTTGTTTTAATAGGGAAGATCGAAGCTTTTTGTTGTTTTACTTACTAGCCTCTTACATATGCAGTTTCAGGAAAAAACTTTGGTGTCTATCTCCAACTACTTGATGGTTACAATACTTCTATTTGTTAGTTTCATACTACTTAGTGCACCCGTACACCTTTTGGTTGAGTTATAATGGAATGTCAGAGTGTTCTGTGAGTTATTCAGTGGTATTTGTTGAATTCACCTTCAGTTCTGCACATATATGATTGTTATTCATTTTGATGCTATATACATAATTTTTATATGGTAGTTAGTTTGCACATGCACTGATGTAAGAACTTGCTTATCTGGGAGAAAGAAGAAGTGAAAGTCACAATCGTTTATTGTATTAATTTATTTTAAAAAAAAATCAATTACAAACGTAGATATAACAAGGGGTTTAAGCAAGGCTAAAATTCAATTAAGAACTCATGTAGAATTAGCAAACCCTTATATGGACAGAGCAAAAAATGCTAATATTTTACTATGTAGTATTCTGGTTACCCTTTACATCCCCTTCATCAGAAATCAACCAAAAGGTTTCGAAGATCTACTTTATTCTCAAAGCTTTTTTTTTTCTTTTCATGCAGCTATTATCATGGAAAGCTATTGGTGTTGCTATTCTTCCTGGAGTTATCAGCCTTTTTGCTGGTCTGTTGATGTGGGTGACATCACTTCCTCCTGTTCGAAAGTGGAATTTTGAATTGTTCTTTTACACCCATCAACTATACGTGGTCTTTGTTCTCGGCTTGGCATTGCATGTTGGTGATTTTATTTTTAGCATGGCTGCTGATGGAATATTTCTTTTCGTGCTTGATCGATTTCTGAGATTCTGCCAATCACGAAGGACTGTTGATATAATTTTAGCCAAGACCCTTCCATGTGGAACAGTGGAATTAGTCCTTTCAAAACCTGGAAGTAATGATAATTCTTCACATATCTTTTGTTTCGTTGCATGTGATCCATTACCATGTGTTAATGTTTCATGTTTGCCAATGCAGATCTGCGGTACAATGCCCTCAGTTTTGTATTCCTTCAAATTCGGGAATTATCTTGGCTGCAATGGCATCCTTTCAGTGTTTCATCCAGTCCCTTGGATGGTAAATATCATTTGTCAATTCTCATAAAAGTTCTTGGGGAGTGGACAGGTAGGCTCAGAGGAAGTATCATGGACATATCCGAGGCTGAACAACCAGCTTCTCCTTCCCAACATCGTCCTAAGATAACAGCTTCTGTTGAGGGGCCATACGGGCATGAAGGGCCATACCACTTGATGTATATACTCTAATCTCTAGACCACTTACATTTAATGTATATACTCTAATCTCAAGGCCTTAGATTAGCTACTGCAAACAACTAAATTAAAACGATTTATAAGTCTGAAGCTGTTTATAATTATGGCATTTGACCAAATGTAGCAAATGATGCCATCTTGGGTACCAAATCTATGACCTACTTGAAATTCCAAGGAAGAGTTTATTCTTGGGTACCCAATCTATGACCTACTTGAAGCATTGGAGAATGATTATACAGAGATTGAAACAGTAGAAGCAGTTGATGATGATGAAGCTTCTCTTAAAGATGACGGTATCAGAGTCTCTCATTCATTTCTCTCTTTTGTGTTTTTTTTCTGTCTTGAAAAAACCTTTGTTGCATTATCCATTCGTATGCTTTGCTTTGTATAGCTTCAAGTTAAAGAGAATGTCCTTTGATGCATTGAAGGCGTGCAATGTTTTCTGTGTATCGTATGTGTATGTTTTCCCCTGTCATTTTTTCTTTTGTAAGAATTATATATAGCTAGCCGATTTTGTTTATTAGTATTCACAAAGAAGTTTGTTGTGGACATGTACATCTGTTTCGCTTCATTAAATCAAATGATCAATGGTATATTTTTATTCCTTCTACACATTTTTAGCAATTGTCTTGCTAGGTTGCCCCGTGTCATTAGATCATTTTGGATATTTAGTCAATATTTGTTACTTTGTTGAAATCGTGTTCTTGAAATTTTTCTAATATGGTTATTGCTTTAAATTATTTTCTTAGTATTTTTAAACTATTTTGGTGGGTTTATATATAAAAAAAAACTTTCAAAATAATAATAATAATATTTTAATGATTTTTAACCAAGAAAAAACTTTCAAAAATAACTAAATAACTACTGCAATAATATTAGACACTGCCTAAAAAACTATCTATATTTCCCATGTGAAAGCATAATCTTTTTTGTCGTTTCAAGTGAAGGATTATTTTGATGTTTTTCATTCGGAAATTAGGGTTGCCCCTTAAAGCCATTACAAGATCAATCAGTTTTTCATCCCGATTATAATTTTTTTTTATAACCGAGGTATTCGGGTCAACTTATACGCACCACAACTAATCTTCAAACCCATTGAATATCCTGCAAGCCCAGCGAGCAGGTAAGACACCGTGGGAGTGACAGACGTACATGGTGGGGCTTGAACATCCCGATGATAACGTGATAATTGAGATAAACAAAAGAGCAAAATCATAAAGTAAGCAAATAATATCATTGTGGAAGAGTATATTTACAGGAAATATATATTCAAGGGTTGTATACTTATGTTTTTTTTTTTTTATGAATGTTAGTCCTGGTCTAACTTAGAAAACCAAATGCTGAAACAAACATTTTAAATTACTCAAGACTTAATTAAAAGAAATAACTTCAAGAAAAAAAAAAAGCAATCCTTTTGTGATATATCATTTCCAATAAAATTCCAGTCATGTAAAAAAACGAGAAGAGGCTATTAATTGAATTTTTTTTCAAGACTTTACAATTTTGTCAAGCATTTTGTCCAATATCGCTACTATATAATTTTTATTTTATGGTTTAGAGTTAGTGTTTTAGAGCATCTCCAACGGACATGCCAAATTGAGGAGGCAAAAATAAAAAAATAATATTTTGGCAATTTTGAGTACTTTTCGGCACTCCAGCGGGAGTGCCAAAAGGGGAGGTAAAAATACCTCCCCCTTCCCGAGCTGCTATTTGTAGCAGCTCGGGACATGGAACTAAAAAAGGTGGCCCCACCTTGGGGCCACCTTTTATATATATATAAAATGTAATATATATATTAGAAAATATTATAATTATATCAAAAATATTTATTTTTATTTACAAATACCTTAACAAGAGAGTAAAAATTTATATATAAAATTAATAATTATAGTATTGGAGGGTTTTTTAAAAGCAATTATTTAATTATATAATTTACTCTTATTAATTGTATAATTAACTGCATGATTAAACTACATACAAAATAATTGCACTATATTTAAAATAATATAAAAATAAATGGCTCTCCAAAATGGCTTTTACCACTGGAGCACACATCAACAAAAATGCCATTACCCAAGGGGTCCTGGCGTGAGTGGTGAGGGCGCTCTCGTCCTTTAAGAGAGGTCAGGGGTTCAAACCCTCCTCTTGTATGGAGCCGGCCATTTGGGGAGCACTTTCACCCCTTCAGGGCCCACCCGGTGCGAACGTGGATTAGTCTGGGCCAGCGCCTAGGACACCGCGTGGTTTATACCAAAAAAAAATGTCATTTTTACACTATTCAAAGTGCCATTTTGGAGATTTGCCTCTCCAAATGGCACTCCCCACTGGAGATTTTTTTTTTTTCGAATAAATTCAAATGGATTAAAAGAGAGGAAAAAACAAAAAGGGCCTGCTAGCTCTGGCACTAGGCTCGGGCTTAAGATCTGGATAAAACGAAACAAGCCCGTAGGCTACTAAAGGCTAGAGAAAAAAAGAAAGAAAGCAAAAGGGGAAAGACCCCCAAACCAGGCCTATCCCGCCAAAAACAAAAGGGCTTGCGGAAGGCATAAAAAACACAACTGAAGCCCTACGGACTACTGGCCTTCAAAACTGGACCGACAACTCACCACACGGCTTGCAGGCTTCCAGCACTACACCCTCCATCGATCTTTTGCATAGTTAGGGATATGGCCTTTATAGTTCATCAACAGCAGCCTTATGTGAGTGATTGCCTCATGCACTAGAATCCCCACTGGAGATGCTCTTAGGTTTTAGGGTCTTTTAGAGGCTGAAGATTTTTTAGGGTGTCGAGTTGTTTTAGAAGTAAGGTTTAGGGTATTTGTGTTGTCTTCCTTGCTCTCCCCACTTTGTTTCTTCACCGCCACAGTCTCTCCACTTCCGATCACATTATCTTCTTTGTTGAAATTCTGGTACTTGAAGTAGAACCAAACAACACCGACGACGAACACAGCAAGTATAAAAGCCCATACCTGTGCTAGTAAACACAGCATGATTCAGAGATGAAGAAGGAGAATTAATTGATAAATGTCGAGAGAGAAGAAGAAGAGAAGTGGTTTGGAATCCAATTAGCAAAGATGCCGAACTCTTCTTCTTCTTGTTGTTGTTGATGAAATGAAACGAGGTATTGTGAGATTCCAAATCGTGCTTGACATGATGGGCATTTATAGCGAGAGAAAAATTTATAGCGAGAGAAGCTAGTGTGTAGTGTGCTTTCTGGATTTTGCTTTAGTTTTATTAATTTATTTTACTTTTTTTTTTGGAATACGCCCCCATGGTGTTGCGAATAGATACGAATTTCTTCTGAAAATGATATTCATTTCATATCTTCTCATCGACCTATTTATTTTACTTTTTTTTTTGGAATACGCCCCCAAGCTGCATCGTTTTTCAAATTTATATTAGACATATTTTCATAGTTTGACCAACCAATTAGGTGTGTGAAAACTGTGAAGATATTCGACCCCATAATAGAGATAGCTTTGATGTGAAGCTCGATGAACCTCAATTTGCTGGCAAACACCCAGCACTCTGCTTGTTAGGGCACGGATAATGAAATAATTATCGGTACAGGTTACCTTAACCAGTAATCTGCTAATAAAAATAAAATTGTTTTGCAAAATCCTTTATTTAAAAAACGGATGTATAATTCTTTTTTAAAAAAACAAAATAGCAGATTAACCCATGTATAATTCCTTTTAAAAAAATAGTTTTCTGTTGACTCACTAAAAAAACACTCTTAAGAAATAGATTACATTAGGCATAAGTAGATAATTTGAACCAAAACAAAAAAAAAAAAAAAAAAAAAAAGAGGACAAAATCCTCTCCCTGTCTTCTTGCTTGTTTTGTTTTTTCTTGTGGTTCCCGGCAACAGTTTCCTATTTTCTTTAAACAAAACAAGCAACAGTTTTGGCTCAAAAAAATTTTGATTCTATAACGGATGGAATGAAGCGGATGTCACCACGGCATCCAAGACTACAAAGAAACCGCGTTATCTTCGTATGACCCTTCTCTTCTCTCTTGAAATGCAGTCACCTTGCTCGGTCATTTTTTTGAAGGTGAGGAGGAATATTACGGGCTTATATGTTCGGTCATTTACTTTACGCATGGTCTTCGCAATTTTATGACCTTTTTTTTAATTAACCATCAAGATTTTGCACGCTGATTCATATTTTATTTTGGTGATTACAGGATAGATTGTCGAACTAGGGGGGTGAGTTAATTTATTTTGTGTAATTATAGCATTTTACAGAAAGAGTACTAATATTTTACAGAAATTATAGCATTCTAAATTTCATTAAACGATGGCTGGACAAGAATCGCCACTGTTTTTCAACGGTCAAACTTCAACGTGCTTGAAGCCTTGAACTTCATGCGTCTTGTGGCAAAAAACAACTACGTGTATGCTTTTCATTTTTTAAAAATCATTTCTGACATCAGCACATGAAAATAATCTAAAAACACTAAAAAAATTAATTTAAAATAAAAAATAAAAGTAAAAATAAAAATATTTTCAATTTGTTTTTATAAAAAAAACACCCTGAAAAGGAGCAAGTACTCATCGATTTTGAGTTTCCAGCTCCCAAATGGATGCAAGAGATGGATGAAAATTGAGGGACAGCATCACTCCCATATTGAATGAAGCGTGGCAGTTCTTGTCAAAGATGAGAGATCAAGTGGGGTGCATCATTCATAGGTGGTCTTCTAATAGTTACCACGGCTCATGCCTTATTCTTTGGCGACGTGTCATATCCACCTTCAGCTGAATCTTTACGCCCGGCCTGTTGCCAAAAAAGGCTTCCAGCCCACTGAGCTGGAAGCCCAGACCGAGAAAAGACGGGCTTCCGGCCTGTTTAGATTGAAGCCCAGTCCGAGAGTAAATGGGATTAAAGCCCAGATAGAGTCAATGGGCCGGCCCTGGCCCATCCATGGCGGGCTGACAGCCCAGCCATGCACAGGCGGGCTGAGCCCAGCCCCAAGCAAGGGGGGCTGACAGCATTTTGTCCAATATCGCTACTATAGGCCTGTTTGGTATTGCGGTTGCTGTTGCGGTTGAAAAAACGGAGTTTCAAAAAAAGTGCTTTTTCTGTGGTTCAAAAAAAGCAGTTAAGTGTTTGGTTAAAACTGTGGTTGAGTTGGAGGTTGAAGAAAAAGCAGTTTTGGGTGTTTGGTTTCCAAACTTTACAAACTGCTTTTAACTTGTAAAATTACTTAAAAGAGCATGGAAATACACACACATATTTATGCATACATCCATACATCCATACATACATACACACATATTTTTTGTCGATTTCCAATCCGATTGATAGTCAAATGTGGTAATAACAAAACAGTAACCCCTCTTTTCTGAGTCTTTACAGTATATCTAGAGGGTCTTTTAGAGGTTTTAGGATTTTTTAGAGGTTGTGGGTCGACGTCCTTTAGAGGGTTCTCCACTTTGTTTCTTCACCGCCACAGTTTCGCCATTGCTGAGCACTGCCTTGTAGACTTTCGCAGAAGCTCCACTTCCGATCACATTATCTTCTTTAAGACAATCTGGAAAAATACGTGTTAGAATTTTTTTTAAAAGTATGGACAGCAGATAATCAATTCATAAACAAGGAATTAACGAGAAGGGAGGCGATTCCAGAGTTCAAGTCAATGTATTCATCGAAATTTATTGAAATTTAGCAACTAATCTCAGGTTGGAACCTGAGATTATTGAAATTTAGCAACTAATCTCAGGTTGGAACCTGAGATTATTGAAATTTAGCAACTAATCTCAGGTTGGAACCTGAGATTATTGAAATTTAGCAACTAATCTCAGGTTGGAACCTGAGATTATTGAAATTTAGCAACTAATCTCAGGTTGGAACCTGAGATTATTGAAATTTAGCAACTATCACATGAATGGCCACTGGATATATATGACCTGACTCTTCCTTCGAGTTGCGCGTAGATAGGGGCTTTCCGCCTTGCTTTGTATCCATGTAGTTCCTCATCTTATCTGTGGCTGGGTGGCGTAGTTTTCGAGAGTATACTTATACTATATATCTTCGGCAAAAAGCTACCTGTTCGCTTCCTTTACATCAAAGACGTTTTCATGCCATCGTCCATGAAACCATGATTCAGAGATGAAGAAGGAGAATTAATTGATAAATGTCGAGAGAGAGAGAGGGAGAGAGAAGAAGAAGAGAAGTGGTTTGGAATCCAATTAGCAAAGATGCCGAACTCTTCTTCTTCTTGTTGTTGTTGATGAAATGAAACGAGGTCATTTAATAGGTTTCAAAACCATATCGGAAGTTTTATATAAAACCCACCATATCATGACCCACCATATCATGACCCACCATTGACACATGTCATTGATTTTGACACCCCTCGGAAGCTTCTATAGAATCCAAAATATGGCGTTCATGGACGATGGCATATTATGTGGTATGCCAAATTAAGCCTCCCATCTATGTTTAATTTCCCAAGTCAATATCCTGATTGGAATATTATTCCCAAGTCAATACCCACATTGATTTTGCGAGACGTCATTTTATGCCACACCCACATTGATTTTGCGAGACGTCATTTTATGCCACACCCACATTGATTTTGCGAGGTGTGGCAATTCTGTAATTGACGTCATTTTATGCCACACCCACATTGATTTTGCGAGACGTCATTTTATGCCACACCCACATTCGATTCTGTGTCGAATTGACGTCAAAATTTCAATAAGCACATCCTATGTGTCCTCGGAAGCTTCTATGCCCCTATCTACGCGCATAGGATGTGCTTATTGAAATTTTGACGTCAATTCGACACAGAATCGAAATTCTGCAAATTGAGGACACCCTGACACGTCAAAATCACTGGTAACTAATCCCCTAAAATACGTATTTAATTTAATTTAAATTTTAGAACTTACTTAAGAAAATTATTAAAGCAAACCTCCATTGGTTCTCTCTCCCCTGGTTAGCGAGTCCTATCTAAATTTGCTTATTGATAGGCGCGTAGATATGTGCTTATTGAAATTTTGACGTCAATTCGACACAGCTTGAAGATAAACCAAGTTTTTTAGCTCCTCCGTGTGAAACAGCCGCCACTGATAAAAATGTTTAGCCCACTTTTTGATTCCTCCTGTTCAATATTCTTCTTCTACCCCACCCCTTTTTTTCTCTGTTTTTCTTTGGCTTTTCTAGCTTGTTACTATTAAGATATGGGTGGGAAGTACAGGTGGTGTACTTATTGAAATTGAAATTTTGACGTCAATTTTTAGAACTTACTTAAGAAAATTATTAAAGCAAACCTCCATTGGTTCTCTCTCCCCTGGTTAGCGAGTCCTGTAAAAACCAACCACTACACTTTTCTCGTATAAAAACGGCACACTGACACACACCCGATTGGATCAAGTTGAGCAAAGGGTCCTGACCTTTTTAGAAAAATCTCTTTTTTAAAATAAAATCATATTTTAAAAAATTTATGCTAGGATTCTCACATGCTCTGTAATTATATTTTTCTAAGTTATATTTTAATTTATTAATTCTGAATATGATTTGAAAATATAAAATTATATCATTAAACATCATTATACTGTATCGATGATTAGCAAATTATTAGTGATTAGTATAATTCTATTTAACACTAATCAAGACTCGTTTATGTTTATAAAACATGTAAATAGTATTAGATTACATGCATTTTATTTATCAATTTTATTTATATTATATGTTTTCTAAGAAAATTAAATCAAAGAAATATCAATTTAAAAAATTGAATTCATGTCAACTCCATGACGTGGAATTTATGACAACAGGGCGAGTTTCACAGGTCATCATCAGGCGACATACAGGCGACATATTCCAGTATGTCTCGATGCTTAACTTTTTTTTGTCTCGATGCATGACATAATTCATCATAATATTACTTTAGAAAATTGAAGTAATATTATGGTGAAAACAACAGGGCGAGTTTCACCATAAAGGTTGTCCCACTATAAAATTGATAACTTTTTTTTGTCTCGATGCATGACATAATTCACCATAATATTACTTTAGAAAATTGAATTAACTATCCTTAATTCAAACGGTCAAACAACCGAACGACTGCAAAAAGTAAATATTTGATCACTTGCATAAAAAAAAGGAAAATAGAAAACAAAAACGCGTGGAAACCGCGTTAAGAGCAACACACACACAAAACCCTAAATAAAAAACGCCTCTAGATCCCCACAATACGCCCGATGTAGGAAAAAACCCTTCTACTTCTCCTCTTTTTCTTTCCTCCAGCAGCCAAACCAAAGTCTCTGTCTTTTCTTTGTAGAATGACAAGATCAAAAACCCCAACAGCCTTTGGTTCCATGGACGACATCAGGAAAATATTCACCAAGTTCGACAAAAAGTAAAAGTTGAATAAAATGTTCCATTATTACTACTTAAATAATTTTTAATAATTTCTTCCTATCAATTTTAACTTCTGAATAAAATAAAAGTTGAACCAAAAGTCTAATTTATTTTTTAATTGCCACATATATAAAAGAAACAAAGGCCATTAAATATATTCTTAATTAATTAAAGAAACAATACAGAGCACTAAATTAAAACGATGTGGCTCCTCGTCAGCTTAATTTGGTAGACCCATCACATGCCCAAAAAAAAAAGTAAAATAAATTAATAAAACTAAAGCAAAATCCAGAAAACACACTGAAACCGTCTACCCATCTAGTTATTTTGCCCCGTCTTCATCTCCGTTTCCCGGTTTCCCCTTCTTAAGAACCCCAATATCTCGAAAACTACAGCACTTTCAGATTTCCCCTCTCTTTCTCTCTCTAAGAAAACAAAGCAAAAGACATGTTTTTCTACCGCTTCGTTCTCTTTCTCTCTCTACTCTTCACAGCCCGCTCGCTGAACCAGGACGGCCTGAGTATGCTTGTGCTTGAGGACAATGAATTGTCTGGTGGGCTTCCGGATGGAATTCAGGGTTGGAAGAGCTTGAACGAGCTCAATTTGACGAATAACAAGCTATCTGGCCAGATCCCGGATGAGATTGGGAGCTTGCAAGCGCTTAATTATCTTGATCTGTCCGGAAATTACTTCTCGGGGAAGATCCCGATTGAACTGGAGGATTTGAATCTCAACCAGTTGAACTTGTCGAACAACATGCTTTCGGGGGCGCTCCCACCACTTTATGCTAAAGAGATGTATAGGAGTAGCTTTTTGGGAAATCCAGGTTTGTGCGGTGATTTGAAAGATCTTTGTCCGCAGGAGGGTGATTCGAGGAAGCAGAGTTACCTGTGGATTCTTCGGTCAACTTTTATACTTGCTGCGATTATTATTATGTTAATAATGGAAAATAAAACACAAATATCAATTTATCAAGGCATGAAAATCAAAAATTAAAACTATAAGGGCCAAAATGAAAATTCAATATATTATCAATTTCAATCAAAGGATCCAATTGAAGAAATCGAAACTTATGTACTGTATTTATTGAATAATTTAAACCGAATCTGAAATTTAAAAGAAGGAGGACCGAACTGAAACATTGACATCCAATCAATTGCAATCGGAGGACCCAATCGAACTAAATCAAAACTTATGCAACCAAAATCAGGACAAAAAACAAAATCGAAAGTCAAGGGACCGAAGTAAAAAGGTGCACAAATTGGGGGACTCTCCTGCACTTTTACGTGCAGGAGAGAGAGAGAAACGTGGCCGGCGGCTTTAACCGGTCCCCGACGCGTCCACGGGAGGAAGAAGACGCCCAGGCGAACCGCTCTGTCCGTCGGAATCTCGTCTCCGTCCACCGTATGACGCCGCACGCGCCACCTGAACAGGGCGTGGGGCGTGCAACAGGTAGGCGCGTGATTCACACGCACTGACAATAACCGAAAAAAAAATAAAAAAATATGGTCAATTACAGGACAGCCCCTAGATCGAAATCAAGGTTTTTGTCTTATTCGGGCCCAGAACCGTAATTAGCCATTTTAAATATATTAAAAAAAAAAACTGCGGCGGACCGGACCGGACCGGACCGGACCGGTCCGTACGCGTGCAATTACATGCATGGCCCTGACCCTCAACGCTTTTTACACTCAGCCCGTGCGCTATTTTGTCTTATTATCGGGGCTAAAAGCGTCGGCACACTGTTCATGAAAGGAAAAAAAAAAAAACACCTGCGATTCACCGTGACAAATTGCCACTCCACAGTGACAATGAGTCACGGTGAACAGCTCAAAGGACGAGCTGTTTTAGCTCTTTAGGTAATAATTTCTGTAAAATATTAGTACTCTTTCTGTAAAATGCTATAATTACACAAAATAAATTAACTCACCCCCCTAGTTCGACAATCTATCTAGACGATACCTGTAATCACCAAAATAAAATATGAATCAGCGTGCAAGAAATTGGGGCTTCCAGCCCACGATGGGTGGAAGCCCAGCCAAAGACTTCGGGCTTCCAGCCCACGATGGCTGGAAGCCCAGCCAAAGACTTCGGGCTTCCAGCCCACGATGGCTGGAAGCCCAGCTCAAAGACTTCGGGCTTCCAGCCCACGATGGCTGGAAGCCCAGGTCGAAGACTTCGGGCTTCCAGCCCACGATGGCTGGAAGCCCAACCCGAAAGACTTTGGGCTTCCAGCCCACGAGGCCAGAAGCTCAGCCCGAAGAAATTTGGGCTTCCAGCCCACGATGGCTGGAAGCCCAGTCCGAAAGACTTTGGGCTTCCAGTCCACGAGGCCGGAAGCCCAGCCCATTCAGAGCGGGCTGGCAGCCCACCCCAATAAAGGCAGGCTTCTAGCCCGCGAGGGCTGGAAGCCCAGCCCATTCAGGCGGGCTGTCAGCCCATAGTGGCTGACAGCCAGCCTATAATAAAATAAAAAATAATAAAAAATCAAAAATAAAAAAATAAAAAATAAAAAATATTTTTTTAAATACTTTTGAAAGATATATATACATATATATTTTTATTATTATTATTATTATTACAAAAAAAAAATCAAAATATAAAATGTGTTTTTGTGCATACGGCCGAATTCCAAAGCTTTTCTCATTGTATTTTTCGTAAAAAATATGTTGCATATTTTTCCATATTTTTAAAATGAAAATTTGGATATTGTAACCGGTTTGCGATTATCCATTGGTATTCGGCCAAAATGTCATAAATAATTTAACAACTTTTCGGTTTTAGCTTTCGTGGTGTAAATTTACATTGTAAAATACACCCGCAAATAAAAAATATTTTTACTACGGTGTAAAATTACATTGTATAATACATTCGTAGATTAAAATAATTTTAACTACGGTGTAAAATTACATTGTAAAGTACATCCGTAGATAAAATAAAACTTATAACTGCGGTGTAAAATTACATTGTAAAGTACACCCGCAGACAAAAAAAAATGTTTTTTTAAAAAACGCAGTGTAAAAATTTTAACCTTAAAAAAACAATCAAACAACAATGCAGCTTACCTTAGGTAGGGTGCACTGAGAATGATTCGTCTTCCCCTTGCACAACAAGTCCCCTTACCCAAGACTCTCGCAGACCAATAGGTTTCCTAGTGACCATAATACTAGGTGGCGACTTCTAATAATTATAGTCGTAAATTTTACGGCTATATCACCCCCCATTTCACCGCGCGCTGTTGTCCCCCGAATCAAGGGGAGATGGCGGGACGCGAAGCGCGTCAAAAAATCGTCGTCGCGACAAATACATTCATCAAAAGTATTACTATTGAAAGGATTATTAGCACTACTACCAGTACCAACACCAATATTGTTAGTACTATCTCCAACTCCAACAAATTATTTCGATATCAGCACATGAAAATAATCTAAAAACACTAAAACAATTTAATTTAAAATTAATATTTAAATAAATACATGAGAACCAAGAAATTTTTATTATTAAAAAATGGTTTGTGCGTGCATTTAAAAAATTCTAATTTTCTTAATTTGATTTCCAAGCCATAACAACAAATTGTAAGTGATTCCAGGAGAGAGACAGAGGTAAGGGTTTCCACACTGTGGATCTCTTGGCTAGTTTAAAAAGACGTTGAAAGGTAAGGGTTTAGGGTCCATTTGAAATTGTGATGGTTTGATTTTTTAGATGTACCGTAACTTTAAAGAATATTTTTTTTATTATTGTTTAAACCTGTATTTTATTTTAAATTGTGGTGAAAATTTGGCTTTAAAAAAAAATATTTTTGTTTCAAACTACAATCACAAAAGCTGCTTCAATATCAAATACACTAAATCTTCATTCAATGATGTATTATTTTTAAATTGAGAATTTATCATTTAATTTGTGCATTTCTTTTAAAAATTAAATTCTATTTTATTTATGATTTCCTAACTTGTCGCAATACTTTTCTAATCATTTAGATTTATATTGTCTTAAGATTGATCATTGTGAGATTATTAGACTGAAGATACAGCTAGCTGCCCATTTGAAGTCCATAATCTAGACTAGTTTCAGGATTGAAGAGTCACGAGTTCATAATCCATACTCAAATCATAATGAATGCTGTACTCTATAATAGGTATTGAAGAGTCACGAGTTCCAAAACAATAAAATTACTAATCGGGTCCCAATGAGCTTAGATATTTTTCAATTGAATTCTTTTTTTCTTACTGTGCTTATTAGAAGAGACTACTGCAAGAGTTTTTGATCGATTGTACATAGACTTGTTGCATGGGCTAACAATTTTTTTTTTTTTTTGATCCTGAGCCTGACAACTAATCATGTTTATTGTATTCTGTGTTTTTTTCTGTCTCTGTCTCTCTCTCTAGATTAGCACTGAGTTACGTAGGGAAATGTAATGTTCAGATTAGCACTAATCATATTATAATTTTTTTTAAAAAATAAAAATATTTTACTTTTATTTTTATAAGTTTGTTTTTTTAAAGTTTTTTTATTTTAAACTATATTAAAATAATATTTTTATTTATTTTTTAAAAATTATTTTTGACATCGATAAATAAAAATAAATTAAAAATTTTTAAATAAAAAAATTAAAAATAAAAATATTTTTTATTTTCAAAATACCTTTAAAAAAGCAATGACAAACATGAAAATAAGGGCATAAACTCTTCTGGACGGACAAACAAGGATCCACATGTTCGCTGCAACACATTCGTGGGTGTTTGGCTCTACGGTGCGGCCTGCGTTGAGGCTCACCGCAAAGCCAAACTCATATTTTACTAAACAAGAAGGCAAAATTATTTTGCGGGCCCCATCAAAAAATTAGATTTCCAGCTGCAGTTGCAAAAACAACTGAGAGATGCTTTTGCATCTGCGGCACACTCTACCTCTACCTTAAACACACAGACATGAAAATCACACTGCCTTCTCCCTCACCTCCATCTCTCCCTCACGAAACCACACTCTACCTCTGCTGAGGTGAGGCTTTATTCGCGCCAGGTTATTGGTAAAGATGGATCAACATTATCGAGGGTCCAGTCCTCTTGCTTTTTTATTTTCATGTGAGTAAAGAGTGTTGTGTTGTATAACAAATATTTTTTTAAAGGAAATAAAAGTTACCTTTCACGGTATAAAGTTAGAATGATTTAAAAAAATATATATATTCTATCAAGTTTTTTATAATTTTTATTTTACTTTATTTTTAAAAATACTTTTTAATTTGTGATCATTTTATTTTTGTAGTACTTAATTTTTATTCTCTTCTAACAGAATAAGGTTTTTTATTTTTATTAAAATCACTCTTAGTTATATTAATTTTCATAATTATATAATAATTGGATAAATTACTCAAGTGTAATGAACAACTAGAGTTCATGATGAAATTACAAGTAGTTTGATGGAAGAATAAAAATGAGTGTGTAATTTAATTGAATTATTAATTACATTTTATAATTATGATAATTAAATCTACAATATTTAAAAAATATATGTGTGTCCTTTAAAATAATTTCACAAGTTCACAGCAATATAAAAAATATGGTAACCAAACAATACCGTGACACAATACCGTCGCTATCCATGTCGTATTATTATAAAAAAGAATGGGTGACACAATCCGCCCGTCACCCATTCTTTAAAAAAACAACAAAAAAGAAAGTGAAGGTGAGGGGGATTAGCCAAAAAAAAGAATGGGTGACACAATCCGCCCGTCACCCATTCTTTAAAAAAACAACAAAAAAGAAAGTGAAGGTGAGGGGGATTAGCCAAAAATAAGAATGGGTGACACATCGTCACATCCTATGCGCGTAGATAGGGGCCTAGAAGCTTCTGCACATAGGATGTGCTTTTGAAATTGATAGGAAGAAATTATTAAAAATTATCAGAAGAAATTATTAAAAATTATCAGAAGAAATTATTTTATTTTATTTTGGTTCAACTTCATTTCATTGACTGGTATTTCTTCTGAAATGATCACAAGTTCACAGAAGAAATTTAATAAAACCAGAAAACACACTAGCTTCTCTCGCTATAAATGCCCATCATGTCAGCACGATTTGGAATCTCACAATTCCTCGTTTCATTTCATCAACAACAACAAGAAGAAGAAGAGTTCGGCATCTTTGCTTATTGGATTCCAAACCACTTCTCTTCTTCTCTCTCTCTCTCTCTCTCTCTCGACATTTATCAATTAATTCTCCTTCTTCATCTCTGAATCATGCTGTGTTTACTAGCAGAAGTTGAAACTTTGGGGAGGATTAGGCACAAGAACATCGTGAGATTGTGGTGCTGTTGCAACACTGCAGATTGCAAGCTTCTGGTATACGAGTATATGCCAAATGGGAGCTTGGGGGATTTCTTGCATGGCAGTAAGGGAGGCTCGTTGGATTGGCCAACAAGGTACAAGATAGCTTTGGATGCAGCAGAGGGGTTATCTTATTTGCACCATGATTGTGTTCCTCCGATTGTTCATCGGGATGTGAAATCGAACAACATACTGTTAGATGCAGAATTCGGTGCCAGGGTTGCTGACTTTGGAGTTGCTAAAGCTGTTCAAGGAGTCAACAACAGAGGAGCAGAATCAATGTCTGTTATTGCAGGCTCCTGCGGCTATATTGCACCAGGTATTTCACTTGTGTCCGTATGAATTGTTAATACGAAGTAATCTGATCAAATCAAGATAGTTTTTGCATGCTTTAGCCAATCGATTAGGCTCCAAGATAGTTTTTGTTTGCTTTAGCTCATCGTTTAGGCTCCAAAAAGTCCCCGAGGATCATGCCGTGATGACAAAGAGCTTGAGATCTGTACAGCAGGTCTAGAGTTCGAGTCAGAACGTGCATCTTTTGTAAGACCTAGGATAGCCAGGGTTGTACTTGCTCACCTGGACCCATAAAATACGTTTTCCAGGGAATATGGTTTCTTGAATCCAAATATTTTTTTTTACGAGAATCAGTATAGTTTTTGCTTGCTTTAGCTAATCGTTTAGGCTCCAAAAAGTCCCTAATATCGTGGTGTGATTAAAGAGGGCTTGAGATCTGCACTGTAGGTCTCGAGTCCTAAAACAGTCAGGATTTTACTTGCTCGTCTGAGCTCGCAAAATACATTTTCCGAGAAGTTTAGGCTCCAAATCATTACTGTAATTGAATTAGTTTGAAATTGATTTGATGCAGAATACGCATATACTCTCAGAGTGAATGAGAAGAGCGACATCTATAGTTTCGGAGTAGTCATATTAGAGCTGGTGACAGGCAGACTCCCCGTAGATCCAGAGTTCGGAGAAAAAGACTTGGTGAAATGGGTTTGCGCCACCTTGGATCAAAACGGGGTGGATCATGTGATCGACACCAAGCTCGATTCACGTTACAGGGATGAGATTTCCAAGATTCTCGAAATCGGTCTCCGCTGCACCACCGCATGTCCAATCGCCCGCCCCTCAATGCGATGGGTGGTGAAAATGTTGCAGGAAGCTGGTGGCATGGGACACAAGCCTGAAGCTGACAAGAATGATGAGTGTGAGATCCCAGATTGTCTTAAAGAAGATAATGTGATAGGAAGTGGGGATTCTGGGAAAGTCCACAAGGCAGTGCTCAGCAATGGCGAGACTGTGGCGGTGAAGAAACAAAGTGGGGAGAGCAAGAAAGAACCCTCAAAAATACCTCCACGCCCTAAAAAAGCTTCAACCTCTAAAGCTTCAACCTCTAAAAAACGCTAAAGCCTAAAACACTAACTCTAAACCATAAAATAAAAATTATATAGTAGCGATATTGGACAAAATGCTGTCAGCCCCCCTTGCTTGGGGCTGGGCTCAGCCCGCCTGTGCATGGCTGGGCTGTCAGCCCGCCATGGATGGGCCAGGGCCGGCCCATTGACTCTATCTGGGCTTTAATCCCATTTACTCTCGGACTGGGCTTCAATTACACAAAATAAATTAACTCACCCCCCTAGTTCGACAATCTATCCTGTAATCACCAAAATAAAATATGAATCAGCGTGCAAAATCTTGATGGTTAATTAAAAAAAAGGTCATAAAATTGCGAAGACCATGCGTAAAGTAAATGACCGAACATATAAGCCCGTAATATTCCTCCTCACCTTCAAAAAAATGACCGAGCAAGGTGACTGCATTTCAAGAGAGAAGAGAAGGGTCAGCAGTGTTGATATTATACAAAATTGTAATATTAAGCTGACAGGTAGATTTAAACCCTTAACACATAAACGGAAACCATATTTTCAATAAAAGAAAATATTTTCAATAAACACACAGGGTGATTCGAGAAAGCAGAGTTACCTGTGGATTCTTCGGTCAACTTTTATACTTGCTGCGACAGTGTTCGTCGTCGGTGTTGTTTGGTTCTACTTCAAGCACCAGAATTTCAAGAAATTAAGAAAAGGAAGTTATCACCGTATCGAAGTGCAGGTCGCTCCATGAGATTGGTTTCAGTGAGTGTGAGACCCTAGATTTTCTTAAAGAAGATAAGGTGATCGGAAGTGGAGCTACCAATGTAAATCAGCCCTCCAAGCCTCCTATATTACACGAATGCCATTGTGAGATAAATAAAAAGGAATAATAGGAGGATAATAATGCAAATAGTAGCAGCGGTTAACTTAATGTAGACTTTCCCGCACGCTGCCACTGCTAAATATAACGACAGGAGTGGAGGAGGGTGGGTCCCACTGTGGAAACCCACGCTTACATGGTAAATGAACCGTCTCCCATTCATCTCTGAATCATGCTGTGTTTACTAGCACAGGTATGGGCTTCGTCTATACCGTAAGCTAGGCTACTTTTTTTATTTACATGTTCGGCTATTGGTTTTTATGGTGTAAATAATATTTTATTTAAAAAATATATATTTTCATACGTAACTGTTCAAAATATTTTCTGGGCATTTTAAAAATAACCGCTACTATTTTGTTTTTTTTTAAAAGAATTATACATGGGTTAATCTGCTAATAAAAATAAAATTGTTTTGCAAAATCCTTTATTTAAAAAACGGTTTAGTATAAAAAAAAAATCAACCCAATACATTGTTTGATACTGTATTTCAAAAATATTTTAAAAAAAATTAAATTTTTTGTATATTTATGTTTTACTTTAAATTATTATTTTTAGTGTTTATAGATCATTTTCATGTGCTGATATCAAAAATTATTTTTAAAAAATAAAATATATTATTTAATGCATTTCTGAACAAAAATCATTTTAAAAAACATGACACGTCAAGAACTGCCGAAGGTAACCGAGACCTCCTTATCAAGTCCCATGTGAATGCTGGAAGGAGATTGTCTGTTAGCTTCTGTCATTAAAGGACAAGACTTCATTACCAATTGGGATGCAAGTGATTTTTGGCATTTTTCATGTGATAATTAAAAGATCCAATTGCTCTAGCTGTTAATGGCATGGACCAACATTTTTCATGTAAAATGGAAAAATAAACTCTCATATGAATTTTATATTATTTATATGCTAATCATGTGATAATTAATTATCTCCAATTGCTCTAATTGGTAGTGGCATGGCCCATCAATTGTCATGTAAAATGGGAGCAAATTTTAAATAAATGATAAGGAGTGACATATGCACACCAACCAAAAAATATATAAAACAATACACTCTCATTTGAGTTTTATATTATTTATGTGTTAATTAAGTTATCATTAATTATTCGCTTTCATTTTAATTAATCATGAGAAGCAGACAAATTTACTTTAGATTCTAATATAAACTCTATTTTTTTTCTTCACAAAACAATTAAAAACCCTTTTTCAGCTTTATCAAATCCCGACACAAATAGAATCCAACCCGATGATAAATTTTTTTTATAACCGGAATGTTCGGGCCAACTTACACGCATCACAACTAATCTCCAAACTCATTGAACATCCTGCAAGTCCAGAGAGCAGGTAAGACATCGCGGGAACGACAGACGTACATGGTGGGGCTTGAACATCCCGATGATAACGTAATAATTGAGATAAACAGAAGAGCAAAATCATAAAGTAAGCAAATAATATCATTGCGGAAGAGGCTATTAATTGATTTTTTTTCAAGACTTTACAATTTTGTCAAGCATATTGTACAATATCGCTACTATATAATTTTTTTTATGGTTTAGAGTTAGTGTTTTAGGTTTTAGGGTCTTTTAGAGGTTGTTTTTAGAGGGGTTAGGGAGTTTTGAAAATTCAATGGTTTTTTTAGGAGTAGGGTTTAAGGTGTTTTAGATTTTAAATTTTATATTATTTTATAGCTTATGGTTTTTTAGGGTTTAGGGGTTAAGATATTTAGTGTTGGTTTTAGGTTTAGGGTTTTAAAGTACCTTTCAGCTTTTGGGCCATGCATGTCAAAAATGAATTTTGGAAATGAAAATGTTATGAATGGTTCTACGAGTCTCTCAATGATTTAACTATCCAAACAAAGTATATATATATATACATTAAAAAGAATATGGGCAGAAGATTCAAAATTGATTCTAGATTAATAGCAGTAATTGGTTATGAGAAGTTAAAGACAACTCTTTAAGAAAACAAAGCAAGACAAGAATGGCGTTACAGAAGTGATTTATGAAATTGCCTTCTGAACGCTTGATCAGATCAACCATAAGTCTTCTGTTAAAGAGAAAAGAGGTGGAATCACCAAAAATGGGTTTTGCTGCCATTACCCATTTATAGATCGCATTCTATTTCTAATGGCAACTGAGGTATTAAGGAATAATCTTGTCTAAAAATTTAAACTATTAAGTGAAACCCTAGAATATAATTTATATTATTCTCTAATACACATCCTCAAATGAAAGCTATTTGATCTTGAAACTTACATAGGACCACACTAACTTGTGCTTGTTTTTTCATCAAATACAATGAGTATGGTGGGATTCGAACTCGTGACCGTCAGGTCAACAAAGCTCTAATATCATGTTAAGGAACCATCTTATCTAAAAACTTGAGATGTTAGGTGATGCCACAGAATATGATTTATATTATTCTCTAACACACATCCTCAAGTGAAAACTTTTTGGGCTTTAAAACTTACACACAAGCTTACACTACCTTATGCTTGATTTTGATCAAATAGAACGAGTGTGGTGAGATTTGAAAGCCTTTTGGGCTTTGAAACTTACACACAAACTCACACTACCTTATGCTTGATTTTGATCAAATAGAACGAGTGTGGTGAGATTCGAAAGTCTTTTGGGCTTTGAAACTTACACACAAGCTCACACTACCTTATGCTTGATTTTGATCAAATAGAACGAGTGTGGTGAGATTCTAATTTGTGATCGTTGGATCAATAGGGATCTGATACCATATCAGAGAACTATCTCACTTAAAAATTAAAGTTGTTAGATGAGATTACATAATATAATTTATATTTTTTATGAGTATTGATTTATACCATTGTAAAATGAGACAACAACTTTTCCGGTAGGGAGACAAGTTGGCAATTCTTCCAGCCCAAGTTTGTGTCAAACAACTATCTCGATACTCTTCTACGCACAGTTTGCACCCCCGGCCGGCAAACCGTGATCCTACTCGTCCTCCTTCAAGATGGCCAAGTATCGGAGGCACAACGCCCTTCCCTCTTCTACACACACTATTTCAAATTTCTAAAATCAAATGTTTGTAATTAGCACCTGAATCTCATCCGAGTGTTAATCCAATTGAGTTTTCCATGTTTGAGTACTTGTCTTCGATGCCGTACGTGATTCCTCTCTCATTCCCTCTCTCGACTCGAATCAAGTCTGCCAAGTGATATATGGAAGAGAATGTTGAAACCAAGATAATCATTTCCATCTGTCCAGAGAAACCAGAGAAATCATGACCCGACCTGAGATTTCATAAGCTAGCTAGCAATGGCAGCACCGCACTGGAATACATAAATGATGAAGAGATGAAGCACCCCCAAGGTACATGATCAATCCATGCCAAAACCCTAACCTTGCTTTTCTGTGCCTGAAAGAACTTTCGAGCAGGGAAATTAATGGCTAATGAGAAGATATATTTGAAGAATAAAAGCTCATTTAGTGCCTGTTTGGCACTGCGGCCAAACCGGCGTTTGACCTTTTTTTTATTTTAAATGAATTTTTTTTAGTGTTTTTAGATCATTTTGATGTGCTGATGTCAAAAATGATTTTTAAAAAAATAAAAAAAAATATCATTTTGATATATTTCTAAACGAAAAGCACTTTCAAAAGCAACCGCAACCGCCCTCCCAAACAGGCTATTAATATATTCCATGCATCTAAGGCATTGAGTCTTTGATGATTTATCTTTATCTCTTCAAAAAAGAAACACCATTTTCTCTTACGAACTCCAAATGATTTATCTTAATCCTTAAAATCTGATAGAAATAAAAAAAAAATTATTTTTAAAGTAATTTACTTTCTACTCTTACCTTAATTTCCTCTCAGGCAGTTAATTTTTTTTTACTTATTAGTTTCCTATATGACCTGTTTATTGAGTCTTTGATGATCATATATATTAACTCGACAACTAATTTCATCAATTTTATATCATATTTTATATCAATTTTTTTATAATATATAAAATTGAAACTTTGGTTAGGAGCAGTCAAATTACTAGGTTGTCATTTGACAAACAACCCATGTATAATTAACCCTTGTTTAAGGAAACCCATCAACAATAAATATTTACCAACTCATTCATTGTCTCTTAATTAACTTGTTTGACAACAGTTACGAACAGGTTTGAATACTTAAAAACAAAAAAAAAAATCCCATCAACCTTGCACACAAGCTAGCTAAATTATCCTGGCTAACAAAAAACTGAAAAACCACCTCCTAAAATTCTGTATTTCTATCTGTCTTCATGCAAATTAACACAATAAATCCCTCAATTCCTCACAAAATCCTGAGCTGAATAAACAATTCAGAAAGAACAAGGAAATCGGAAGTGGGTTTACGTACGCCATGGATATTAAGGTATTGGTACAAGAAGGAGCAGAGATTGCACAGCCGTTTCTGGAAAATGCACTGCAAAAACCTGCAAAAACACCAGGTCAGAAGGCAATGAGGAAGACATTCAAAGGGACAGCTCATCTAGCCAGGCTTCTCCCTACAGGTTCAGTCCTCGCGTTCCAGATTCTGTCTCCGGTTCTAACCCATGAAGGCCAGTGTCGATCCATTACGAGCCAGACGATGACGCTATTTCTTCTAGCCATGTGCGGCTTGGCTTGCTTTCTCCTGTGCTTCACCGACAGCTTCAGGGACGGGCGGGGCAAGGTCCGGTATGGGATGGTGACGTTCAAAGGGTTGTGGATTATGGATTCTCCGGTGGAGCTCTCGCCGGAGGAGGCTGCTAAATATAAGCTGAGGTTTATCGATGTCTTGCATGCTTTCATGTCGATCCTGGTTTTTGGTGCAGTTTCGTTGTTTGACAAGAATGTTGTCAGATGTTTCTTTCCGACACCGACAGATGAGGCTAAGGATCTTCTTATTGCTGTGCCCGCTACGATTGGGGTCATCTGCAGCATCTTGTTTCTTGCGTTTCCTAGCAAACGCCATGGAATTGGCTGCCCTCTGTCGCGTAATTAATTAGGTCATCTTTTTTCTTCGATTGTTTTTAGGGTTCCTGTGAAAATTTTAATGCGAGTCGTTGTTGTTCTGAGCAGATTCAAAGAAATTAAAAACAAATATTTTTTTAATTAACGGGTTGTTTTTTTATTTGTTTACAAAAAATAATATTTTCTGTTTTTAATAACTAATTTTTTTTTTAAAAAAAGGGTTTTTTTGTTTAATATTTTTTTTGTTAATAACTGATTGTTGTTGCGATGTCGTGGTCGCACAAATACTGTGTTTACCGATGGAATCATCTACGGATAATATAATATTGCTGTCGCACGATTGTTTTTAGGGTTCCTGTGAAAATTTTAATGCGAGTCGTTGTTGTTCTGAGCAGATTCAAAGAAATTAAAAACAAATATTTTTTTAATTAACGGGTTGTTTTTTTATTTTTTTACAAAAAATAATATTTTCTGTTTTTAATAACTAATTTTTTTTTTTAAAAAAAGGGTTTTTTTGTTTAATATTTTTTTTTTTTAATAACTGATTGTTGTTGCGATGTCGTGGTCGCACAAATTAATTACCCTAGCTTAAAACAAATCAAACAAAATAGTATAGAGCAAGCAAGGGGTCGATCCCACGAGGACGATTTAGTTCAGATTTTCGTGCTATATTTTATGCAATTGGGGGGGTTGGAAGTTGTCTAGGCTAGGCTAAAACAAACTAAGCGAAAAATATATAAAACTGAAATTTATCAATAAAACAAACCTTGGTCGCAAATCAACATCCACCTACAGAAATAAGAACTGATCATGGAAACGACACATCAATTTATATTCTGAATATTTATCTCTTCTTAAAATTGGTTCGTTAACGGATCCGCCGTATAACTTACCCTAACCATCAAACAACCACAGTGTCCGCACTAGTAATTTGATTCAATGGTAGCATTAAAATCTAGATAAATTGATCGATTAAGAAACATAATTGTCTGCAATATATGTTTAGTTCGATTGAATGTTCTCCCTAATATTAATAACATAGATCCGCTACAATTATTAACTTAGTTGCTTCATAAGTTCATATACCACAACTCCGGTTTTGATATCAAACTTAGCAATTGATTGTCTACAATAATAACTTCGAGTCCGCTCTTAGCAATTAAATAAACAATCATAGGAAAATAAGCATAGGAGAACAAACATATTCATCATATAAACTGAAAAATTGAGGTAAAAATAGATCTCACAGTTCTTGAAATCTGAAGGTTTCCGTGTCCTTGCAACCAAGCAAAAGAGTCTAGCCTTGCATGTTTATTGAACAACTAAATAAAAAGATGAAAGAACACATGATTTAGGGTTTGGAGGAGGAAGATTTTGTGTTTTCTTTTGTGCTAGCCGCCACTTCCTTGCCCCTCTTTTCCTTTATATATGCTTAGAAACCCTAATGTCTATTTTACAAAATAGTCCTTCCTTAAGTTGGCAGAATTTAGTTGTCCCTTGTAAAATTCATATCTCCTTCATATGACATCGTTTTGAGCTGAAATTTGGAGCGTTTATAGGCCTTTGAGTCCTGAATCCACTCCAATTGAGTTTGCATCAATCCGACTTCTGTAGCTTGAGATATTGAAGTTGGAATGGAAAAGGGTCGACATTGGCAGAATGCGAGATTTGACTTTGCAGGATGCGATTTCCATGATCTTTCTCCTTTTATTTTTCTTGAATTACATTTCCAGAAAGGTATGGATGTTAGCTTTTCAGTTCCACTGGAATCACTTCATTTCGATCTCTAGAACTCACGCTCTGCACAAAACATCGACTGAACGTCAAATCTGCCAATTACCTCCAATTTACTCCTTTTTGCATCTTTCATCCAAAAATGCCTTCAAAACATAAAACAAAGAATATCAATGCATTTTATACACAAAACATATGCAAAACACTATGTAAATATGGATGAAACTATCAAATAATATGGTCGCATCAAATACCCCCACACTTAGCTCTTGCTCGTCCTCGAGAAAGGATAGGTAAAAAAAAACAAATTTTAATAAAAATAAAAAGTAAAAATAACCATGATCAATCTCTTAATCTCCCATCAATATCCAAGAATTCAAGCATTATAAATAAGAATACAACCGAGAAGGATAAAGAACATAAATCTTCATGAATTTGTTTACATACAAACTTCAAAACTCAATTACTCTTCGGGATTTAAAAGAAATCTATGCCATGCCAAAGTGATAGGTCCTCTCATTGATATACACTCCAACACTCATGTGTTTAGGGCTTATGTGTTTAAATCTCTCAAATTCAATCAATGAAGATGTTCTACCATAAGCTTGCTCTTCAATCTCATCTCCATTACTAAAATATTACAAACAATGCATGAATCAAAAGGTCTTATTTTCCGGTTGTAATGGGGCTAAGGTTAAGGTGAGGTAAAATAGAGTATAAGAAAAGGTTCAAACCAAAGAAAGTAGAGCATTCTGAAAAAAATATTTCAACCAAGACATTCCATCAAAACACATCAATTTTCAATCTTCAAGCACCAATGCTTAGCTTCTTTCGATTTCAAGCTCTTTTCTATTTCTTTTCTTTCTTTCTTTCTTTTTCTTTTTTTTGTTTTTGTTTTTCTTTTCTTTTTCTTTTTCTTTTTTTCTTTTTCTTTTGTTCTTTTTCACCTTTGGCAACTTTGCCCATCTTTTCATCAAGCATCACTTCTTCTTTCTTTTCACATAATTTCCAACCATAATTCCATGAGATATCACAAGTATATGCTCTACTAATCCTTGGCCAGGGGAAAAGAGGAAAACATATAAAAAGTTTAAGGCTTATACATGGGTAAAGCAAAGAAAGGATAAACAAGCTCAAAAGGGGCTCACTAAAGATAATATGCTTTAGGTTGGCTTTTTGGCTCAAGTGGTTAAAATTCCTAATGCCTTTATCATCTTCATGCATATATGTAATGCGAATGTAATCTCAACAAGATATGAAGCAAGTTCTAGAGATACATATCATTGAAAGAACGCACAATCAAAGAATATAATGTTGAAGGCTCAAAAGCTTACATTGGTATAACACTATAAAGTCAACATGGCATATTTTCAGAGTCAATCCCTAAACCAATTAAACATTAAAACTTGCATGCACACTCATTCATTTGATTTATATATTCATCTATCTCACTTAATTCTCATACATAATACTCATATTCTCAAAAACCAATGGGAGTTAAAAAGACCAAACAATTCTTTTTTTTTTTTAAAACAACAAAGAAAACTAAAATTCTCCCAATACCCCCACACTTAAAACACAACATTGTCCTCAATGTTGAAATAAAAGCAAAGGAACATAAGAGAATGATAGAAAATATATTAAAATGCTAAAAAAAAATAAAAGATAAGGAAAAAGAAAGCAAATCTGATTTTTTTTTTTTTTGGTGTTGGGTTGCCTCCCAGTAAGCGCTTTTGTTTTATGTCATTGGCTTGACATGTGGCATGCTCATTCTTCATAGATTGGTTCAGCTAACTCTATAGAAGCGGTGAGTTCTGTCGTCCAACCTTCATAGAAAGGTTTCAAACGATGCCCATTTACCTTGAGTACTTTGTTGGTTTCTAAACTTGTAATTTCAACTGCACCATAAGGAAAAACATTAGAAACAACAAAGGGTCCAATCCAACGAGAGCGCAATTTTCCAGGAAAAAGTTTCAAACGCGAATGATAAAGAAGGACTTTTTCTCCAACATGAAACTCCTTTCTTGTAAGCATTCGGTCATGAAGATTCTTAGTCTTTTCTTTGTAAATCCTTGCATTCTCGTAAGCATCATTTCGAATCTCTTCCAACTCTTGTAGTTGCAGTTTTCTTGCAATCCCAGCAGCATCATAATCCATGTTACATTGTTTAATGGCCCAAAAAGCTTTGTGTTCAAGCTCCACCGGTAGATGACATGCTTTCCCATAAATCATTCTATAAGGTGACATTCCTATAGGTGATTTATAAGCAGTCCGATAAGCCCAAAGTGCATCTCCAAGACGTAGACTCCAATCTCGCCGATTAGGTTGCACTGTTTTCTCCAAAATGGATTTGATCTCTCTATTTGAAATTTCAGCTTGCCCATTCGTTTGAGGATGATATGCTGTGGAAGTTCGATGAGTTACATGATATTTGCGTAGCAATGCTTCCATGGAACGATTACAGAAATGAGTGCCACGATCGCTAATGATAGCTTTAGGGATTCCAAACCTGTCAAATATGTGAGTCCTGACAAAATCTAAAACAACCTTAGCATCGTTAGTTCGTGTGGCTTTCGCCTCAATCCATTTAGACACATAATCAACAGCAAGAAGAATATAAAGATTGCCACAAGAAGAAGGAAATGGACCCATAAAGTCAATACCCCAAACATCAAAAATTTCACTTACAAGAATATTCGTTAAAGGCATTTGATTCTTATGAGTGATATTACCTGTTCTTTGGCATTTTTCACATGATTTGCAGAAGTGATATGCATCTTTAAAAATAGAAGGCCAATAGAAACCACTTTCAAGTACCTTGTGGGCTATTCTTTTTGCTCCAAAATGCCCACCACAAGAATGAGAATGACAAAAAGTGAGAATGGAATGAAATTCATCTTGTGGTACACACCTCCTAACTACTTGATCCGCACAAAATTTCCAAAGGTAAGGATCGTCCCAAAAATAATATTTAGCATCAGCTCGTAACTTATCTTTTTGGGGTTTAGACAAACCTGGAGGGAATTTTTTGGTGACTAAATAGTTTACCAAATCAGCATACCATGGTCTTATAGAGGAATGCAACATATACAGCTGCTCATCAGGGAATGTCTCTCTTATTGTTTCGATCTGTATATCCTCGGTCCTCAGTCGGCTCAAGTGATCAGCCACATGGTTTTCAGCACCTTTTTTGTCTTTGATCTCAAGATCGAATTCTTGTAAAAGCAAGATCCACCTAATCAGTCTTGGTTTGGACTCCTTCTTCTTCAAAAGATACCTGAGAGCTGCATGGTCAGTAAAAACAATGACTTTTGTACCAAGTAGATATGACCTGAATTTTTCAAGAGCAAACACCACTGCAAAAAGTTCCTTTTCAGTTGTATGGTAATTGCATTGTGCTCCATCCAACATACGAGAAGCATAGGCGATAACATGCAAATTCTTCCCAATTCTTTGCCCAAGCACAGCTCCTACCGCATAGTCACTCGCATCACACATTATCTCAAAAGGTTCATCCCAATTTGGTGGTTTGATGATAGGGGCAGATGTGACACATCTCTTAAGCTCATCATGGGCATCTTTACATGCTTGATCAAACACAAAATCGACTTCTTTGGCTAATAGTTTGCACAAGGGTGTCGTAATCTTCGAGAAATCTTTGATAAAGCGTCGATAGAAACCTGCATGGCCTAGAAAAGAACGAACTTCCCTCACGCATGAGGGGTAAGGCAATGATGAAATAACATCTATCTTAGCTTTATCAACCTCTAATCCACGTGAAGACACAACATGCCCAAGAACTATTCCTTGTTCTACCATAAAATAACACTTTTCATAGTTCAAGACAAGGTTAGTTTCAATGCACTTTTTCAAGATTAAAGATAAATTTTCTAGACATTTATCAAAAGAATCACCATACACCGTGAAATCATCCATAAAAACCTCGATTATTCTTTCAACATAGTCAGAAAAAATACTCATCATGCATCTTTGAAAAGTTGCAGGAGCATTACAGAGACCAAAAGGCATTCTCCTATATGCATATGTACCAAATGGACATGTAAATGTAGTCTTTTCTTGATCCTCAGGATTAATAACAATCTGATTGTATCCACTATATCCATCAAGAAAGCAATAAAAAGACTTACCTGCTAGGCGTTCAAGCATTTGATCCATGAATGGTAATGGGAAATGATCTTTGCGTGTAGAAAGATTGAGCTTTCTATAATCAACACACATTCTCCATCCACTCGAGATGCGAGTAGGAATGAGCTCATCATTTTTGTTTTTCACCAACGTGATTCCGGTCTTTTTGGGCACCACATGGATTGGCGCGACCCATTTACTGTCAGTGATGGGGTAAATGACTCCTGCATCTAACAGTTTCAAAATTTCAGCTTTCACTACCTCCATCATAGGCGGGTTCAACCTCCTTTGCATTTCCCTTGTTGGTTTTGTGTTGTCCTCCAATAGTATGTGATGCATACATATTGAGGGACTAATGCCCTTGATGTCGGCTAAAGTCCATCCAATGGCCGTCTTGTGATCACACAACAACTTCACAAGTTTTTCCTCTTGCATACTTGTCAAACCTTTTGCTATGATAACGGGAAGTGTATTGTTGTCGACAATGAATACATACTTCAAATTATCGGGCAAAGGTTTTAATTCTAACTCAGGGGCCTGTAAAATAGATGGCAAAAGCTTTTTATGTGAGAGTACTAAATCAACAAAGACATTACCATGGGGAACGGTTTGCAAAGCTTTTAAGGCCAATACTGATTCGTGCACGTTTTGGGGAACACACACGTTCCTCTCCATCTCTTCTATCTTGGTGAAATCATAGCCATAGCTCAAAGCTATGCTTAATCCGTCTTCGCAATCAAAATCACAAACTTGCTGCACACACTTATCAATTTGATCATAGCATGTGATAGAATAAACATTGCTATAAGGATATTTCATTGCATCATGAAAATTGAATTCAATGTTTTCATCTCCTACCTCCATAGACAAGGTATCCTTACCACAATCAATCTTTGTGTTGGCGGTTTTCAAGAATGGTCTCCCAAACAATATAGGAGTGCTAGTTGATGAATCACAAGAATCATGTTCCATATCAAGAATATAAAAATCACATGGAATAACCAAACTATCAATCTTGACTAGGACATCTTCTATCACACCAAGTGGGTAAACAAAACTACGATCCGCAAGTTGTATTACAATGCTAGTTTTATTCAAAGGCTCAAGACTAAGAGAATCATAAACATGTTTGGGCATAACACTAATGGATGCACCTAAATCGCATAAAGCTCTTTTAAAACTAGCATTACCAATAACACATGGGATAGTAAACGCACCTGGGTCTTTTTGTTTCAAAGGCAGATTCTTTTGAACAACGGCAGATACAACTTCACCCATACTTACCGTTTCATGACCTTTCAGTTTGAAAGCTCTCTTGGTAGTACACAACTCCTTCAAGAATTTTGCATATTTGGGAATTTGCTTGATAGCATCAAGCAAAGGAATGTTCAGTTCCACTTTCTTGAAAACCTCTAAGATCTCTTTTTCTTTGTCTTCTTTCTTTGACCTAGAAGAACTCACAGGAAAGGGTGGATTTGTTTTAAAATTGGAATTAATTGAGTGAAAAGTTACTTTTGGAGTGTTTGTCTTTGTTTCTTTTTGTGGAGGAGGATGTTCTTTCTTTGTACTCAATTCAGTTTCTATCTCTTCTTCCTCCTCCATCTCAATTTGTTTCAACTTTTTCTCTTCAAGTTCTTTCCCACTTCGCAGCATGATAGCACTAACATTCTCTTTTGGATTCAATGCTTGGGAGGGCAACTTTCCATTTATTTGTGATTCCAATTTCCCTACAGTTGAAGCTACTTGCCCCATTTGCTTTTCCAAGTTGTGAATACTTGACCTTGTTTCCTGTTGAAAAGACATGACATTTTGTTGCAAGGTCACAGTGTTAGAAGCCAAAGTTTTCATCATCTCACGAAGATCATCATTGGATGACGACCCCATAACATTGGAGTTGGTGAACGGAGCAGGTTGTCTTGCTTGATAATTTTGTTGGGGCTGAAATCCATGTGGATGGAACTGTCGGCCTGGATTGCCTTGTTGGGATGGGTTGCTGTAGCGTAAGTTGGGATGATCTCTCCATCCGGGATTGTACGTGTTGGAAAAGGGATCATATTTACGCTGGGGCTGTCCGTTGAATGCTCCATCAATTGCATGAGCTTGTTCAATGTAATCTTCTTGCATTGTTGGGCACATATCCGAAGCATGTCCTTGTAAGGAGCATATGTTACAAACTTTCACCTGCTGCACATTTCCACAAGCCAAAGAACGCACAAGAGAAGTAAGATCATTAACTTTATTTTCAAGGTTAGAAATACTTACCTCATTTACTCTTTTGTTGGAGAGGTCTCCACGAGTGCCAAACTGTTTTGAGTTGGCTGCCATGTTTGAGATCAATTGGCGTGCAGCCTCGGGTGTCTTATCCACCAATGCGCCTCCACTTGCAGCATCAATGATACTACGGTCAGTAGGCATCAATCCTTCATAGAAATATTGAATGAGCAGCTGATCGGGTATTTGATGATGAGGGCATTGAATACATAGTTGCTCAAATCTTTCCCAATACTCGGAAAGTGTCTCTCCATGAGATTGTCGAATCCCACATAGTTCTTTCCTTATATTGGCAACTCGAGATGCTGGAAAATATTTCTCCAGGAAAATCTTCTTCATAGCATTCCAAGTTCCAATAGATCCTGGGAGAATAGAGAAAAGCCATGCCTTTGCTGCCCCCTTCAAAGAGAAAGGGAAAGCTTTCAACTTAACTTGTTCTTCATCAACTCCATTCGGTTTCATGCCAACACAAACCATATGGAACTCCTTGAGATGAGTATGAGGATCTTCTCCTGCAAGACCATTAAATGTTGGTAACAAATGTATAAAACCAGATTTGAGCTCAAGGTTTACATTATTGTCAATGTTTATGCACAATGGTTGATTTTCCACGTTAGGAGCAGCAAGCTCCTTGAGAGTTTGTTGTCGTGCAATAGCCATGGTGTTGAGGCGAGCTTCCTTTCTCAACCTGCGTAAAGTGCTTTCTATTTCAAGATCAATCTGCACTTGAATTTGATTAGCAGAACGGGTTACAGGCATAAATCGCAAAGAAAACTCAAAAGAAACCAAGCACACAAGAGATTGAAGACAACGCAATAGGCAATAGAATCCTACGCTAGAAAACTAAAAGTGTCCAGAACCCTTAGCAACCGACAGAATTCGGCCTAAACAAGGTGGGGCTAGTGACCAAAGGTCACTAGTTCTTCTCAGAACGTCGTTTTCCTTCAGAAAACAAAATATCAATACTTAATTCCACCAAAAAATCTGTTTTGAACAGTACCGCCGCAAACACAAATATGATTTTTCCTTTTTTTTTATTATTTTTTTTTATTTTTTACTTTTTTTTTTCAGAATAAATAAAAATAACAGCAAGTAGAATAAATCACAGCACAACACAAGAACACAAGAATCAACTAAAATCACGTCCCCGGCAACGGCGCCAAAATTTGTTGCGATGTCGTGGTCGCACAAATTAATTACCCTAGCTTAAAACAAATCAAACAAAAAAGTATAGAGCAAGCAAGGGGTCGATCCCACGAGGACGATTTAGTTCAGATTTTCATGCTATATGTTATGCAATTGGGGGGGTTGGAAGTTGTCTAGGCTAGGCTAAAGCAAACTAAGCGAAAAATATATAAAACTGAAATTTATCAATAAAACAAACCTTGGTCGCAAATCAACATCCACCTACAGAAATAAGAACTGATCATGGAAACAACACATCAATTTATATTCTGAATATTTATCTCTTTCTTAAAATTGGTTCGCTAACGGATCCGCCGTATAACTTACCCTAACCATCAAACAACCACAGTGTCCGCACTAGTAATTTGATTCAATGGCAGCATTAAAATCTAGATAAATTGATCGATTAAGAAACATAATTGTCTGCAATATATGTTTAGTTCGATTGAATGTTCTCCCTAATATTAATAACATAGATCCGCTACAATTATTAACTTAGTTGCTTTTCAGTTCCACTGGAATCACTTCATTTCGATCTCTAGAACTCACGCTCTGCACAAAACATCGACTGAACGTCAAATCTGCCAATTACCTCCAATTTACTCCTTTTTGCATCTTTCATCCAAAAATGCCTTCAAAACATTAAACAAAGAATATCAATGCATTTTATACACAAAACATATGCAAAACACTATGTAAATATGGATGAAACTATCAAATAATATGGTCGCATCAATTGTTGTTTTTTTTTCAAATCTGATTTTTTTTTTAAGAACTTTTTTTTAAAAAAAAAAGGTTTTTATGTTAAAAAATTGATTTTTTTTTACTAGCTGGTTGTTGTTTTTGGTTTTACAAAAAACAAGAATTTTTTTTTGATAACTGAGGTGTCCAGGGCAACTTGCGTGCACCACGACTAATCTCCGGATTCACTTTTTTTTTTTAATTTATTCCTATTTTGATTTGCCACTTATACATTTTTTTCCTTAACCGAGGTGTCCGGGTCAGCTTATGCGCACCACGACAATTATTGTTATTTTCTAGAATACCTAAAAGAGATCGCAATTGCAAAAAGTTATGAATATATATATTTTAAGGTGTTCATATGAAATAAATAGCAAAATATATAATTAGTCTAAAATATTTATCAGAGAAAAAATCACAAATAGTTATTATCATTATTTTAAATGCACTAATATGAAATAAATAGCAAAATCTATAATTAGTGTAACATATTTATAAAGAAAAAAACTTACGAATAATTATTGTCATTATTTTCAATGCCTTAACATCTAGTTATATTTTTTCAAAAAACACATTAAAATGAAACATATTTTATTTTTGTGCTCTTTTGTTCAAGTGTATTTCTGAAAAAAAAAATATGGATTTTTAATATTTAAGATCTAATATTACTTGGAAAAAAATACAACTCAAAAAAACAAAAGGTAAACAAATTTGCCTACATTATATACAATTAAAAAATATATAAGGCACTTTCTGTTTCGACTACACTGTTCTTTTAAGACAGCAAATAAGTAATTATAGCACGCAAAAAATATATATTCCTTTTTTGAAAAATATTGCAATGTTTTTATTTATAATGTGTCAGATCTAATATTACTGGGGAGAAAAGGCAACTCATATTGTTTTTTTTTAACAAATTTACCTAGGTTATCTACAATTCAAAAATATAAAAATTACTTCCCATTGCGATCACACTATATAATATGTGAGACTAAGTATATGTGTTTAATATTTATTTAATATTATCGCCTAAAAATATATAAAGAGAGAAAAAAAAATGACCTACGATTTCTTGAAAAAAACAATTAATATCGGCATTCTTAAAGATATTGAATATAATAATATGATGAATAAATCTTATAAAAAAAACTTTCGCTTTGAATTTAAATTTATATTTTAGACCCTTTGTTTGTTTCTTTTAAGAAACGGTGACCTTTTTTCACATGTATTTTTGATTTTTTACTGTCCAACTCAATTGTTCTTTTTTAACCGGGTTTCTTTTGTTATTTTGTTTTTTTAACCAGAGTATCCGTGACAACAAATTTCTTAGAAATCATTTCACCTTCTTAGCAAATTTTCTAAGAAATTTTATCAAAAGTTTTTTAGCAATAACAATATTCAATCACATTTTTGTTGAAAAAAACCATTTTTTGCATATTTTATCAATTACAATTATACTAATTAAATATTAAAATAACAGAATACAACATTTATAAAATCAATTAATTTTCTACATAGATAAAAATGCCCAGCGAAGCGGGCCAATCAGCTCGTATATCTAAAAGAGGTAGGCCTTTTTAACAGTAATTTTTACTGTTCATGCAGACTGAAAACACTGTGGACTGGATATTTATCTCCCTGCTTCGCGCGAGTTTGTGCTCCTTTTTTTTTTTACACAGGCACCCTTTTTGTATTTTTTATGGTGGAAATGGACAGATGGGGGGCTTTGGCCAAGTGGTTGTCTCGCGCGCTGCCAACACAGGCGCGCGCGAGTTCGAGACGCTCGGCCACCAAATTGTTTTTTCGTTTTTTTTTTTTTTTAAATAACTCATGTCCTTATCACCAGCTATAATCCACCAGCAATTGAGACATAAAGAGATGAACATGTTGGCTTTAATGTGGCGTGCTTTAAGTGGTTTTTATTTATTTATTTTTTCAGCGGCCTACAACACCGGTTGAAAACAAATTTTAAACACTATTTAATGGAATAAAAATATATATAATCAACTGTTTTTATTGGTTAACATAAAAAGTAGACAATGATGTGTTTGGAACTACTATAATTATTGATTTGAAAATGTTTTTTTTTAATATATTAAAATAAAATTTATTTTTCATTTATCTTAATGTTTAATTAATTAAATATTTACAAAATCAAACATCAATTAAATATTTATAAGTTTGTTTAACACAATAATAATAATAATAATAATAATAATAATAATAATAATAATAATAATTTAATTGTTTTTCTTACTTGCTTCTTTGATAATGTTTTTTATTTTTTTTTCTTCGGATAATTTGATAAAAAAATTTTTTGTCAGTAATAACAATGATAATTTTTATTTTTATTTTTATTTTTATTTTATGTCTTTGTTTTATCTTTTATACAAGTTTCTAGCATTTTTTTAGTCTTTCATTTATTTTTGTTTCTTTCATAATAATAATAATAATAATAATAATAATTTAATTATTTCTCTTACTTACTCTTTGGTTAATTTGTGTAGATAATTTGATCATTTTTATTATTTTAATAGTAAGAGCAATGATAATTTTAGATTTTCAAACTTTGATTTTGCTATTGTTATACTAGGGGGTGTTGAGCTATTTTATTATATTAAATTTCGCATAAATAAATATTATATTGTTATTTGGATCCAGCAAATCCTATAAAAAAAATTTACTCAGCTCGCAACGTAGAACATATATTTTTTTAAATTTTCAAATTAAATGATTTTTTCAGCTAATATTTTTTTTTGTTTTGTCATCTATTATAATTTTTTATGTGCTCTTTTTTTTTATTGGTTTTATTGTTATTATTTTCAAGTTAAATGATTTTTTTTCCTGATAATTATGATGTTTTTTTTTTAAAGTTATTATGATTTTTTGTTCTTTTATTTATTTTTGTTCTTTATTCATCATTAACACAATAATAATAATAATAATAATAATAATAATAATAATAATAATAATAATAATAATAATAATATATTCTTTTTCTTGCTTGCTCTTTTGTTAATGTTTTTGAATGTTTTTTCTTTCGGGATAATTTGATAATTTTAATTGTTTTTGCAATAATAGCAATAGTCATTTTGTATCTAATATTACTGGGGATAAAAGATAACTCAAGAACAAAAAATAGATAAATTTACCTAGGTTATCTACAATTAAAAAACGATACAAGTCACTTTTGTCTCGATTACACTGTTCCTTTTAAACGGCAAACAAGTAATTATTATATGTTTTAATATTTATTGCATATTATCGCCTAAAAATATATAAAGAGATAAAAAAAATGACCTCGGATTTTTTTCAGGAAAAAAATTAATATCAGCATTCTTAAATACATTTAATATAATAATATGATGAATAAATCTTATAAAATAAAATAAAAATTCACTTTGAATTTTAATTTTGTGCTCTTTTGTTCAAGTTTATTTCTCAAAAAAAAAAATGGATTTTTCATATTTAAGATCTAATATTACCCGGGAAAAAATACAGCTCAAAAAAACAAAAAATAAACAAATTTGCCTAGATTATCTACAATTAAAAAATATACGAGGCACTTTCCATTTCGACTACACTGTTCTTTTTAGACGGCAAATAAGTAATTATAGCACGCAAAAAGTTTATATTTCTTTTTTAAAAAAAAATGCAATATTTTTATTTATAATGTGTCAGATCTAATATTACTGGGGAAAATAGGTAACTCATATTTTTTTTTACAAATTTACCTAGGTTATCTACAATTAAAAAAATATAAAAATCACTTCCCATTTCGATCACACTATATAGTATGTGACCTATGATTTCTTGCAAAAAATAATAATATCGGTATTCTGAAATATATCTAATATAATAATATGATGAATAAATCTTATAAAAAAAAACTTTGGCTTTGAATTTAAATTTATATTTGAGACTCTTTTTTTTTTCTTTTAAACAACGGTGACCATTTTTTTCACATGTATTTTTTATTTTTTAGTGTCCAAGTCAATTGTTCTTTTTTAACCGGGTTTTTTTTTGTTTTTTTTTTAACCAGAGTATCCGTGACAACAAATTTCTAATAAATCATTTCACCTTCTTAGCAAATTTTCTAACAAATTTTATCAAAAAAAATTTAGCAATAGCAATATTCAATCACATTTTAGTTGAAAAAAACCATTTTTAACAGATTTTATCAATTACAATTATACTAATTAAATATGAAAATAATAAAATACAACATGTATAAAATCAATCAATTTTCTATATAGATAAAAAAACCCAGCGAAGCGGGCAAATCGGCTCGTTCATCTCTGAATCATGCTGTGTTTACTAGCACAGGTATGGGCTTCGTCTATACCGTAAGCTAGGCTACTTTTTTTATTTACATGTTCGGCTATTGGTTTTTATGGTGTAAATAATATTTTATTTAAAAAATATATATTTTCATACATAACTGTTCAAAATATTTTCTGGGCATTTTAAAAATAACCGCTACTATTTTGTTTTTTTTAAAAAGAATTATACATGGGTTAATCTGCTAATAAAAATAAAATTGTTTTGCAAAATCCTTTATTTAAAAAACGGTTTAGTATAAAAAAAAATCAACCCAAGACATTGTTTGATACTGTATTTCAAAAATATTTTAAAAAAAATTAAAATTTTTGTATATTTATGTTTTATTTTAAATTATTATTTTTAGTGTTTATAGATCATTTTCATGTGCTGATATCAAAAATTATTTTTAAAAAATAAAATATATTATTTAATACATTTCTGAACAAAAATCATTTTAAAAAACATGACACGTCAAGAACTGCCGAAGGTAACCGAGACCTCCTTATCAAGTCCCATGTGAATGCTGGAAGGAGATTGTCTGTTAGCTTCTGTCATTAAAGGACAAGACTTCATTACCAATTGGGATGCAAGTGATTTTTGGCATTTTTCATGTGATAATTAAAAGATCCAATTGCTCTAGCTGTTAATGGCATGGACCAACATTTTTCATGTAAAATGGAAAAATAAACTCTCATATGAATTTTATATTATTTATATGCTAATCATGTGATAATTAATTATCTCTAATTGCTCTAATTGGTAGTGGCATGGCCCATCAATTGTCATGTAAAATGGGAGCAAATTTTAAATAAATGATAAGGAGTGACATATGCACACCAACCAAAGAATATATAAAACAATACACTCTCATTTGAGTTTTATATTATTTATGTGTTAATTAAGTTATCATTAATTATTCGCTTTCATTTTAATTAATCATGAGAAGCAGACAAATTTACTTTAGATTCTAATCTAAACTCTATTTTTTTTCTTCACAAAACAATTAAAAACCCTTTTTCAGCTTTATCAAATCCCGACACAAATAGAATCCAACCCGATGATAATTTTTTTTTTATAACCGGGATGTTCGGGCCAACTTACACGCATCACAACTAATCTTCAAATTCATTGAACATCCTGCAAGTCCAGAGAGCAGGTAAGACATCGCGGGAACGACAAACGTACATGGTGGGGCTTGAACATCCCGATGATAACATAATAATTGAGATAAACAGAAGAGCAAAATCATAAAGTAAGCAAATAATATCATTGCGGAAGAGGCTATTAATTGATTTTTTTTTTCAAGACTTTACAATTTTGTCAAGCATATTGTACAATATCGTTACTATATAATTTTTTTTATGGTTTAGAGTTATTGTTTTAGGTTTTAGGGTCTTTTAGAGGTTGTTTTTAGAGGGGTTAGGGAGTTTTGAAAATTCAATGGTTTTTTTAGGAGTAGGGTTTAAGGTGTTTTAGATTTTAAATTTTATATTATTTTATAGCTTATGGTTTTTTAGGGTTTAGGGGTTAAGATATTTAGTGTTGGTTTTAGGTTTAGGGTTTTAAAGTACCTTTCAGCTTTTGGGCCATGCATGTCAAAAATGAATTTTGGAAATGAAAATGTTATGAATGGTTCTACGAGTCTCTCAATGATTTAACTATCCAAACAAAGTATATATATATATATATATATATATATATATACATTAAAAAGAATATGGGCAGAAGATTCAAAATTGATTCTGGATTAATAGCGGTAATTGGTTATGAGAAGTTAAAGACAACTCTTTAAGAAAACAAAGCAAGACAAGAATGGCGTTACAGAAGTGATTTATGAAATTGCCTTCTGAACGCTTGATCAGATCAACCATAAGTCTTCTGTTAAAATGAAAAGAGGTGGAATCACCAAAATGGGTTTTGCTGCCATTACCCATTTATAGATCGCATTCTATTTCTAATGGCAACCGAGGTGTTAAGGAATAATCTTGTCTAAAAATTTAAACTATTAAGTGAAACCCTAGAATATAATTTATATTATTCCCTAATACACATCCTCAAATGAAAGCTATTTGATCTTGAAACTTACATAGGACCACACTAACTTGTGCTTGTTTTTTCATCAAATACAATGAGTATGGTGGGATTCGAACTCTTGACCGTCAGGTCAATAAAGCTCTAATATCATGTTAAGGAACCATCTTATCTAAAAACTTGAGATGTTAGGTGATGTCACAGAATATGATTTATATTATTCTCTAACACACATCCTCAAGTGAAAACCTTTTGGGCTTTAAAACTTACACACAAGATTACACTACCTTATGCTTGATTTTGATCAAATAGAACGAGTGTGGTGAGATTTGAAAGCCTTTTGGGCTTTGAAACTTACACACAAACTCACACTACCTTATGCTTGATTTTGATCAAATAGAACGAGTGTGGTGAGATTCGAAAGTCTTTTGGGCTTTGAAACTTACACACAAGCTCACACTACCTTATGCTTGATTTTGATCAAATAGAACAAGTGTGGTGAGATTCGAATTCGTGATCGTTGGATCAATAGGGATCTGATACCATGTCAGAGAACTATCTCACTTAAAAATTAAAGTTGTTAGATGAGATTACAGAATATAATTTATATTATTCTCGAGTATTGATTTATACCATTGTAAAATGAGAAAACAACTTTTCCGGTAGGGAGACAAGTTTGCAATTCTTCCAGCCCAAGTTTGTGTCAAACAACTATTACCCAGTTATCACCCCCGGCCGGCAAACCGTGATCCTACTCGTCCTCCTTCAAGATGGCCAAGTATCGGAGGCACAACGCCCTTCCCTCTTCTACACAAACTATTTCAAATTTCTAAAATCAAATGTTTGTAATTTACACCTGAATCTCATCCGAGTGTTAATCCAATTGAGTTTTCCATGTTTGAGTACTTGTCTTCGATGCCGTGATTCCTCTCTCATTCCCTCTCTCGACTCGAATCAAGTCTGCCAAGTGATATATGGAAGAGAATGTTGAAACCAAGATAATCATTTCCATCTGTCCAGAGAAACCAGAGAAATCATGATCCAACCTAAGCTGGCTAGCAATGGCAGCAGCGCACTTGAATATATACATAAATGATGAAGAGATGAAGCACCCCCAAGGTACATGATCAATCCATGCCAAAACCCTAACCTTGCTTTTCTGTGCCTGAAAGAACTTTCGAGCAGGGAAATTAATGGCTAATGAGAACATATATTTGAAGAATAAAAGCTCATTTAGTGCCTGTTTGACACTGCGGCCAAACCGGTGTTTGACCTTTTTTTTCATTTTAAATGAATTTTTTTTAGTGTTTTTAGATCATTTTGATGTGCTGATGTCAAAAATAATTTTAAAAAAAATATCATTTTGATGTATTTCTAAACGAAAAGCACTTTCAAAAGCAACCGCAACCGCCCTCCTAAACAGTCTATTAATATATTCCATGCATCTAAGGCATTGAGTCTTTGATGATTCATCTTTATCTCTTCAAAAAAGAAACACCATTTTCTCTTACGAACTCCAAATGATTTATCTTTATCCTTAAAATCTGATAGAAATAAAAAAAAAATTATTATTTTTAAAGTAATTTACTTTCTACTCTTACCTTAATTTCCTCTCATGCAGTTAATTTTTTTTACTTATTAGTTTCCTATATGACCTGTTTATTGAGTCTTTGATGATCATATCCTATTATCAAATATCTTAACTCGACAACTAATTTCATCAATTTTATATCATAGTTATTAAACTTATATATATATATATATATATATATATATATATATATATATATATATATATATATATATATAATTGAAACTTTGGTTAGGAGCAGTCAAATTACTAGGTTGTCATTTGACAAACAACCCATGTATAATTAACCCTTGTTTAAGGAAACCCATCAACAATAAATTTTTACCAACTCATTCATTGTCTCTTAACTTGTTTGACAACAGTTACGAACAGGTTTGAATACTTGAAAACAAAAAAAAATCCCATCAACCTTGCACACAAGCTAGCTAAATTATCCTGGCTAACAAAAAACTGAAAAACCACCTCCTAAAATTCTGTGTTTCTATCTGTCTTCATGCAAATTAACACAATAAATCCCTCAATTCCTCACAAAATCCTGAGCTGAATAAACATTTCAGAAAGAACAGAGGAAATCGGAAGTGGCCGGGTTTACGCCATGGATATTAAGGTATTGGTACAAGAAGGAGCAGAGATTGCACAGCCGTTTCTGGAAAATGCACTGCAAAAACCTGCAAAAACACCAGGTCAGAAGGCAATGAGGAAGACGTTCAAAGGGACAGCTCATCTAGCCAGGCTTCTCCCCACAGGTTCAGTCCTCGCGTTCCAGATTCTATCTCCGGTCTTAACCCATGAAGGCCAGTGTCGATCCATTACGAGCCAGACGATGACGCTAAGTCTTCTAGCCATGTGCGGCTTGGCTTGCTTTCTCCTGTGCTTCACCGATAGCTTCAGGGACGGGCGAGGCAAGGTCCGGTATGGGATGGTGACGTTCAAAGGGTTGTGGATTATGGATTCTCCGGTGGAACTCTCGCCGGAGGAGGCTGCTAAATATAAGCTGAGGTTTATCGATGTCTTGCATGCTTTCATGTCGATCCTGGTTTTTGGTGCAGTTTCGTTGTTTGACAAGAATGTTGTCAGATGTTTCTTTCCGACACCGACAGATGAGGCTAAGGATCTTCTTATTGCTGTGCCCGCTACGATTGGGGTCATCTGCAGCATCTTGTTTCTTGCGTTTCCTAGCAAACGCCATGGAATTGGCTGCCCTCTGTCGCGTAATTAGGTCTTCTTTTTTCTTCGATTGTTTTTAGGGTTCCTGTGAAAATTTTAATGCGAGTCGTTATTGTTGTTCTGAGCAGATTCAAAGAAATTGAAAACACCATTTACACGGATTAAGCAACAATTTCTTAAAAAACTGGCTGATCAGAGCTCCTTAAGATATGAATCCATTGTGTCTTTCAAAGAGTAAAACCATGCATGCCTCTCATTCTGCAGAAGGCGTACGTGTTCTTCAAGTTTTATTTCAACAGGGAAAAAGAAAAGGAGAAAAATAGTGGAAATTAAAGAGAAGTGTTGGGGAGTTTAGTGATAATTAGTTTTTAAAATGATTCTTATTTGAAAATGTATTAAAATAATTTTATTTTTATTAATTGTGTTTAAAAGTGTTTTTGAAAAATAAATATTTTTGTTTTTTGTTTTAAATTAATTTTTTCCGGTTTAAAAGTGTTGTCTAATTGGATGTATATATAGGCTTGATTCATATATACATAAGATAGGTAATGTTATGTTTTTCATAGAATTTCACTTCAATTTTATTTATGTTAATAATATTTAACTTTTATGTATATGAAATATATACAGTTAAATATTTATAAATTAATATTTTTAAGGTCATGGAAATTTATTTATTTATTTATTAAAATATTATTAAAACTTTAAATTTAAACCACTCCTCCCAAAAACATTATTTAAATCAAGATTATATTATATATATATATATATATATATATATATATATATATATATATATATATATATATATATATATATATATATTCTGAGAAGTAAATTGATCACCGAACTGATATTTTGAATTAAATCGATTTATGAAATGAAAATCCTGATGAACATCATTTATCATTTCGCAGAAAAAGAATTTCATTTTGATGGTTTATTAACTCCCATGACACAAACATCTAGAATTCTTGATTACTAGTGAAGTTGATTAAGTATATGTTTGATATTGTGTAGTTTTTGTAGTTATGATTTTAAAAAATAAGTTTAATAAATATATTTTTTGTTGTTGTTTTGTATAAATAAATTTAAAAAAGTATATTTGGTTAAAGCTATTATAAGATTATTTTTACATGCAAAATAAATAAAAAATAGATTTTCATAAATAAATAAACATATTTTATTTTTATATTTAAAATATCACAAAAAAAAACTTTTCTTTATATAAAAAATGCTCCATGCAAATGCAAATCTTCATGGGTGTCTTCTTGCTAGACATAACATGCAAAATGGAGAGTAAAGTCTTCCTCTTTTTAATTTTCTTAACACAAGGCCTTATTTTGAGCCTAGAAATTATATACAACAAGCTATGACTTGAAAAGAGTAAATCCTCACAAGTTTTTTTTTATTTGATTGTTGCCTCACAATTTAATCTTCTAAATATAAATCACTTTAATATCTTTTACTTGATTAATATTCATAATATTGTTTCACTAGTTCTTACATTTTAAAATCATAGTTATTAAACATGGGGTTTGATGCAAGTTTCAGATCATGAATTAAATGGGTTTAATCATATTGATTTGGTTAATCGTTCAAAAAAATGATATAGTTTTATTTTTTTTGTAAAAAAAAATCAATCAATGTTTTGATCAGGTTAACAATGTTGTAAATTAGCCAAGATTTTTAACTAAGTTATAATAGGTTAACTCTTTCTTATTTATTTTTTAATCTTGTTCCTAGTTAGGTCCCTAATGGACCCATCAAACCAAATTTAGTAACAATGATTGATATTGTTTATACTTAAACAAGTAATCAATTTTATTTTTATAATATAAATAGTCTAGATATCTTATTTTTTTAGATGAGGCAAATGCATATTAGGAGGAAAAAGAGACAATTATATAGCTCGTTTGATTAGAAAATCCCTTACTTCTAGGAAGAAAAGACATCTCAACTTTTCTTTAAAAAAACAATCAAGAAGTATTATGATAACTTATATTTTTTTTTTAAAAAAAAAAATCATTTTAAAGGGATCAAATTAATATTTTTAGATTTGTTTTTCAAAGATTTTGATATGTTTGTGCTGTTTACTAAAATTGATCAAATAATTATGCAATTTAGACCAAAAAGACCCTATCCAAACTTAATTGTATACCAAACTTGAACGTTGAAGGTAAATGAAATGTATGAAGAATTTACATGGTACAAGATATTTAAAACAAAACATGAGTAAGTAGTTACCTTGAAAAGAATGAGCGAGTAGTTACTAGAAATACCTTAAATAAAATGAGTGAATAGTTACCGAAAGTTATCTTGATTTTTTTTTTAAAAAAAAAAGACAAGGCAAATAATAACAATAATCACCTATAACTTAACAAAACAACAATTGCATTGTAGTTTAATCAAGTTCATAAGATCTTTTATAAAGGTAGGTATATAATTATAAGCTGATTACCAGTAAACAATAACTAATAAATGATAATTTTGTAGACGATAATCAATCAAGTTTATAATTTTCTTTGTAATAAGTAAGCTTGTAATTTCAATTCCATAAACCAAAAATGCCAAAAAATATTCTACTATCCAAAATCTCCAATTCATAAATATAACAAAATCTCTATAAATGCAAGTATTTCTTTTACAAGTTATTGAATTTACTCTACATTCAAGTTCGTTTTAATTATTTATTTTAATTTTTTTAGTTGAATTACTGTTTGTATGGAATGAATTTAACCATATTAATACTAATATAACTTGTAATATAAGTTTAGGATTATATTAATAGATCTAGAACTAAATTTAGAGTTCAAATCAATTAACTTAAAATCTCAATATTAAATTGCAAAGTATTTTTATTTTATACGAATACAAAAAAACCCACATCAAATAGTTTGTGTAAAAAACAAAAATGATTGAAGAGAATCCACCCCTTGATTTTGTTCTTGTTCAATTTTTCCATGATGCTATTAAAGAACTTAGAAAGTGGAGAAAGAAAATTAAAGAAACTTTGACGTTTATGGGAGTGTTTGTCTTCAATCAAAAATTTCAACATTCCAAATCGGAAAAAAAAAAAAGCAACCACAACTTCATGGCTCCTGATGTAAGCAAAAAGTTGGGCTACCAATTCTATTAATTAAAAGAATATTTGTCATTTCGTTTCAAAAATATTTTAAAAAAAATGAATTTTATTTTATTTTAAATTAGTTTTTTGATGTTTTAGATTATTTTCATGTGCTGATATCAAAAATAATTTTTAAAAAATAAAAAAATATTTTAATATATTTCTGAATAAAAATCAATTTCAACAACCACAACTACACTAAAACAACAATCAATAAATAATCAAAACCGCAAGTGGGGTCTTGGCCTAGCGGTTGAAGTCCCTTATTTCTTTTCTCTGCACCAGGGTTCAAGTTTTACTATGCATGTCTGTCACCCCCGCGGTGCCTTACATACTCACTGAGTTTATAGGATGTTCAGTGAGTCCGAGGATTAGTTATGGTGCGCGTAAGCTGGCTCGAACACCCCGGTTATATATATAAAAAATAATAATAATCAAAACCTCACACATGAAGGTCCTGCCACCAAAAGTTGTCGTAGAAAATCTTTTAATTTTTTTTTTATGGCTAGTCATGGACGTTGAGGTGGTCTTGATTGGAAAAGTGCTGAGATTTATCTTATTCAATGTCCAACAATTAGATAAATAATAAATTTAATCTTTAAAAAAATACAATTCTCTAATCAAACAAAAATATAAGAAAGAAAACGGTTTGCACATTTAAAATTTTAAAAATCTTATGGAAAAAAAGAAAGAAAAAACAGAACTTAAACTTGGATCCATCTAAACTTTATTCAACCTAAGCCTTAAAATTATTCTAACTCAACCCGGTTTATTACACAATCTAAAATTTAAATTGTGGGTTATACATATTAATTAAGTTTTATAAGCTCAGCAATTATTATTTCATATTTTAATCCAAGATAAATTTTAATGCACTGTATTTTAATATTACTGAATTTAATAATAAAAAATAAGAAATAAATATGGTGCGGGGTCCAATGTTCTATTTATATAATGAAAGGTTGGTCCATATTTAGAGATATAACGCACAAACCCACTCGTCCTTTCAAGCACGTTAAATCAAATCTCTTAAAAGTTGCATGGGAAAGCATGATTTTGTTGTGCCCTTCCCTAATTTTAGTTTATATTTTTATTTTTATATAAAAGGTTGCCTTTTGGTTAAGAGATAATTTAATATCTTAATTGCACTTTAATTAGCTTTTTGGTAAAAAAAAAAAAAAACAAAAAGTTTATATTAAATCATATTTTTACATCCCATAAATTATCACTGTGAAAATTTAAGAGTAGAAGATTATCATAAATAATAAATAATTAAAAATTCATTTTTTTTCAAAAATATTAAGCTTTGAAATTCATTTTTTTCAAAAATATTAAGCTTTGAAATTAAAAATTCATTTTTTTTCAAAAATAATTAATGTTACTTATTGTCTTTGAGTGCTAGAAAAACTTAAAAAAATAAAATGAACACATTAATAAATAACCAATAAGTTCAAACATAATTAATTAAAATACATTCCATTACATTCCTACATTCCTGATAATATAAATTAATAAATAAAATTATTATTTTTTATTTATATTTAAATTAAAAAAATGAATTTAATTATTATTAAAAAATGAATTTAATTATGATTAATAATAATAATTAATATAAAACCCCCCACCCACCCAAACCCTACATTCCTTCACATTTTTCCAATTGCGCCGCCCCCTTCCCTCGCCAGCTCCCACTCCCTCTCCAGCCCCCTCCCTCCCTCGGCAGCCAGCCACTTCCTTTTTTTTATATATTTATCTACCTCTCTGATATTCCCTTCTCTCCAAACAAAAATGGCCGATCAGCTCACCGACGACCAGATCTCCGAGTTCAAGGAAGCTTTCAGCCTATTCGATAAGGACGGAGATGGTCTCCTCTTAGATCTCTCTTTATGTCATCGCCTCTTTATTTCTTAGATCTGGCTCCTCTGTTATTTTCTCGTTTTATTGCATTTCTTTTTCAGTTTTTAGCATGATCTGTCTCTGTTCCGCGTTTTACCTACATCGATTGGTCGTTTTGCTGCTTTTTTTTTCATTTCCTTTAGGATCTGCTGTGAAAGATGAGCTTGGGTTCTGATGATTTGACCACTACTCTCTGCAACTCAATTCAAGCTTTGGGTCGTGGCTTTGATGTCACATCTGATATAAGACTTTTATATTGTAAAGGAGCTACTGGGTCATATTGACGAAGAACATGCTAGGGATCTTGATATCTCTCATGAGCTTGTGCTGCCTGGTGTTTCTTTTGACATCGATTGCTCTCCAGGGAGAAGAAGCATTGAGAGGATTCCTGTTTGCTCCTTCAATGAGGTTAATTTTTCTTTTCTTTTCTTTTCTTTCCGTTCATTATCTGGGCATGCTTGGATTTCTTTTATTTATTTATTTTACTTTAGGTCCAGTCTCTTGTGATTTGGGAAGTCATAAAATTTATGCTCTTTGATTGTCAACTTGTGCGTGTTAGGATTGTTGATTTGATTTGTTTTCAAGTCGAGTGTCAGAAGACTACAGAAATATATTGTTCTGATTTTTCCTGGCCGGCAATTTATGTGGCTAACTAATCTGGAAAAAAAGCTATGGTTTGAATGAGCTTAAGTTTTTTCATAAAGCTGAGTGTATGGAGTCCCTTAAGTTTGGGTATGATCTAAGTGAAAATTGGATTGCTGAATTTTGCATATTCCTTGCAAAGATAATCTGAACTATTATTTATTTTAAAAGTTGCTGATTTGAATAATTTAAAATTTAAGACATTCATAGTTGTGATCACACCAGCAGTAATGCAACAGATCCCATGATGGCTTTGAAGTGTGTAAATGTGCTTCGGCGAGTGTAGCACTTGGATGAGTAATCTTCCAGGAAATACTTGTATTGCACACCACCTTTTAAAAAAATCTCAACAATTGAAATATTTTTTCTTGTGTTTTTCCTTTTATCAGACAAGCCACCTATAGAGGATTTGCAGTATTTCTTGGATTTTCAAATTGCTAATGGTTGGGCTCCAGAGCAGAATAACCTTCAAAGAAAGGAGCCTGTTTGTCAATCTCTTCAGTTCAGCTTGATGGGTCCCAAGCTGTATATAAGCCCAGATCAGGTATGTTTTCAAAGTGTATCTTCTTGATATGGTAATGGAAATTAATGTTGAATTGATAGCAAGTGATATTAAGAAGTCAAGGATAGTAGCTTCATATACTTTGTAATATGATTTCTTTTTTGTCATCTCATGCATCATTCCTTCAAAACTGCCGTTTTAAAATTACTTGAATTCTTAATCCTGTGGTGACCACTCATATCTTGCAAAAAAAGGAAAACTCCCAGCAGCAAAAAAAATGTAAATTGTCATCCATAGTATAGTTGAACTATAAGAATTAAAATTCCCGTAATTTGTTTGTTGTGATGAATGTTGGATAGAGGTTTTGAGAACTTAAGTTCAAGCTTAAATAGCATTACTTTTCATATAATAATAAGCCTCTAAGAGAAAGCTTTACCAAGAAGAGTGTTACTATTTACACTAGCACCTGACAAGCAAGTGCCATTGGTGGACTTGCTTCTTTCTGAGGTGTATTAGGATCGGATGAAATGAAATGAGTGTAGCTTTTGGGTAATTTCAAAATGATGTCTCCGAAATACATAGAACTCCATTGTGTTTTTCTACACCTAGCGTAAAGTTTCTCACTTAATGCAAAATGACTCTGCAATAAGATCTTTAGGATTTCAACATGACTACTTTTACTACCAAAGTCTAAACATTTTTAAAGCTGCAGGTAACAGTAGGCCGTAAGCCAGTTACTGGTCTAAGACTTAGCCTAGAGGGCATTAAGCAGAACAGACTTTCCATCAATTTGCAGCATCTTGTATCTCTTCCAAAAGTTCTTCAACCCCACTGGGATGCATATGTGGCCATTGGAGCCCCCAAGTGGCAAGGTCCTGAGGAGCAAGACAGCCGCTGGTTTGAGCCTATCAAGTGGAAGAACTTCTCCCATGTAAGCACTGCACCGATTGAGTATGCTGACACTTCCATTGGAGACCTCTCTGGTGTTCACATTGTGACCGGGGCTCAGCAAGTTGATGCATTGGAGAGCTCTCCATCTGGTGGACATGAACATTTATGAATATTCATGTTTTTATCTGCAGAGAATTATGGCAGTTCAATACATGATCGAAGGATTGAGCAAATGGAGAAGAAGATAGCAACAACTAATCGAAGGATTGAGCAAATGGAACTGGCCATGAAGACCAAAGAGGATCGGTGTATTTTTTTAAACACTTCAAAATATGTATTTTTTTATTCCATGTTGATTTACTTCTACATGTAAATGTAACCGAATCTCTGTTGAAATTTTTATCTCAACAATATTTAGTCCTCAATATTAATTATATATCAATAATATTTATGAAAATCAATTCCAAGAATTAATATTTGCATCAGTCAGAGTTAGCTTCCTGCCGTTGCAATTGCAACGGGCGGACCTGCCATTGCAACGGGCTCCGTTGCAATTGCAACAGGCTCCGTTTCAACTGCAACAGGCTCCGTTTCAACGGTCTCCGTTGCAATTGCAACGGCTCTGCAACGGCCCAGCCGTTGCAAAATGTATATTTGTAACGGGAGAAATTGCAACGGATAATCCGTTGCAAACGAAATTTGCGGCGACTTTTTTCTAACGGATTGTGTCCGTTGCAAATTAATATTTTTCTTTTCTCTCATTCAAGGTTTAAAGTTTGATGATATTTTTGGGGTTTGGCTTATGGTGTGCAGGACCTAATCTAATAAAAATGACGAAGATGAGTCCAGAAATTGAGGAAAATATGGAGGGAGAAGTATATTCGGTTGCTAAACATACTCTTTCATTTGCAAAATTTCCAGTGAATTTTTGAGAGGTGCTGACCCATTTCTTTTGTTCCTTCACATCTTTAATTACTATGTTTATGGACTTGAGAAGCTAATTGTGGAGTCAGAATTGATGGCTACCTGTTTTCTGCTTTTTTGAATAGCTTACAAAGGCATATTCAGTTTTTAGTAAGGGATTGGATTCTAGATGTGTGCTTATTTACCTTGATTTTATTTGAATTTGGTGAAAGGTATTGAGAAGACAATTGTTTTTTCACGTTGGATAAATTTATGATTGCCTAGTAATGGTCATTTTAAACATGACTTCTTTTTTGTTTTTCAGGTTTGTAGTAACTGCCGTTTGAGGAGCTCATGTGAAAGTGGATATCTACTAAGAAACAAAGAGGATGAGCCACGGACTATTGATCTTATGCGAGTTCTTTTAGCTTATGATTTTGATTCCATAAATGGATCAGTAGCCAATACTTCAAAATATGTATTTTTTTATTCCATGTTGATTTACTTATACACGTAATTGTAACTGAATCTTTTTTGTATTAAAAATTTTTATTTATGAAATTTTTATTTCAACTATGTTTATTTAGTTCTCAATATTACCCTTTAAAGTAATTTTACAAGTTAAAAGCAGTTTGTAAAGTTTGGAAACCAAACACCCAAAACTGCTTTTTATTCAACCTCCAACTCAACCACAGTTTTAACCAAACACTTAACTGCTTATTTTGAACCACAGTAAAAAGTGCTTTTTTTGAAACTGCTTTTTTTCAACCGCAACCGCAACCGCAATACCAAACAGGCCCTAACTCTAAACCATAAAATAAAAATTATATAGTAGCGATATTGGACAAAATGCTGTCAGCCCCCCCTTGCTTGGGGCTGGGCTCAGCCCGCCTGTGCATGGCTGGGCTGTCAGCCCGCCATGGATGGGCCAGGGTCGGCCCATTGACTAGACAAGATGGTTTTGCTAAACAAGATGTGGGATGATGCTGTTGCCGGACCTCAGCCGGAACGTGGCCTTGGCAAGCTTAGAAAGATCAGCACCAGACCTCTTAATATCAAAGGTATTGTTATTATTATTATTAATTCTGTACATCCACATATTAATAACCGTTGTCTTGTTTAATTTTAATGATATTGATAATTCTGGAGCATCATTCCAGCCAAAGATGCCTGGGATACTCTAGCCAACTCGCAACAACAACATTCACCAAGCCACGAAGTGCAATCTGTTGAATCAGACTTGTCAGAGTCATCACAAGGTTCAGGTATACAATGATCTCATTCTCTCCCTTTGTTAGATCTCCAATCACTTCACCTCACTGATGTTAACGCGGGAGAGAATAAAAACTTTGGCAGGAGCGGTGAGCAATGAAATGAATAGTACCTTGCAAGCCCTGTACAGGTACGCCCATACAGGAGATTGGGATGCCACAAAAGACTATCTTAGCCAATACCCAGATGCAATAAAGGCCAGGATTGAACCCTATGGTGAAACTGCCCTTCATGTAGCAGCTTGTGCTGGAAATCTGAAAGTCGTGGAGGAGTTGGTGAAGTTGATGTCAGAAGAAGATTTGGAAATAAAAGATTATGAAGGCAACACAGTTCTTTCTATATCATTGCGGAAGAGTATATTTACAGGAAATATATATTCAAGGGTTGTATACTTATTTTTTTTTTATGAATGTTAGTCCTGGTCTAACTTAGAAAACCAAATTCCGAAACAAACATTTTAAATTACTCAAGACTAAAACATATACTTAATTAAAAGAAATAACTTCAAGAAAGAAAAAAAAAAAAGCAATCCTTTTGTGATATATCATTTCCAATAAAATTCCAGTCATGTAAAAAAACGAGAAGAGGCTATTAATTGAATTTTTTTTCAAGACTTTACAATTTTGTCAAGCATTTTGTCCAATATCGCTACTATATAATTTTTATTTTATGGTTTAGAGTTAGTGTTTTAGGTTTTAGGGTCTTTTAGAGGTTGAAGATTTTTTAGGGGGTCGAGTTATTTTAGGGGAGTTGGGGAATTTTGAAAATTCAATGGTTTTCTTAGAAGTAAGGTTTAGGGTATTTGTGTTGTCTTTCCTGCTCTCCCCACTTTGTTTCTTCACCGCCACAGTCTCGCCATTGCTGAGCACTGCCTTGTGGACTTTCCCAGAAGCTCCACTTCCGATCACATTATTGTCAAAGTTGTATTGAATAGGAACTGAATGCCTTTCTTCTTGAGTGTCTTGTCTCTTAAATAGACAATAAACCTAGCTACAAATTAGGGCTAAGTATGAAAGCATAAGTGTTCTACTAAAACACTACTATCTATAACTCATAATTACTTTCCTAATTAACACATAATTGATTCCCTTGACATCCCCCCTCAAATTGATGCTAGTCGATCAAGAAGCATCAATTTGTCAACTAAATAGTAATATCAGTCCGGCTAAGATAGCCCAAAGGAAGCAAGCCCAAAAAACAAAGGAGAGAGCCGAAGGTGTCACTGCAAACCAGAAACAGAGTAGTAAACCCCACTCATCCACCACGACAACCACCGAAACAGAAAACCCACGAAGTCAATGATCACCGACAGTGCCAACACACCAAAAAAATTGTCCTGCCACACAAGGATTAAAAAAAAATCTTCGTGTGTCAACAGACCCAGCCACAACCAAGAATCACGCCAGAACAGAAGAGAACCGACGCTACAACCACGCGCTACAACCACGCGAGAGCCTTGTTTCTAAAAAATACAGCCCATAAACCAAGACGATGCCGAGGGGCTGTTCTCCGACCCAGCCACAACCAAAGAATACACCATAAGCGTTGAAACAGATGTATTTAGGAAAAATACAGTCAAAGATACTGAGAGCCATGGACAGCACGGGGAGGGGGCTGCAGCTGCCAAGGGGGTTGGCTGCTGCAGCCCCTTAAACAAAAAAAAATTAGGGTTTCCTTTGTGTTTAGGATTTTGGCTCTGATACCATGTCAAAGTTGTATTGAATAGGAACTGAATGCCTTTCTTCTTGAGTGTCTTGTCTCTTAAATAGACAATAAACCTAGCTACAAATTAGGGCTAAGTATGAAAGCATAAGTGTTCTACTAAAACACTACTATCTATAACTCATAATTACTTTCCTAATTAACACATAATTGATTCCCTTGACAATTATCTTCTTTAAGACAATCTGGGATCTCACACTCATCATTCTTGTCAGCTTCAGGCTTGTGTCCCATGCCACCAGCTTCCTGCAACATTTTCACCACCCGTCGCATTGAGGGGCGGCCGATTGGACATGCGGTGGTGCAGCGGAGACCGATTTCGAGAATCTTGGAAATCTCATCCCTATAACGTGAATCGAGCTTGGGGTCGACCACATGATCCATCCCGTTTTGAACCCATTTCACCAAGTCTTTTTCTCCGAACTCTGGATCTACGGGGAGTCTGTCACCAGCTCTAATATGACTACTCCGAAACTGTAGATGTCGCTCTTCTCATTCACTCTGAGAGTATATGCATATTCTGCATCAAATCAATTTCAAACTAATTCAATTACAGTAATGATTTGGAGCCTAAACTTCTCGAAAACCATATTTTGCGGGCTCAGACGAGCAAGTAAAATCCTGACTGTTTTAGGACTCGAGACCTACAGTGCAGATCTCAAGCCCTCTTTCATCACACCACGATATTAGGGACTTTTTGGAGCCTAACGATTAGCTAAAGCAAGCAAAAACTATACTGATTCTCGGGAAAAAAAAATTGGATTCAAGAAACCATACTCCCTGAAAAACGTATTTTATGGGTCCAGGTGAGCAAGTACAACCCTGGCTATCCTAGATCTTACAAGAGGTGCACGTTCTGACTCGAACTCTAGACTTGCTGTACAGATCTCAAGCTTTTTGTCATCACGGCATGATCCTCGAGGACTTTTTGGAGCCTAAACGATTAGCTAAAGCAAGCAAAAACTATCTTGGAGCCTAAACAATTGGCTAAAGCATGCAAAAACTATCTTGATTTGATCAGATTACTTCGTATTAACAATTCATACGGACACAAGTGAAATACCTGGTGCAATATAGCCGCAGGAGCCTGCAATAACAGACAGTGATTCTGCTCCTCTGTTGTTGACTCCTTGAACAGCTTTAGCAACTCCAAAGTCAGCAACCCTGGCACCGAATTCTGCATCTAACAATATGTTGTTCGATTTCACATCCCGATGAACAATCGGAGGAACACAATCATGGTGCAAATAAGATAAGCCCTCGGCTGCAAAGCTATCTTGTACCTTGCAGGCCAATCCAACGAGCCTCCCTTGCTGCCATGAGAGAAACCCCCCAAGCTCCCATTTGGCATGTATTCGTATACCAGAAGCTTGCAATCTGCAGTATTGCAACAGCACCACAATCTCACAATGTTCTTGTGCCTAATCCTCCCCAAAGTTTCAACTTCTGCTTCGAACTCGTCTTTTTCGGAGCTGTGATATGTGTTGTCTTTCCTGCTCTCCCTTGCTCACTTTTTCTTCGCTATTAGATTTTAAGTTGATCATCTATAGAAACCTCTGTTATTAATTCTTTCTCCTGTCATTCAATGTAGTCATGATTTATAGAATAATCATACAGATTTCTTCACACATATTTGTTTTGAGGATTTTGACGATCCTGACAACTAATCATGTTTATTGTATTCTGTGTTTTTTTCTGTCTCTGTCTCTCTCTCTCTCTCTCTAGATAAGCACTGAGTTACGTAGGGGAATGTAATGTTCAGATTAGCACTAATCATAATATAATTTTTAGGTGTCTTCAAAGAAATGTAGTGTTCAGATTTATTGCTACCATCACTGGGAAGAAATTTACTCTTTTTTTCTTCTTCTGGAAATTGTAAGTTTGAAAGTTGTGTTGCAAATAGTCTTTCAACTCTTCGCACGTCAATAATCTCGGCCTCTTCTTCATTCTCTGCTTCGAATTTCCCACTTTTATACATGGGTCTTGCAGAGGGAGAGAGAGAGGGAGAGAGAATTTCCCTTTGAATGTTCTCATTTACCTCCACGTACCCTTTACTTCCCATTTTCTCAGTAAACGTGACAACAGTTGATAAACCACACCTGGAAGCGGATAAAAAATGGATAAAACCCTATGTGGACATTGCAATTACTATAGATATTTTATATATCTTCTTCTGTATAAGTGAAGCAACCAGTTATTGAACTCCACTGAAGGGAAACAAAGAGAAAAAGATAAGATAGGCAAGATGGTTTTGCTAGACAAGATGTGGGATGATGCTGCTGCCGGACCTCAGCCGGAACGTGGCCTTGGCAAGCTTAGAAAGATCAGCACCAGACCTCTTAATATCAAAGGTATTATTATTATTATTATTATTATTATTATTATTATTATTATTATTATTATTATTATTATTATTAATTCTGTACATCCACATATTAATAACCGTTGTCGTGTTTAATTTTAATGATATTGATAATTGTTTTGGTCAGATATTGATAATTCTCAGGCAGTAACATGGCTACGGCAAAGGAATTCATGTGGCATTTAAGACATGGTGGCCTAACCTATCAAACATCGCCAGCCAATGCCCTGTCCAAGCATTTTTAACTATTTTGGCCGTACGTTTTAAAAATATTTTATTTTTATGACACATGTTAATTTTTCACAGTAATTGTATCCCTCTGAAGTATTTTTTGTTGAGTTAGGCGTAGCAACTGTGCAATGAAGTGAGCAGAAGCTGAGTTGAGGCTGAGATTAGTCAATTGGGCTTCGGTCTGTAATGGGTTAGTCATATGGGCTTGGGTCAAGTCTGTAATGGGCTAACTAAATGTTCAGTGTAATAGACAATACAATTGCAGTATTCAGTATGTTGAATGCTGTATAAATAGGTACCTTAATGATGAATAATATACGAATTTTCCAGTCCATAAATCTAACATGGTATCAGAGCCATTCTAAATCAAGAAACTGCAGTCTCTTGAAAGAAAGAAAAAAAAAACCCCAATCTTGAAACACATACCACGAAAATTGCAAACAGCCTTACAACAAACAATCAAAAGAAACTCAAGAACTATGACTACTGAAAATAACTTTGTACAGCCAGCAATACCACGTTTTGATGGTCATTATGATCATTGGGCCATGCTAATGGAAAATTTTCTAAGATCAAAGCAATACTGGGACTTGGTAGAGAAGGGAATTCCAGCAGTAGCAGAAGGAGTGGAATTAACAGACGAACAAAAGAAGATGAGTGAAGAAGGAAAATTGAAAGATTTAAGAGTCAAAAACTATCTATTCCAAGCAATAGATAGGACCATCATTGAGACCATACTCAACAAAGAAACTGCAAAAGCCATTTGCGATTCAATGAAGATGAAATACCAAGGTTGTACTAAGGTGAAACGTGCCCAGCTGCAAGCCTTAAGGAGAGAATTCGAACTTCTTGGAATGAAAGAAGAAGAAACTGTGGATGAATACTTTTCCAGGACCTTGATCATTGCAAATAAAATGAAAATGCATGGAGAAAGTATGATGCAGAACACTATTGTTGAAAAGATTCTCAGAACAATGCCTCCAAAGTTCAATTACGTGGTCTGCTCTATAGAAGAAAGCAATGATCTCACAGCCATGTCCATAGATGAACTTCAATCCAGTCTATTGGTTCATGAACAACGAATGAAAGGACAGAAGGAAGAAGAACATGCTCTCAGTATCATCAGTTCAGGGAGAAGTGGAGAGAGGTATGATCATCGAGTTGAAGGAAGAGGAAGAGCTCGTGGAGGCTTTAGAGGGAGAGGTAGAGGAAGAGGTAGACAACTCTACAGCAAAGCACAGGTTCAGTGCTACAATTGTCAAAGGTTAGGACACTTCCAATATGAATGTCCTGACAAAGAAAAAATCATGAATTATGCAGAATTCAATGAGGAAGAAATGCTTTTAATGGCATATGAAGAAGTGAAACAATCAAGAAACAAAGATGCTTGGTTTCTTGATTCTGGTTGCAGTAACCACATGTGTGGTAACCAAGATTGGTTCTTTGATTTTGACAACACATTCAGACAAACCGTGAAGCTTGGAGATAACTCAAGCATGCTGGCCATGGGGAAGGGGAATGTGAAATTGATGATTGATGGGATAAGACAAACAATCACAGAAGTTTACTTTATACCAGAACTTAGAAATAATCTTCTAAGTATTGGGCAATTTCAAGAAAGAAATTTGGCAGTTCACATGCAACATGGTATCTGCAGAATTTACCATCCAAGAAGGGGCTTGATTATGAAATCACAAATGTCAGTCAACAGAATGTTTGCAATATCGGCTAAGGTGATTCTTCCAAGCTCAAGCTGCTTCCAGGCTACATCCCAAGATGACACATCACTATGGCACCGCAGGTATGGCCATTTAAGCATTAAAGGCTTAAAAGTCTTGTACTGTAAAAACATGGTTACAGGATTGCCAATGATTAGTGATGAATCAGAAATTTGTGAAGATTGCATGAATGGTAAACAGCATAGAGAGAGTATGTTGAAGAAAAGTGAAGGGAGGGCTATTAGAAAACTTCAATTGATACATTCAGACATTTGTGGACCCATTCTTCCAGCATCTAACAGTGGTAAACGTTATATGATTACTTTTATAGATGATTTTAGTAGGAAGACTTGGGCATATTTCTTGAATCAAAAATCAGAAGCACTGTCAAAATTCAAACTGTTTAAAGTGTTTGTTGAAAAGGAAAGTGGTGAGCAGATTGGCTGTTTAAGAACCGATCGGGGGGGTGAGTTTACATCACTGGAATTTGATGATTTCTGCAACAAACAAGGGATCAAAAGACAATTGACAGCACCCTATACACCCCAACAGAATGGGGTGGCTGAAAGAAAAAATAGAACCATAATGGAGATGGTTAGAAGTATGCTATCAGAGAAGAAAATGCCAAAGGAGTTTTGGCCTGAAGCTGTTGTATGGACAATTCATGTGCTTAACAGGTGTCCAACCCTTGCTGTCATTACCCCTGAAGAGGCTTGGAGTGAGTTGAAGCCCTCGGTGAGCCATTTTCGAGTATTTGGATGTGTAGCTCATGTACACATACCAGATAATCAAAGAAGAAAACTGGATAATAAAAGCTTCAAATGTGTTCTCCTAGGAACCAGTGAAGAATCTAAGGCATATAGATTATGTGACCCAATCAGCAGACGAATAATAATCAGCAAGGACATAGTGTGTGCCGAGGATGAAGGCTGGAACTGGGAAGGAAATGCATGCAAAAGGAAAGATGATGCAGCTGAGTATGAAGAAACAAACATAGATGAAAACAGGGAAGAGACAAGCACTGAAGATAATCAAACTCAGCTGCCACGAATTGAAAATTGCAATTCAACTGGTGCAGAAGCAAGTACCAGTACTGGAAACAGAAACTCAGGAGCTGCTGAGCTAATAGAAGAAGGAACAAACCTGAAACAAGGGAGAATTCGAAGGCAGCCAATGTGGTTACAAGACTACATCACCAGCAAAGAATTGACTGAAGATCATAACACAATACCTGCAAGTGACATAGAAGAAGAAGACAGCTTAGCAATGTTCACCTCTGTGGGAGATCCAGTTACATTTGAAGAAGCACACAAAACAAAGAAATGGAAGGAAGCAATGGACACTGAAATAAAAGCAATCGAAAAGAACAACACATGGGAGCTAACTACCTTGCCTGCTGGAGCTAAAACTATAGGAGTAAAGTGGGTGTTTAAAACAAAACTGGATGAAAGGGGAAATGTGGACAAACACAAGGCTAGGCTTGTGGCCAAAGGATACTCACAAAGGGAAGGAATTGATTACAAGGAAGTGTTTGCCCCTGTGGCTAGGTGGGACACAATTAGAACCATTCTAGCCCTTGCTGCTCATAAGAACTGGAATGTATTCCAGTTGGACGTGAAGAGTGCATTCTTGCACGGTGAACTTAGTGAAGCAATCTTTGTTCAGCAGCCACAAGGTTATGAAAGGAAGGGAGAAGAACACAAGGTATACAGGCTAAGGAGAGCTTTATATGGGCTTAAACAAGCTCCTAGAGCTTGGTATAGCCGAATTGAAGGCTACTTCATTAAGGAAGGATTTGAGAAGTGTTTTTGTGAGCACACACTGTTTATAAAGGCTGACAACACTGGAAGCATATTGATTGTTAGTCTATACGTAGATGATCTCATATTCACAGGGAACAATGAAGATATGTTCAGCAATTTTAAAGGCTCAATGCAAGAAGAATTCGAGATGACAGATCTTGGGAAGATGAAGTACTTTCTCGGGATAGAAGTCCTACAAACTACAAATGCAATTTTCATCTGTCAACAAAAATATGCCAAAGAAGTTCTTGAAAGATTTGGCATGGAGCAAAGTAATTCTGTAACAAATCCAATGGTGCCTGGATGTAAACTTTCGAAAGAAGGAAATGGAGAACCAACAGTGGATGTCACAGCATACAAGAAATTAGTGGGGAGCCTGCTATACCTAACTGCTACAAGACCAGACCTCACGTATATAGTGGGCTTGATCAGCAGATTCATGGAGAAACCTACTGTGATGCATTTACAAAGTGCCAAGAGGATACTTAGATACCTAAAGGGGACAATTGACCTTGGCATCTGCTATGAAAAGAAAAGTGAAGGAAGCCTAATTGCATTTGCTGACAGTGATTATGCAGGAGATGTTGATGATAGGAGGAGTACCTCTGGGTATGTGTTTATGCTGGGAACAGGGGCTGTCTCTTGGTCCTCGAAAAAACAACTCGTAGTCACACTATCTACAACCGAAGCAGAATTCATATCTGCTGCTTCATGTGCTTGCCAAGGAGTCTGGTTGAGACGAATTTTGGAGAAGCTGGGACATGAACAAAACAGCAGTACCATCATATACTGTGACAACAGCTCAGCCATTAAACTTTCAAGAAATCCAATACTACATGGGAGAAGTAAGCACATTGATATCAGATTTCATTTCTTGCGAGAACTTACCAAAGACAAAGTGGTTGAACTGGTACATTGCAGCACTCAAGAGCAAATATCTGATATAATGACCAAACCCCTTAAGCTGGAGACATTTTTGAAGATGAGAAACAAACTCGGCATGTGTTCCATGACTGATGTAAACTGAGTATGAAAAATTCAAATTCAGTTTAAGGGAGGATGTTGAGTTAGGCGTAGCAACTGTGCAATGAAGTGAGCAGAAGCTGAGTTGAGGCTGAGATTAGTCAATTGGGCTTGGGTCTGTAATGGGTTAGTCATATGGGCTTGGGTCAAGTCTGTAATGGGCTAACTAAATGTTCAGTGTAATAGACAATACAATTGCAGTATTCAGTATGTTGAATGCTGTATAAATAGGTACCTTAATGATGAATAATATACGTATTTTCCGGTCCATAAATCTAACATTTTTTCAGTCTTTAAACGTAAGAAGTAGTTTTCATGGAGCGGATGGATGATATTCGGATAGGCATTTTTTTTTTTTTTTGTCTCATAACAGACTCTTTATTTGATTAAATGTAAAGATGATATTCGGTGAGACAGTTGCCTTTAAAATTGTATGGAATGTGTCATCTCCTTATCCTTTAAAATTGTATGGAATGTGTCATTTCCCTTATCCTTTCTGATTTGGTGCAACAATTGTACGTGGGGTCATGCAGTGATGGAACCAGACTTTGATTTTTAACTTTGCATTTTTATTTTTAGTCTCCTACCATACTCATACTTCTTCCAACAAAGTCCTTCCCACAAGCGTTGGCTTATCTATAAATCTTGGCATCACTTGTTTCTCGGATGCTTGCCTCCCGTTGCACGCAGATTCTAACATGACAACAAACATTTCCCCCACTTCAATTGTTGTTGAAGTCCTAAGAGATGATAACTACGATGATTGGAGTGCCTGCATGAAAAGCTACATGTTAGCTCATGACCTTTGGGATCTTATTGAGCCTGCTGATCATGAAGAAGGTGATCAAGAAGTTGACCCCATGGCGTGGAGAAAAAAGAATGCTGCAGCTTTACATGCAATTCAAGTTTCTTGTTCACCACACATACTTTCCACGATTAGGAGCATCATTCCAGCCAAAGATGCCTGGGATACTCTAGCCAACTCGCAACAACAACATTCACCAAGCCACGAAGTGCAATCTGTTGAATCAGACTTGTCAGAGTCATCACAAGGTTCAGGTATACAATGATCTCATTCTCTCCCTTTGTTAGATCTCCAATCACTTCACCTCACTGATGTTAACGCGGGAGAGAATATAAACTTTGGCAGGACCGGTGAGCAATGAAATGAATGGTCCCTTGCAAGCCCTGTACAGGTACGCCTATAAAGGAGATTGGGATGAAACAGAAATGTATCTTAACCAATACCCAGATGCAATAAGGGCCAGGATTGAACCCTATGGTGAAACTGCCCTTCATGTAGCAGCTTGTGCTGGAAATCTGAAAGTCGTGGAGGAGTTGGTGAATTTGATGTCAGAAGAAGATTTGGAAATAAAAGATTATGAAGGCAACACAGCTCTTTCTAGTGCTGCTACTGTTGGAATCACAAAGATGGCAGAATGTTTGGTGAGAAAGAACCGAAACTTGGTTACCTTCGTAAATGAACTTAAAAGGAGCCCGCTTGATGAGGCGTGTTTAAGCAACTCCAAGGATATGGCTCTTTATCTATACAATGAAACTCCAGTTGAATTTCTTTGTCAAGACAATGGCATCCATGGATCTAACTTCCTTCAATGTGCTATCGGTGCTCAAATGCTTGGTAAGAGACTTTACCCTTTAATTACATATTTTCCCTTCTTCTCCCTCTCTCTTTCACGCTTTGTTCATAAATCTTCCCTTTCTTGAATTCCTCCTTGTTTTTTAATAGTAGATTTCTCATGCGAGGGACTTCGCTTCAGTTCTGGACGAACTGTCCACTTTTTGTAATAAAAAATGAGAGAGATTGGTTTCAGACTGTTTGATATGAAACAAAATGACTTGTTTCAAATTCACTAAAACCTCATCTTTCTTGCTGCTTCTTACGCCTGTTTCTTTCGGCTGTTGCAATACCAGATATTGCTTTTGATTTTCTGCATCGCTACCCAAATATGACAACTACAATGGATGATGCTGACAAGTGGAACGCTTTGTTTGCTTTGTCTAAGATGCCTGAAATATTTCCGAGTGGAAATCGACTTGGATTATGGCAGCAATGGATCTATTCATGTTAGTATCTCCTCCTTGGATCTTTTTTCCTCCTCGCATTTCTCTTCATTTCCGCTGCCAATCTATCTAACGTATAATGTTCTATATGTTTTTGGAGATTATCACACCGAAGTACAGAAAAAAAAAACTACTTTAAATTATTTTTATCAAAGTATTTCTAAGATAAAATTATTTGAACTTATTTTTTATATATTAATGATCTATAAAAAAACAACTACTTTTAAATCAAGTTAAAAATCAAATTTTCCATAAGGTAAACTTCAACTAAAATTGATTTAATTCTAAAATCATGGCAGGTATTCCCATAGAACCGATTGCTACAGGTGGTGATCATTTTCGTATTTATATGCCTGATCAAAACCTAAGTGGGTCGGAGAACATTACCCTCCAAGGTAATTGCGCAAATCTCTATTTTTGTCCCCTCTCCTTCAAAGGGGTAGTGCAAGACTTGGGCTACATGGTCCTCTAAGATCGCAATGGACAGTTTCTTTATCTCTTCTTTTTTATATATTTGTTTTTATTCTAAAAATATAAAATCTTTTGGAACCGAATCCAAGTATACAATCTCAAGTCTGATAAATCTCATATATTAATTATAAATTTAGCTGCTCCATGCATCTTTAATCATTTTATCATATTAAGTTAATGTACAAAACTTTTAGTAATTGGATCATTGTCATTACATTGAAAACACATTATGTGTTTCTTGTGATAATTTTTCTAATTTGTTTTTGTCCAACTTTTCAGTGTCGAGTAAATTGCATGGGTTTGCAATAAATCTCCTCACATTCTTAGGTGAGCAAGAAAAACACACACACATATGATATCTCTTAATCTCTACCATCATTATCATGGTTTTAATTGATCACAATCTTTAATGGTTGATATAGGAATCAAGAAAATATATGATTTGAAGAAGATGCACATTTATTCAAATAAAATTATACGGTGCATGTGTGAGCATATATCAAACCTGGACTATGAGAAACTCCTCGAGGCAAATATACATGGAGCATTCCAACGTGCTGTAAAAGAGGGCATAGTTGAGTTTATTATTGAGCTGATTAAAGTTTGTCCTCATCTGATGACTACTGGAGATGACAACATAAGAAACCTATTTATGTCCTCAATTGCATATCGTCATGAAAAAGTGTTCAGCCTTCTCTATGGACTTGACGCAAGTATAGCAACGATTGTTTCCCTCAAAGATAGCTCAGAAAATACATTGTTACATCTGGCAGCAAAGCTATCACCTCCTTCTCAACTAGCTCGGATCTCCGGTGCAGCCCTTCAGATGCAGAGAGAACTGCAATGGTACAAGGTGAGCTTTCTACACTTAACATTTTTTTTTAAAAAAAAGTGACTAAACCTTGATCAAGAATATTTTAGAGCTGATTAAGACCTAATCGATTTGGATTTAGGCTTTCCATTTACACATTTTCATTGTTATCCAAAAAGAATTAATTTCACTCAAATTCAAAAATCTTAACGCAGGAAGTGGAAAGCATTATGAATCCTGCACTTAAGGATCATTTTAATAAAAACAAACAAACAACCAAGGAGTTATTTACAAATGACCATAAGGACTTGCTAGTGAAAGGAGAGCAATGGATGAAAGGAGTAGCAACTTCTTGTACAGTTGTGGGTGCTCTCATCATTACAGTTATGTTTACTGTTGCGTTTACTGTTCCTGGTGGCAACGTTCAAGAGACCGGCTATCCGGTTTTTAAAAATTTGAATTTTTTTACAGTTTTTATAGTAGCGGATGCGATCTCTCTCTTTTCTTCATCAACATCAGTGTTGATGTTCTTAGGAATTCTTACGTCCCGATACGCGGAGGGAGATTTTCTCAAATCCTTGCCCACTAAGTTAATCTTTGGCCTTTCCACTCTTTTCTTGTCCATTGCAGCCATGATGGTAACCTTCTGCGCTGCTCTCATAATTATGTTGAATGGGAGATTGGAAATTGTAATTCCAGTTGTGCTGCTGGCTATCATTCCTATAACTTCTTTCTTGTTGCTACAATTTCCCCTCCTAGTGAAGATTTTTATGTCCACATATGGACCAGGAATCTTCAACAAGAAAATGAAACGTTGGTACTGATTAATGAAATGCATGTAATTCTTCGTTTAAGATATAGATCCTCTATCTTTTGTGTATTTTAGCCTTAATTATTATTTATTTTCTAGCAAAATTGATTGGTGGCCCTTAATAATTTGCTTAAGAACCATATAATTCAGACTACATTCGGTACATTTAATTTAAATAATAATAAAAAGCAGGAACATTTTAACTTGATGTCATCACATTACAAGAGGATCGGAGGGTTAGAATATGATTGCCATCAGTTCATAGCTTTGCATCACAAATTTCTTCATGCATACAGAGGATTTGTGAGGTGAGGAGTCAGTTTCATGCGTTATAATAGTATATGCAAGGTTGTCAAAATCATGATTTTGACACGACACATAATTGTTTTTTGAACTCGGATCATAAAATCATACATAAAATATTTTTGTATAAAAATAGTAAAATCGCAACTAAAATCGTGTAGGTAGAAAAATCATAAGTAAAATAATTCTGAATACAATATAACATAATTATGGTCATAAAACTTCATTAGTTAAGGTTCATATATGATTTAAAATAACTTTAAAATACATTACAAAGCAATTATGTTCATAGAATTTTATTAGGTAACAACTAACAAATTTAAAATAAATATTCTGTTGGCGTACTATGTAAACTAAAATCAGCTTCATTACCGTCATCTTCCTAGCTATTTCTAATACATTCATCAAAAGTATTACTATTGAAAGGATTATTAGCACTACTACCAGTACCAACACCAATATTGTTAGTACTATCTCCAACTCCAACAAATTATTTCGATATCAGCACATGAAAATAATCTAAAAACACTAAAATAATTTAATTTAAAATTAATATTTAAATAAATACATGAGAACCAAGAAATTTTTATTATTAAAAAATGGTTTGTGCGTGCATTTAAAAAATTCTAATTTTCTTAATTTGATTTCCAAGCCATAACAACAAATTGTAAGTGATTCCAGGAGAGAGACAGAGGTAAGGGTTTCCACACTGTGGATCTCTTGGCTAGTTTAAAAAGACGTTGAAAGGTAAGGGTTTAGGGTCCATTTGAAATTGTGATGGTTTGATTTTTTAGATGTACCGTAACTTTAAAGAATATTTTTTTTATTATTGTTTAAACCTGTATTTTATTTTAAATTGTGGTGAAAATTTGGCTTTAAAAAAAAATATTTTTGTTTCAAACTACAATCACAAAAGCTGCTTCAATATCAAATACACTAAATCTTCATTCAATGATGTATTATTTTTAAATTGAGAATTTATCATTTAATTTGTGCATTTCTTTTAAAAATTAAATTCTATTTTATTTATGATTTCCTAACTTGTCGCAATACTTTTCTAATCATTTAGATTTATATTGTCTTAAGATTGATCATTGTGAGATTATTAGACTGAAGATACAGCTAGCTGCCCATTTGAAGTCCATAATCTAGACTAGTTTCAGGATTGAAGAGTCACGAGTTCATAATCCATACTCAAATCATAATGAATGCTGTACTCTATAATAGGTATTGAAGAGTCACGAGTTCCAAAACAATAAAATTACTAATCGGGTCCCAATGAGCTTAGATATTTTTCAATTGAATTCTTTTTTTCTTACTGTGCTTATTAGAAGAGACTACTGCAAGAGTTTTTGATCGATTGTACATAGACTTGTTGCATGGGCTAACAATTTTTTTTTTTTTTTGATCCTGAGCCTGACAACTAATCATGTTTATTGTATTCTGTGTTTTTTTCTGTCTCTGTCTCTCTCTCTAGATTAGCACTGAGTTACGTAGGGAAATATAATGTTCAGATTAGCACTAATCATATTATAATTTTTTTTAAAAAATAAAAATATTTTACTTTTATTTTTATAAGTTTGTTTTTTTAAAGTTTTTTTATTTTAAACTATATTAAAATAATATTTTTATTTATTTTTTAAAAATTATTTTTGACATCGATAAATAAAAATAAATTAAAAATTTTTAAATAAAAAATAAAAAATAAAAATATTTTTTATTTTCAAAATACCTTTAAAAAAGCAATGACAAACATGAAAATAAGGGCATAAACTCTTCTGGACGGACAAACAAGGATCCACATGTTCGCCGCAACACATTCGTGGGTGTTTGGCTCTGCGGTGCGGCCTGCGTTGAGGCTCACCGTAGAGCCAAACTCATATTTTACCAAACAAGAAGGCAAAATTATTTTGCGGGACCCAATTAAAAAAAATTAGATTTCCAGCCGCAGTTGCAAAAGCAACTGAGAGATGCTTTTGCATCTGCGGCACACTCTACCTCTGCCTTAAACACACAGACATGAAAATCACACTGCCTTCTCCCTCACCTCCATCTCTCCCTCACGAAACCACACTCTACCTCTGCTGAGGTGAGGCTTTATTCGCGCCAGGTTATTGGTAAAGATGGATCAACATTGTCGAGGGTCCAGTCCTCTTGCTTTTTTATTTTCATGTGAGTAAAGAGTGTTGTGTTGTATAACAAATATTTTTTTAAAGGAAATAAAAGTTACCTTTCACGGTATAAAGTTAGAATGATTTAAAAAAATATATATATTCTATCAAGTTTTTTATAATTTTTATTTTACTTTATTTTTAAAAATACTTTTTAATTTGTGATCATTTTATTTTTGTAGTACTTAATTTTTATTCTCTTCTAACAGAATAAGGTTTTTTATTATTATTAAAATCACTCTTAGTTATATTAATTTTCATAATTATATAATAATTGGATAAATTACTCAAGTGTAATGAACAACTAGAGTTCATGATGAAATTACAAGTAGTTTGATGGAAGAATAAAAATAAGTGTGTAATTTAATTGAATTATTAATTACATTTTATAATTATGATAATTAAATCTACAATATTTAAAAAATATATGTGTGTCCTTTAAAGTAATTTCACAAGTTAACAGCAATATGAAAAACATGGTAACCAAACACTTGAAACTGCTTTTCATTAAACTCAACTTCAACCACAGTTTTAACCAAACACAAATTTCAGTTACGAAACACAACTAAAAGCGCTTTTCATAAACCTGCTTTTTTTCAACCTCAACCACAACAGCAACATCTGTGCCAAACAGGCCCTTAATGTCGCACGCCTTGAACCACCTTGGCCACCTTGGACATATTCCGTCTGGCCCCACCGGGAGCGACAGCGGCGGCAACAACTACCCTCTAAAATTTCAATTTTCCTGGTGGGTCCGCCGTACCTAAACCCTGTCTCCTCTCTCTCTCTCTCCCCTCCGCGCCTCCCTCTCTTTGCCTGCAAAACTACGTTATAATTAAACATGCAAAGATATCTAGTGTTAAAAATTTAAAATTAAATAATTTATTATTTATATATTTTAAGTTTGAATTGTATGATTGTTAATATGATAATTATTAAAAATTTATATTGTCATTAATTTTAGAATTCATAGGATTTTTAGTCGAGATATACATAAAATAACTTGATAATAAAAAAATTACGTTATAATTAAAGTTTCTTTAATAAAGCTTGATTGATTGTCATTGGAAAAATCATTTTCTTTTCTTTTATAATTTTGATGGCTCGGGGCAACATCTAAGCTTTATAAGAGTGTGATTGAGATTGTTTTTCAAAATATTTTTTATTAAAAAATATATTAATTTTTTTTAATATCAACACATAAAAATTATATAAAAATATATAAAAAATTAATTTAAAAATAATAAAAAAATCATTTCTTTTCAAAAATATTTTTGAAATACAGTGCCAAAAAAGGATCCTAGTCTTATTTGTTTGTGAAAAGTAGTTTATAGAAAATTATTTTTATATTTATTTATCATTAAAAAAATTGTTAATAAAAAAATACTTTTCAATTAGAAAACCTTTTATTTTGTTTTGAGTTTTATTTTTCAGTTTAATCCTTAAAAATTTAATTTACTTAGTTTCTTCACCGCCACAGTCTCGCCATTGCTGAGCACTGCCTTGTAGACTTTCCCGGAAGCTCCACTTCCGATCACCTTATCTTCTTTAAGAAAATCACACTCACTAAAACCAATCTCATGGAGCGACCTGCACTTCGATACGGTGATGACTTCCTTTTCTTTCTTGAAATTCTGGTGCTTGAAGTAGAACCAAACAACACCGACGACGAACACTGTCGCAGCAAGTATAAAAGTTGACCGAAGAATCCACAGGTAACTCTGCTTTCTCGAATCACCCTGTGTGTTTATTGAAAATATTTTATTTTATTGAAAATATGGTTTCCGTTTATGTGTTAAGGGTTTAAATCTACTCTTCCCTTCTCTTCTCTCTTGAAATGCAGTCACCTTGCGAGGTCATTTTTTTGAAGGTGAGGAGGAATATTACGGGCTTATATGTTCGGTCATTTACTTTACGCATGGTCTTCGCAATTTTATGACCTTTTTTTTAATTAACCATCAAGATTTTGCACGCTGATTCATATTTTATTTTGGTGATTACAGGATAGATTGTCGAACTAGGGGGGTGAGTTAATTTATTTTGTGTAATTATAGCATTTTACAGAAAGAGTACTAATATTTTACAGAAATTATAGCATTCTAAATTTCATTAAACGATGGCTGGACAAGAATCGCCACTGTTTTTCAACGGTCAAACTTCAACGTGCTTGAAGCCTTGAACTTCATGCGTCTTGTGGCAAAAAACTACGTGTATGCTTTTCATTTTTTAAAAATCATTTCTGACATCAGCACATGAAAATAATCTAAAAACACTAAAAAAATTAATTTAAAATAAAAGTAAAAATAAAAATATTTTCAATTTGTTTTTATAAAAAAAACACCCTGAAAAGGAGCAAGTACTCATCGATTTTGAGTTTCCAGCTCCCAAATGGATGCAAGAGATGGATGAAAATTGAGGGACAGCATCACTCCCATATTGAATGAAGCGTGGCAGTTCTTGTCAAAGATGAGAGATCAAGTGGGGTGCATCATTCATAGGTGGTCTTCTAATAGTTACCAGTTACCACGGCTCATGCCTTATTCTTTGGCGACGTGTCATATCCACCTTCAGCTGAATCTTTACGCCCGGCCTGTTGCCAAAAAAGGCTTTCAGCCCACTGAGCTGGAAGCCCAGACCGAGAAAAGACGGGCTTCCGGCCCGTTTAGATTGAAGCCCAGTCCGAGAGTAAATGGGCTTAAAACCCAGATAGAGAGTAAATGGGCCGGTCCTGGCCCATCCATGGCGGGCTGACAGCCCAGCCATGCACAGGCGGGCTGAGCCCAGCCCCAAGCAAGGGGGGCTGTCAGCCCGCCATGGATGGGCCAGGACCGGCCCATTTACTCTCTATCTGGGTTTTAAGCCCATTTACTCTCGGACTGGGCTTCAATCTAAACGGGCCGGAAGCCCGTCTTTTCTCGGTCTGGGCTTTTGCCATGGAGAGCAGCCCGATCTGTCGCATCGTTCCAGTTTTGGAATCGTTCCAGTGCATCGAATATCTTCACAGTTTTTCAAATTTATATTAGACATATTTTCATAGTTTGACCAACCAATTAGGTGTGTGAAAACTGTGAATACGCCAAGTTCTGTTGCAAAATAATAGTAAACCTGTTAGCAAACTACCCGCACTGAATTGTATGAAAAATAATGGTTGGTCAAACTATTATATTACGAATGTTTTATATAATATAGGTGGCCACGCCAAGTTCAGTCCTCTTGTTTATATAAGAAAATAAATAAGGTTTGACCAACCATATTATATAAAAATACAAGAGGACTGAACTTGGCGTGGCCACCTATATTATATATTTTGATCAAGAGTCAAGAGTCGGGTGTAATGGCAGAACTTTTGGGATTTGTATAATAGATTTTAAATTTGAGTTAAAATATATATTATTAGTAAGAAATTAGAATAATTAGGATTTTAATTGTTCATTTAGATTCATAAAATATATTAGATATTATTGAAGGAAGTTAGGTGATGACATCCATAACTTCCTTCAATTGTCGATCTCGATTATTCCTACCAGGTACGATTTCGATTATTCCTACCAGGTATCGAGATCTCGATTATTCCTACCAGGTACGATTTCAATGGTCAAAGGAAGGCAAGATCATTGATGAAAATCCTAGCTTTATTCAATGGTCGATCTAATATCAAGGCATCTCGATTGAAGGAAGTTATGGATGTCATCACCTAAGATATTAGATCGTAGATCGACCATTGAATAAAGCTAGGATTTTCATCAATGATCTTAATTGCGTTTTCCATAAATGCAGCAAGTTAATCTTAAGGTTCTCCTTTTTGACCAAGGGGCCCTCGAACCACCCGACCTCCCTTTTCCCTCATAGCACGTGATTTAATGCCCTATAAAAACCCTCCTTCACGTGATTTAATGCACGTGCTATGATTTATTATAGACCTCCCTAAATCACGTGCTATTTAGGGAGGTCTCTAATAAATCATACCCATGCACTTGCCTTATCCCTAATAGGTATGAAAAAGTCAATTCTCAACTGGGTATGAAAAAGTTATGTCCTATCTTAATAATATTTGTCTTCTCAAACCCCTATAAAAACCCTCCTTCACCCCCATTCTATCGAAGCCAGCATATAACAAGTCGAGCAATTCCGCATTCAAATTCTCATCAGCATCAGTGATTTAAAGTAAATTAATATTATTTCATCTTTGAAACTGGAAATCCTATAAAGATTTGAAATCAGTCCATATCGGAAGTTTTATATAAAACCCACCATATCATGACCCACCATATCATGACCCACCATTGACACATGTCATTGAGTTTGACACTACTTTGTGTGTGTAGTTTAATTGGACACGCCCATTCCCATGCACGCAACCTTTTCACTCCTCCCCAACACAGAATATTTTAATTGCATGCTTGTGAATGTGATTACTGTAATTTTAAAAATATTTTTTATTTAAAAATATATTAAAATAATATTTTTTATTTTTTAAAAATAATTTTTGATATCAGCATATAAAAATAAAATGATCTAAAAACACCAACACAATTTAATTTACAATAAAAAATAAAAAAAATTCAAATTAATTTAAAAATACTCTTAAAATCCAACGTCATGCGAGCACCTCCAACGTGTTGAAAATGATATTCATTGAAAATGACTTCGTTTTTGGATTTTATATAGAATCTCCTAGGGGTGTCAAACTCAATGACATGTGTCAATGGTGGGTCATGATATGGTGGGTCATGATATGGTGGGTTTTATATAAAACTTCCGATATGGACTGATTTCAAATCTTTATAGGATTTCCAGTTTCAAAGATGAAATAATATTAATTTACTTTAAATCACTGATGCTGATGAGAATTTGAATGCGGAATTGCTCGACTTGTTATATGCTGGCTTCGATAGAAATTAAATGTAATATTCTGATTTTTTTTTATATAAATTATAATTTATTAGAGTATTGAGGGGAAATGAAATCAAGATAAACTCCAAGAAGACGGTAAGAGAAGAAACACGTGTTGTCCTTCTACTGGGTTGGTTACTTCACGGCAAAAAGTCAAAGAAAGCGAAGAATCTAAAACGATCAGGCGACATATTTCCAGTATTGCGCGAGACCAACTCAATGGCGCTTTCTTTGTAGTCTTGGACGAGTTGATTGGCCCGCTTCGCTGGGCATTTTTATATATGTAGAAAATTAATTGATTTTATAAATATTGTATTATGTTATTTTAATATTTAATTAGTATAATTGTAATTGATAAAATATGCAAAAAATGGTTTTTTTCAATAAAAATGTGATTGAATGTTGTTATTGCTAAAAACTTTTGATAAAATTTCTTAGAAAATTTGCTAAGAAGGTAAAATGATTTCTAAGAAATTTGTTGTCACGGATACTCTGGTTAAAAAAACAAAATAACAAAAGAAACCCGGTTAAAAAAGAACAATTGAGTTGGACAGTAAAAAATCAAAAATACATGTGAAAGAAGGTCACTGTTTCTTAAAAGAAACAAACAAAGGGTCTAAAATATAAATTTAAATTCAAAGCGAAAGTTTTTTTTATAAGATTTATTCATCATATTATTATATTCAATATCTTTAAGAATGCCGATATTAATTGTTTTTTTCAAGAAATCGTAGGTCATTTTTTTTCTCTCTTTATATATTTTTAGGCGATAATATTAAATAAATATTAAACACATATATATCCAGTAGCCATTCATAGGTGGTCTTCTAATAGTTACCACGGCTCATGCCTTATTCTAATAGTTACCAAGACTTTCTAGTACGACTGCTCTGGCTTCTCTCAACGTGGGCATTTTTCATGTGATAATTAAAAGATCCAATTGCTCTAGCTGATCGTATCAACAACTCTAGCTATATATACATATAGAATTTAGATCAATAAGATTTTTTCATCAAAAAAATATTTTTTTTGTATTTACGAAAACTCAAGATAATATTAATTATATATTGAAATTTTATAAAGCTGTTAAATTTTTTTCAACAAAGGCAAAGGGTCCTGATATAATTAGAAAATAATTGACTTTTCTTATTTTAATGATAAAAAAACAAAAAAAACAAAAGGACATGTCAACTGAGATATGTGATTAGAATAAGCAGAGGCTTGTGATGAAAAAGAAGGAAGGAAAAACGGGGCTTCAATGGCCGAAACAATAAACAATCCTGCACTAACCCCATAGCTATCGCTGTATAGTCTACAGATCTATGAACCCTAGACGGTCTCTTTCTGCAATAAATATTTGACTTTGACGAAGCTGCTGGCGAGGCTAACTAATATCCATCTCGAGTACTTCCCTAGACATCAATAAACCTCAGCTTATATTTAGCAGCCTCTTCCGGCGAGAGTTCCACCGGAGAATCCATAATCCACAACCCTTTGAACGTCACCATCCCATACCGGACCTTGCCTCGCTCGTCCCTGAAGCTGTCGGTGAAGCACAGGAGAAAGCAAGCCAGGCCGCACATGGCTAGAAGACTTAGCGTTTTTTAGAGGCTGTAGCTTTTTTAGGGCGTGGAGTTATTTTAGAGGGTTCTTTCTTGCTCTCCCCACTTTGGAACTCATCTAGTCGCTCCTCTTCTTCGAAACGAGTTTCAACTTCCAAGACTATTGTCGGTGACATGCCTGAAATCCAGCTAAATATCTTTATAATTGAATATATATATAGTGTATACGGCAAAAGGAAGAAATCAATGGCCGAAACAATCTGGAAAAAGAAGCAAGCTTGAATTGCTTATTGAAGAGAAAAAAAAGAATTGAAGAGGTTATGAGTGATGAATACCTTGAGGAGGTGGGACGCCAACAGGAGGTTGTTGCTGGTTGTAATAACTCATTTCTCTACAGAGATTTTAGAGAGATCAATTTATCTTCTTGGGCTGTTTTGATTGCAGAGAGATACAGATGCAGGCTGTATGCAGAGAGATACAGATGCAGAGATTTTATACGAGAAAAGGTCCTTATGTGTTGTAATGCCACGTGGAATCTTCAACAAGAAAATGAAACGTTGGTATTGATTAATGAAATGCATGTAATGCCACGTGGAATCTTCAACAAGAAAATGAAACGTTGGTATTGATTTTATACGAGAAAAGTACTGCCACGCTTCATTCAATATGTGCCCCACTTGATACGAGATTTTGGCAACAGATTTTATACGAGATTTTGGCAACAGATTTTAAACTTATGTGCCCCACTTGATCTCTCATCTTTGACAAGTACTGCCACGCTTCATTCAATATGGGAGTGATGCTGTCCCTCAGTTTAAAATCTTGTCAAAACACATAAGTTTGGAGGTCGTATAAAATCAATTTTATAAGTGACACATAAGTTTCAGGTCAAAACACAAAAAGACGGGCAACAGATTTTATACGACCTCCAAACTTATGTGTTTTGGCAACAGATTTTAAACTTATGTGTTTTGACAAGATTTTATACGACCTCCAAACTTATGTGTTTTGGCAACAGATTTTAAACTTATGTGTTTTGACAAGATTTTATACGACCTCCAAACTTATGTGTCACTTATAAAATTGATTTTATACGACCTCCAAACTTATGTGTTTTGGCAACAGATTTTAAACTTATGTGCCCCACTTGATCTCTCATCTTTGACAAGTACTTTTAAGCCCATTTACTCTCGGACTGGGCTTCAATCTAAACGGGCCGGAAGCCCGTCTTTTCTCGGTCTGGGCTTCCAGCTCAGTGGGCTGAAAGCCTTTTTTGGCAACAGGCCGGGCGTAAAGATTCAGCTGAAGGTGGATATGACACGTCGCCAAAGAATAAGGCATGAGCCGTGGTAACTGGTAACTATTAGAAGACCACCTATGAATGATGCACCCCACTTGATCTCTCATCTTTGACAAGAACTGCCACGCTTCATTCAATATGGGAGTGATGCTGTCCCTCAATTTTCATCCATCTCTTGCATCCATTTGGGAGCTGGAAACTCAAAATCGATGAGTACTTGCTCCTTTTCAGGGTGTTTTTTTTATAAAAACAAATTGAAAATATTTTTATTTTTACTTTTATTTTAAATTAATTTTTTTAGTGTTTTTAGATTATTTTCATGTGCTGATGTCAGAAATGATTTTTAAAAAATGAAAAGCATACACGTAGTTGTTTTTTGCCACAAGACGCATGAAGTTCAAGGCTTCAAGCACGTTGAAGTTTGACCGTTGAAAAACAGTGGCGATTCTTGTCCAGCCATCGTTTAATGAAATTTAGAATGCTATAATTTCTGTAAAATATTAGTACTCTTTCTGTAAAATGCTATAATTACACAAAATAAATTAACTCACCCCCCTAGTTCGACAATCTATCCTGTAATCACCAAAATAAAATATGAATCAGCGTGCAAAATCTTGATGGTTAATTAAAAAAAAGGTCATAAAATTGCGAAGACCATGCGTAAAGTAAATGACCGAACATATAAGCCCGTAATATTCCTCCTCACCTTCAAAAAAATGACCTCGCAAGGTGACTGCATTTCAAGAGAGAAGAGAAGGGAAGAGTAGATTTAAACCCTTAACACATAAACGGAAACCATATTTTCAATAAAATAAAATATTTTCAATAAACACACAGGGTGATTCGAGAAAGCAGAGTTACCTGTGGATTCTTCGGTCAACTTTTATACTTGCTGCGACAGTGTTCGTCGTCGGTGTTGTTTGGTTCTACTTCAAGCACCAGAATTTCAAGAAAGAAAAGGAAGTCATCACCGTATCGAAGTGCAGGTCGCTCCATGAGATTGGTTTTAGTGAGTGTGATTTTCTTAAAGAAGATAAGGTGATCGGAAGTGGAGCTACCAATGTAAATCAGCCCTCCAAGCCTCCTATATTACACGAATGCCATTGTGAGATAAATAAAAAGGAATAATAGGAGGATAATAATGCAAATAGTAGCAGCGGTTAACTTAATGTAGACTTTCCCGCACGCTGCCACTGCTAAATATAACGACAGGAGTGGAGGAGGGTGGGTCCCACTGTGGAAACCCACGCTTACATGGTAAATGAACCGTCTCCCATTCATCTCTGAATCATGCTGTGTTTACTAGCACAGGTATGGGCTTCGTCTATACCGTAAGCTAGGCTACTTTTTTTATTTACATGTTCGGCTATTGGTTTTTATGGTGTAAATAATATTTTATTTAAAAAATATATATTTTCATACATAACTGTTCAAAATATTTTCTGGGCATTTTAAAAATAACCGCTACTATTTTGTTTTTTTTAAAAAGAATTATACATGGGTTAATCTGCTAATAAAAATAAAATTGTTTTGCAAAATCCTTTATTTAAAAAACGGTTTAGTATAAAAAAAAAATCAACCCAATACATTGTTTGATACTGTATTTCAAAAATATTTAAAAAAAAAATAAATTTTTTGTATATTTATGTTTTACTTTAAATTATTATTTTTAGTGTTTATAGATCATTTTCATGTGCTGATATCAAAAATTATTTTTAAAAAATAAAATATATTATTTAATGCATTTCTGAACAAAAATCATTTTAAAAAACATGACACGTCAAGAACTGCCGAAGGTAACCGAGACCTCCTTATCAAGTCCCATGTGAATGCTGGAAGGAGATTGTCTGTTAGCTTCTGTCATTAAAGGACAAGACTTCATTACCAATTGGGATGCAAGTGATTTTTGGCATTTTTCATGTGATAATTAAAAGATCCAATTGCTCTAGCTGTTAATGGCATGGACCAACATTTTTCATGTAAAATGGAAAAATAAACTCTCATATGAATTTTATATTATTTATATGCTAATCATGTGATAATTAATTATCTCCAATTGCTCTAATTGGTAGTGGCTGTTGACATATAATGTCATACTTGTATGCTTTATATATTTTGATGATAACAATAAAAAGAAAATGGACTAATAATATGCTTGGATGAGATTAAGTTATAAACAAGTATTATACAAAGAATACATCAACAAGCAAAATGGAGTACACGAAGAAATCATTCCAGGAAGTCCAAGATGCAAGCAAGTGAAGACTTAGAATAAGTTTTCATTTTAGTGCTTTATGTAAATCTCAATTTCTAAACTTGATAGCACAAATTAAAATGAACTCACACACTTCACATTGCATGCATTAAAAGGGTTTAATGATTATAGGTTTAAGTCATAATCAATCGGTTCAAGAAATTCAGAAAAGATAATTTGTCAATATAGAGTTTCTGCATGAACCGGTCGACCGCTTGAGTTATCCGTTGTAAACCGGTCGACCGCTTGAGGTGTCTGCATGAACCGGTCGACCGCTTGGGTCACCAAGTGAACCGGTCGACCGCTTGGAAGACAAATTGCCTTTCGAGCTGAACCGGTCGACCGCTTGTTTTATCCGTTGTGAACCGGTCGACCGTTTGAGATGACAGTTGCACTAAAACGGCTAGTTTTTCTTTGAAACTTATAAATAGGCCTCTTAATTGCAAAATTAAAAAAACGACTTTCATATCTGATATTGAGGCAATTAGTAGTGCATAAACACCTTCAAATCATCAATCCTCATTAATACTCATATTTGTGTTCAAATCTTCATATCCTAACACAAAGAGTATTTCTCATTCTCACTACACTTAAACACCTTCAAATATTCTAAGTGCTATTAAGTGAGAAAGAGATCATAGATCTTCATTTGTAATATCCACACTATTAAGAGTGTATTGTTGTTTTACAAAAACAACCATTGTGAAACTCTTGAGAGTTGAGTATAAAACTCTTGGTATTGGTGAGGGAACATCACCAAGGAAAAATCTTGAAGAGGGGACATCTTCAAGTGGAAAAGGAAAATCTTGAAGAGGGCATATCTTCAAGTGGTGTAAAAGTCTTGGTGTGGATTCATCAAGCGGAAATTGTAATCTTGTTACTTGGGCTAGTAAAAGAGTACAATACTCAAGTACGGGTTGGTACTTGAGTCGTGGATGTAGGCTTGCCGAACCACGTTAAAAACCGAGTTAGCAATCTCTCTCTCTTATCTCTTTACTTTAAAGTAATTAATTTTAAGATTGCATTATTTATTGTATTTACACCTAATCCCCCCCCCCCCCTTAGGTAAGATTGCATTATTTATTATTTATTGAATTGCTTATTGAAGAGAAAAAAAAGAATTGAAGAGGTTATGAGTGATGAATACATTGAGGAGGTGGGACGCCAACAGGAGGTTGTTGCTGGTTGTAATAACTCATTTCTCTACAGAGATTTTAGAGAGATCAATTTATCTTCTTGGGCTGTTTTGATTGCAGAGAGATACAGATGCAGGCTGTATAATGGGGTTGGGTTGTCAGTGTGCCGTTTTTATACGAGAAAAGTGTAGTGGTTGGTTTTTACAGTTTACACGACAAAACAAATTGTTCCACGACACGCGAGAATTAATGTAGACTTTCCCGCACGCTTGCCACTGCTAAATTTAAGTCACCGCCACTGCTAATAAAAAAAAGTCCACTGCTGGTAAAAAAAAATAAAGGTGACTTTATTTTCAAGGCACCGCCACTGCTGGTAAAAAAAAGTCCCCGAGAGCATATTTGTTCCAATTCTCGCGTGTCGTGGAACAATTTGTTTTACCAACTTGGATTTATTCTTTTATTGGAATTTCGATTGTATGTGGCGTCTTCGACACATTCTATAAAATGTCAATATCAATCTAAAGAAGTTTCTAATATATGAGTAAACTGTAAAAATACAGCTATTCAACAGCTTTTACACCCTGACACGTCCTGGTAATATGATTGGAAACTTATATGAAATACGCTTGTAAAAATACAGCTATTCAACAACTGTAAAAATACGCTTGGGGCAAATATGCGTGTTCCACGACAAAACAAATTGTTCCACGACACGCGAGAATTGGAACAAATATGCTCTCGGGGACTTTTTTTTGGATAGAAGAAAAGCCGCTATCCTTCAGTATAAAACGCCATCCTGTGTATCTCAGCTGCTATCTAAATTTGTTTCAGTTTCCAAAACCAGGCATAATTAAACACAATCTCTTACACGCCTGCAAGTTCTTGAATCTTTAATCAGCGATTTTCTTCAACATGGACAAAGCTCATAAGGCTTCTCGCACTCTAGAGATCACGATCTTGTCAGCAGAAAACCTGAGCCTCAATCGCATCATATTAGAGCTGGTGACAGGCAGACTCCCCGTAGATCCAGAGTTCGGAGAAAAAGACTTGGTGAAATGGGTTCAAAACGGGATGGATCATGTGGTCGACCCCAAGCTCGATTCACGTTACAGGGATGAGATTTCCAAGATTCTCGAAATCGGTCTCCGCTGCACCACCGCATGTCCAATCGACCGCCCCTCAATGCGATGGGTGGTGAAAATGTTGCAGGAAGCTGGTGGCATGGGACACAAGCCTGAAGCTGACAAGAATGATGAGTGTGAGATCCCAGATTGTCTTAAAGAAGATAATGTGATCGGAAGTGGAGCTTCTGGGAAAGTCTACAAGGCAGTGCTCAGCAATGGCGAGACTGTGGCGGTGAAGAAACAAAGTGGGGAGAGCAGGAAAGAACCCTCTAAAATACCTCGACGCCCTAAAAAATCTTCAACCTCTAAAAGACCCTAAAACCTAAAACACTAACTCTAAACCATAAAAGCCCGTCTTTTCTCGGTCTGGGCCTTTTTTGGCAACAGGCCGGGCGTAAAGATTCAGCTGAAGGTGGATATGACACGTCGCCAAAGAATAAGGCATGAGCCGTGGTAACTATTAGAAGACCACCTATGAATGATGCACCCCACTTGATCTCTCATCTTTGACAAGTACTGCCACGCTTCATTCAATATGGGAGTGATGCTGTCCCTCAATTTTCATCCATCTCTTGCATCCATTTGGGAGCTGGAAACTCAAAATCGATGAGTACTTGCTCCTTTTCAGGGTGTTTTTTTTATAAAAACAAATTGAAAATATTTTTATTTTTACTTTTATTTTTTATTTTAAATTAATTTTTTTAGTGTTTTTAGATTATTTTCATGTGCTGATATCAGAAATGATTTTTAAAAAATGAAAAGCATACACGTAGTTGTTTTTTGCCACAAGACGCATGAAGTTCAAGGCTTCAAGCACGTTGAAGTTTGACCGTTGAAAAACAGTGGCGATTCTTGTCCAGCCATCGTTTAATGAAATTTAGAATGCTATAATTTCTGTAAAATATTAGTACTCTTTCTGTAAAATGCTATAATTACACAAAATAAATTAACTCACCCCCCTAGTTCGACAATCTATCCTGTAATCACCAAAATAAAATATGAATCAGCGTGCAAAATCTTGATGGTTAATTAAAAAAAAGGTCATAAAATTGCGAAGACCATGCGTAAAGTAAATGACCGAACATATAAGACCGTAATATTCCTCCTCACCTTCAAAAAAATGACCGAGCAAGGTTACTGCATTTCAAGAGAGAAGAGAAGGGTCAGCAGTGTTGATATTGTACAAAATTGTAATATTAAGCTGACAGGTAGATTTAAACCCTTAACACATAAACGGAAACCATATTTTCAATAAAATAAAGCAAATATACACGAGGTACGCTGAGAGAGAGAGAGAGATAGGGCGTACATCTGAATAGTTCTGGAAAACTGAAAGTATTTGCAGCGGACCAATCAAGCTCGAACCCATCTGCCATAATATCATGCACATCTGTATACGACATATTTGTCACATTTTTTTGCACAGCATACATCAAATTCACACGGCACAAGTCAGGCACATCCTTCATGAGCCCATCAACCATGACATACGAATGGGTTTCCACAGTGGGACCCACCCTCCTCCACTCTTGTCGTTAAATTTAGCAGTGGCAGCGTGCGGGAAAGTCTACATTAAATCTTCTAGAAAAGATCTAGTTGTTTTTAATCGGTTTCCGTTTCTCATGCAATGCAACCTCATGGAAACCCACGCTTACATGGTAAATGAACCGTCTCCCATTCATCTCTGAATCATGCTGTGTTTACTAGCACAGGTATGGGCTTCGTCTATACCGTAAGCTAGGCTACTTTTTTTATTTACATGTTCGCCTATTGGTTTTTATGGTGTAAATAATATTTTATTTAAAAAATATATATTTTCATACATAACTGTTCAAAATATTTTCTGGGCATTTTAAAAATAACCGCTACTATTTTGTTTTTTTTTAAAAAGAATTATACATGGGTTAATCTGCTAATAAAAATAAAATTGTTTTGCAAAATCCTTTATTTAAAAAACGGTTTAGTATAAAAAAAAATCAACCCAAGACATTGTTTGATACTGTATTTCAAAAATATTTTAAAAAAAATTAAATTTTTTGTATATTTATGTTTTACTTTAAATTATTATTTTTAGTGTTTATAGATCATTTTCATGTGCTGATATCAAAAATTATTTTTAAAAAATAAAATATATTATTTAATGCATTTCTGAACAAAAATCATTTTAAAAAACATGACACGTCAAGAACTGCCGAAGGTAACCGAGACCTCCTTATCAAGTCCCATGTGAATGCTGGAAGGAGATTGTCTGTTAGCTTCTGTCATTAAAGGACAAGACTTCATTACCAATTGGGATGCAAGTGATTTTTGGCATTTTTCATGTGATAATTAAAAGATCCAATTGCTCTAGCTGTTAATGGCATGGACCAACATTTTTCATGTAAAATGGAAAAATAAACTCTCATATGAATTTTATATTATTTATATGCTAATCATGTGATAATTAATTATCTTCAATTGCTCTAATTGGTAGTGGCTGTTGACATATAATGTCATACTTGTATGCTTTATATATTTTGATGATAACAATAAAAAGAAAATGGACTAATAATATGCTTGGATGAGATTAAGTTATAAACAGGTATTATACAAAGAATACATCAACAAGCAAAATGGAGTACACGAAGAAATCATTCCAGGAAGTCCAAGATGCAAGCAAGTGAAGACTTAAAATAAGTTTTCATTTTAGTGCTTTATGTAAATCTCAATTTCTAAACTTGATAGCACAAATTAAAATGAACTCACACACTTCACATTGCATGCATTAAAAGGGTTTAATGATTATAGGTTTAAGTCATAATCAATCGGTTCAAGAAATTCAGAAAAGATAATTTGTCAATATAGAGTTTCTGCATGAACCGGTCGACCGCTTGAGTTATCCGTTGTAAACCGGTCGACCGCTTGAGGTGTCTGCATGAACCGGTCGACCGCTTGGGTCACCAAGTGAACCGGTCGACCGCTTGGAAGACAAATTGCCTTTCGAGCTGAACCGGTCGACCGCTTGTTTTATCCGTTGTGAACCGGTCGACCGTTTGAGATGACAGTTGCACTAAAACGGCTAGTTTTTCTTTGAAACTTATAAATAGGCCTCTTAATTGCAAAATTAAAAAAACGACTTTCATATCTGATATTGAGGCAATTAGTAGTGCATAAACACCTTCAAATCATCAATCCTCATTAATACTCATATTTGTGTTCAAATCTTCATATCCTAACACAAAGAGTATTTCTCATTCTCACTACACTTAAACACCTTCAAATATTCTAAGTGCTATTAAGTGAGAAAGAGATCATAGATCTTCATTTGTAATATCCACACTATTAAGAGTGTATTGTTGTTTTACAAAAACAACCATTGTGAAACTCTTGAGAGTTGAGTATAAAACTCTTGGTATTGGTGAGGGAACATCACCAAGGAAAAATCTTGAAGAGGGGACATCTTCAAGTGGAAAAGGAAAATCTTGAAGAGGGCATATCTTCAAGTGGTGTAAAAGTCTTGGTGTGGATTCATCAAGCGGAAATTGTAATCTTGTTACTTGGGGTAGTAAAAGAGTACAATACTCAAGTACGGGTTGGTACTTGAGTCGTGGATGTAGGCTTGCCGAACCACGTTAAAAACCGAGTTAGCAATCTCTCTCTCTTATCTCTTTACTTTAAAGTAATTAATTTTAAGATTGCATTATTTATTGTATTTACACCTAATCCCCCCCCCCCCCCCCTTAGGTGAATAGTTGCCTTAATACTTAAACAACAGTGGCATGGCCCATCAATTGTCATGTAAAATGGGAGCAAATTTTAAATAAATGATAAGGAGTGACATATGCACACCAACCAAAAAATATATAAAACAATACACTCTCATTTGAGTTTTATATTATTTATGTGTTAATTAAGTTATCATTAATTATTCGCTTTCATTTTAATTAATCATGAGAAGCAGACAAATTTACTTTAGATTCTAATCTAAACTCTATTTTTTTTCTTCACAAAACAATTAAAAACCCTTTTTCAGCTTTATCAAATCCCGACACAAATAGAATCCAACCCGATGATAATTTTTTTTTTATAACCGGGATGTTCGGGCCAACTTACACGCATCACAACTAATCTTCAAATTCATTGAACATCCTGCAAGTCCAGAGAGCAGGTAAGACATCGCGGGAACGACAAACGTACATGGTGGGGCTTGAACATCCCGATGATAACGTAATAATTGAGATAAACAGAAGAGCAAAATCATAAAGTAAGCAAATAATATCATTGCGGAAGAGGCTATTAATTGATTTTTTTTTCAAGACTTTACAATTTTGTCAAGCATATTGTACAATATCGTTACTATATAATTTTTTTTATGGTTTAGAGTTAGTGTTTTAGGTTTTAGGGTCTTTTAGAGGTTGTTTTTAGAGGGGTTAGGGAGTTTTGAAAATTCAATGGTTTTTTTAGGAGTAGGGTTTAAGGTGTTTTAGATTTTAAATTTTATATTATTTTATAGCTTATGGTTTTTTAGGGTTTAAGGGTTAAGATATTTAGTGTTGGTTTTAGGTTTAGGGTTTTAAAGTACCTTTCAGCTTTTGGGCCATGCATGTCAAAAATGAATTTTGGAAATGAAAATGTTATGAATGGTTCTACGAGTCTCTCAATGATTTAACTATCCAAACAAAGTATATATATATACTAGCTAATTGCCCGCGCGTTGCCGCGGGTATTTTTTTGTATATAATTTAACATAATTAAATCTACAACGATAAATTTATATGATATAAGTAAATAAAAATTATAGATTAAAAGATAAAATGTTTAAAATTTTGAGCTGAGTTTGTCACGTAAGCATAGATTACATCTTTTAGAATATAGGTATTGCGTCATAAACGATCATAAAAGAGCGCGCACTAACATTAGAAAAAAGAGCAAAATATTTGAATAAGAAAAAAAAAATTACTGAAATCATTATTGTGCAGATAATAAAATTAATAAAATCAATTAATAGAAAGAGTAAAAAAAAAAAAAGGAAAAGGAAGCAATATTAATTTAAAATATTATAACAATAGCAACATCAGAGTCTTAACATCTAAAATTATTATTGCCGCTAGAATAAAAACAACAGAAATTATTAAATTATACCAAGGGAAAAAAATGAAAAGCATGAACAAAACAGGAAGCAAGAAAAACCAATTAAAAATTCTTATTCTTATTATCCTTATTATGAAAGAATAAATAATCACTATTATTATAATAATAGAATACATAATCACTATTATTATAATATTAATAATAATCACTATTATTATTATTATTCTTATTATAATAATTATTATTATGTTAGTAATGAAAGAAACAAAAATAAATGAAAAATTAAAAATATCCTAGCAACTTTAACAAAAGATAAAAAAAAACAAAAAATTATAATGGCTATTACTGGCAAAAAAAAAATTATCAAATTATCGGGAGAGAAAAAAAAAAGAAAAGAGTAAGAATGAAAAATAATTAAATCATGATTATTATTATTATTATTATTATTATTATTATTATTATTATTATTATTATTATTATTATTATTATTATTATTATTATTATTGTGTTAAATACACTTATATTATTATTCTTATTATTATTACTACTATTACTATTATTATTATTATTATTATTATTATTACTATTATTATTATTATCATTATTATTATTATTGTGTTAAATACACTTATATATATATGGACAAAAGTAGGGATTATTCTAGACATATAAAAAAAAAGTATAAGGACTTAAATGAAAATCAAATATCAAGGGCTTAAATTAACAAATTAAAAGTCAAATGGCTGACATGCAAATTACATTTATTCTTAATTGAAATCAGAGGACAAAATTGCAAAAATGGGAACTTGTGTACCGAATTAATTGAGTTATATACAGCCAATCCGAAAATTGAAAGTTGACGGACCGAAATGAAACTTTGACATTCAATTCATTGAAATCGGAGGACCCAATTGAACTAAATCAAAACTTATATAACAGAAATGAGGACCAAAAACCAAATTAAAAGTCGAGGGACCGAAGTGAAACGTTAACAAATATGGGGGACTCTTCTGCACATTGACGTGTAGGAGAGAGAGAAATGTGGCCAGCGCCTTTAACCGGCCTCCGCCGCTTCCACGGACATGTGGTGGATACACGCACCACCGCGGGAGGAAGACCACGCGGCGGCGAATCGTTCTGTCCGCCGGTAGACACTCTCCGTCCACCGGAGGAGCACGCACGCGCCGCCTGAAGAGGGCGTGAGGCGCAAAACCGTCTGGCGCGTGCGCCTCACGCCCTCCCAGACACCGAATATTAAATTCGAAAAATAGGGTCAATTACCGCGCTGCCCCTGCACCCAATTCAGTGTTTTTGTATTATTAGGGGTTAAAACCGTATTTAGCCATTTCAGAAAATAATAAAAAATTCAAAAGTTACGGCGGACCGGACCGGACCGAGCCGGTCCGGCCGCGCGCAGTTACGCCGGCGCCCCTCAGCCGGAAGCCTGTTTTTGTCCTATTAGCAGGGACGAAATCGTCAATACACTGTTCACAACTGAATATTTTTTAAAAAAAATAGAAAATTAAAAGGAAAAACCCATTTTAGCCCCGCCTCCCAGCCCTCCTTCGCCGCGCGCCCTAGGGCCATTTTCGGGCGTGCACTGTCGCAATCCACAGTGTTTACTGAGAGGGTGAACAGGGCAAAACTCCACACGGTTTATTTGTTTTGTAATATATATATATATATATACTAGCAAAATCCCGCGCGCATTGCTGCGGGTATTCTTATGTATATAATTTAACATAATTAAATCCACAACGATAAATTTATATGATATAAGTAAATAAAAGTTATAGATTAGGAGATAAAATGTATAAAATTTTGAGTTGAGTTTGTTACGCAAGCATAGATTGAATCTTTTAGAATATAGGTATTGCGTCATAAACGATCATAAAAGAGCGCGAACTAATATTAGAAAAAAGAGTAAAATATTTTTATAAGAAAAAATAAAATCACTGAAATTATTATTGTGCAGATCGTAAAATAATAAAAATCATTTAATACAAAGAGAAAATAAAAATAAAAATAAAAAATCAAGGGGAAAAGGAAGCAATATTAATTTAAAATATTATAACAATAGCAACATTGGAGTCTTAACATCTAAAATTACTATTGTCGTTAGAATAATAACAATAAAAATTGTCAAATTATACCGAGGGAAAGAAAAAAAACTATGAACAAAATAGGAAGCAAGAAAAACAATAAAAATACTATTATTATTATTATTATTATTATTATTATTATTATTATTATTATTAATAATATTATTACGAAAGAATAAATGAATGAAAGAAAGATTAAAGAAATTGTTAAAAAAAAAATATAAAACAAAAAAATACAATAAAAACTCAAAATTATCATTGTTATCACTTTCAAAAAAATAAAAACTATAAAATTGTTCTGAGGGTAAAAAATCCTTAAAAACATGAACAAAACAGTAAGCAAGAAAAATAATTAAATTATTATTATTATTATTATTATTATTATTATTATTATTTATTGATTATATTTTTGTGTTAATAATGAAAGGGAAAAAATGGAAGAGGAAAAATAATGAACAATAAAATTTTAATTATTATTATTATTATTATTATTATTATTTTTATTATTATTATTATTATTATTTTAATTATTATTATTATTATTATTATTATTATTATTATTATTATTATTATTATTATTATCATTATTATTATTATCATTATTATTGTTATTATTATTATTATTATGTTAGTAATGAAAGAAACAAAAATAAATGAAATACTAAAAATATCCAAGAAACTTTAACAAAAGATAAAAAAAAATAAAAATTATCATTGCTATTACTGTTAAAATAATAAAAATTATTAAATTATCTAGAGGAAAAAACAAACATTAACAAAAGAGTAAGCAAGAAAAACAATTAAATTATTATTATTATAATTATAATTATTATTATTATTAATATTATTATTAATAATATAAAATAAATATTATCCTAGAATTAAAAAAAAAACAAATGAATCAATATAAAATAACAAAATAAAAAGAATAAGGACCACAATGAAAAATAAAATATATGATTAATTCCAATTGAAGGATAAAATTGAAAAGAAAACAAATCTTGGGACCAAAATAAATCATGAAATCATAAGTTTAATTGCTGTGTAATGTTACAAAAAAATTAGAAGAAGAGGGACTGCAATGAAAAGTTGTATATATGACTAATTTGAATTAAAGGACCAAATTAAAAGCAATTCAAACATGTGTACCGAATAAATTAAAGGAACGGAAAAGAAATCAGAAATCAAAACATCAGGGACCAAAATCAACTTTTCACAAACATCGGGGACCGAAGCAGAGTTTGCGGCGGCAGGAGAGAGAAACGCGGCAGCCGACAAAAACCCGTGCACCGCCGCTTAACCGGACATGTATGAGCGGAACGCGCCGCGACGGACGATAGAGGACCTTCAGGCGCATCTTCTGGCACGGCGGACGTGCATTTCGGACGCCGGTAAGACGCCTCACGCGCCTCCTCAAGGGGGCGTTCGCCTGGAACGCCGCTGGTGCGGCCAGGCGACGCGCCAGCTGTCCCCCTGGCTAATGACAGAAAGAACCCTGTCCCCACCGGTATTTACGAAAATACCGGGGGGGGGAAAGACGCGGCAGCCCCTGTTTACTGTGCAAAATTTTGTCTTTTTCGGGGGCTTTTTCAGTCAGTGCACTGTGCAAAAAAATATGTAAAACCGACGGTGCCCCTGTGTCCTGTGCGCTATTTTGTCGTTTTCGGGGGTCAGAGGCGTCAATGCACTGTGCACATTGCGGCTATTAAAAAAAAAAGTCAAAAACTGAAAATACCCCCATAAAATTTACCCACAACGCCGGAGCACCAAGGCCAATGTCGTCTGTGCACTGCCACAATCCACAGTGGATTGTGAGACAGTGCACAGTGCTCCTAACAGTAAAACCTCGACGACAATTAGTGTTTATATATATATATATATATATATATATATATATATATATATATATATATACATTAAAAAGAATATGGGCAGAAGATTCAAAATTGATTCTGGATTAATAGCAGTAATTGGTTATGAGAAGTTAAAGACAACTCTTTAAGAAAACAAAGCAAGACAAGAATGGCGTTACAGAAGTGATTTATGAAATTGCCTTCTGAACGCTTGATCAGATCAACCACAAGTCTTCTGTTATAGAGAAAAGAGGTGGAATCACCAAAAATGGGTTTTGCTGCCATTACCCATTTATAGATCGCATTCTATTTCTAATGGCAACCGAGGTGTTAAGGAATAATCTTGTCTAAAAATTTAAACTATTAAGTGAAACCCTAGAATATAATTTATATTATTCTCTAATACACATCCTCAAATGAAAGCTATTTGATCTTGAAACTTACATAGGACCACACTAACTTGTGCTTGTTTTTTCATCAAATACAATGAGTACGGTGGGATTCGAACTCTTGACTGTCAGGTCAACAAAACTCTAATATCATGTTAAGGAACCATCTCATCTAAAAACTTGAGGTGTTAGGTGATGCCACAGAATATGATTTATATTATTCTCTAATACATATCCTCAAGTGAGAGCCTTTTGGGCTTTGAAACTTACACGCAAGCTCACACTATCTTATGCTTGATTTTGATCAAATAGAACGAGTGTGGTGAGATTCGAAAGCCTTTTGGGCTTTGAAACTTACACACAAGCTTACACATACTGTTTCAAATTTCTAAAATCAAATGTTTGTGATTTACACCTGAATCTCATCCGAGTGTTAATCCAATTGAGTTTTCCATGTTTGAGTACTTGTCTTAGATGCCGTGATTCCTCTTTCATTTCCTCTCTCGACTCGAATCATGTCTGCCAAGTGATATATGGAAGACAATGTTGAAACCAAGATAATCATTTCCATCTGTCCAGAGAAATTAAGGTACATGATCAATCCATGCCGAAACCCTAACCTTGCTTTTCTGTGCCTGAAAGTACTTTCGAGCAGGGAAATTAATGGCTAATGAGAACATATATATTTGAAGAATAAAAGCTCATTTAGTGCCTGTTTGGCATGACACTGCGGCCAAACCAGCGTTTGACTTTTTTTTTTTAAATGAATTTTTTTTAGTGTTTTTAGATCATTTTGATGTGCTGATGTCAAAAATGATTTTTAAAAAATAAAAAAATAATCATTTTGATGTATTTCTAAACGAAAAACACTTTCAAAAGCAACCGCAACCGCCCTCCCAAACAGGCTATTAATATATTTCATGCATCTAAGGCATTGAGTCTTTGATGATTTATCTTTATCTCTTCAAAAAAGAAACACTATTTTCTCTTACGAACTCCAAATGATTTATCTTTATCCTTAAAATCTGATAGAAATAAATAAATAAAAAAATATTTTTAAAGTAATTAACTTTCTACTCTTACCTTAATTTCCTCCCAGGCAGCTAATTTTTTTTACTTATTAGTTTCCTATATACCCTGTTTATTGAGGACATGTTTGGGAGGGCAGTTGTGATTGTTTTTTAAAGTATTTTTTATTTAAAAATACATCAAAATAATATTTTTTTATTTTTTAAAAATCACTTTTGATATCAGCACATCAAAATAATTTAAAAACATAAAAAAAAATCATTTAAAATAAAATAAAAATTCAAATTTTGAGGAAACAGCGGTACAATCATCGTCCCAAATAGCCTCTGAGTCTTCGATGATCATATCCTATATTAACTCGACAACTAATTTCATTAATTGTATATCATAGTTATTTAACTTTTATTTTTAACTCGTCTAGATATAAAGTTAAGTTCAAACAAAAATCAACTTGAAATTGACCTGATTAACTCAATAAATCATCATTTTGATATAATTTTTTTTTATAAAATATATATATATATATATATAATTGAAACTTTGGTTAGGAGCAGTCAAATTACTAGGTTGTCATTTGACAAACAGCCCATGTATAATTAACCCTTGTTTAAGGAAACCCATCAACAATAAATTTTTACCAACTCATTCATTGTCTCTTAACTTGTTTGACAACAGTTACGAACAGGTTTGAATACTTAAAAACAAAACAAAAAAAAAATCCCATCAACCTTGCACACAAGCTAGCTAAATTATCCTGGCTAACAAAAAACTGAAAAACCACCTCCTAAAATTCTGTATTTCTATCTGTCTTCATGCAAATTAACACAATAAATCCCTCAATTCCTCACAAAATCCTGAGCTGAATAAACAATTCAGAAAGAACACAGGAAATCGGAAGTGGGTTTACGCCCGCCATGGATATTAAGGTATTGGTACAAGAAGGAGCAGAGATTGCACAGCCGTTTCTGGAAAATGCACTGCAAAAACCTGCAAAAACACCAGGTCAGAAGGCAATGAGGAAGACATTCAAAGGGACAGCTCATCTAGCCAGGCTTCTCCCCACAGGTTCAGTCCTCGCGTTCCAGATTCTATCTCCGGTCTTAACCCATGAAGGCCAGTGTCGATCCATTACGAGCCAGACGATGACCCTTTGTCTTCTAGCCATGTGCGGCCTGGCTTGCTTTCTCCTGTGCTTCACCGACAGCTTCAGGGACGGGCGAGGCAAGGTCCGGTATGGGATGGTGACGTTCAAAGGGTTGTGGATTATGGATTCTCCGGTGGAACTCTCGCCGGAAGAGGCTGCTAAATATAAGCTGAAGTTTATGGATGTCTTGCATGCTTTCATGTCGATCCTGGTTTTTGGTGCAGTTTCGTTGTTTGACAAGAATGTTGTCAAATGTTTCTTTCCGACACCGACAGATGAGGCTAAGGATCTTCTTATTGCTGTGCCTGCTACGATTGGAGTCTTCTGCAGCATCTTGTTTCTTGCGTTTCCTAGCAAACGCCATGGAATTGGCTGCCCTCTGTCGCGTAATTAGGTCATCTTTTTTCTTCGATTGTTTTTAGGGTTCCTGTGAAAATTTTAATGCGAGTCGTTGTTCTGAGCAGATTCAAAGAAATTGAAAACACCATTTACACTGATTAATTAAGCAACAATTTCTTAAGAAACTGGCTGATCAGAGCTCGTTAAGATATGAATCCATTATGTCTTTCAAAGAGTAAAACCATGCATGCCTCTCAATCTGCAGAAGGCGTGTTCTTCAAGTTTTGTTTCAACAGGGAAAAAGAAAAGGAGAAAAATAGTGGAAATTAAAGAGAAGTGTTTGGGAGTTTAGTGATAATTAGTTTTTAAAATGATTCTTATTTGAAAATATATTAAAATAATTTTATTTTTATTAATTGTGTTTAAAAGTGTTTTTGAAAAAAAAAATTATTTTTTGTTTTAAATTAAATTTTTCTGGTGTTTCTAGATCATTTTGATAAACTAATATTAAAAATAATATTTAAAAAAAAAATCATTTTAATGTATTTTTAAATATAAAAAAAATATTTTAAACAAATATATATGGTACTGTAGGAATCAATTTAATATATTTTTAAATAAAAATAATAATTCGAGAAGCATTTAAAAAAATACAAGGAATATTGATAAAACCATGAATCCTAAATATATTTTATTCTATAAATGGAATATTTTAGATGAGTAACAATTAAATGTTTCAAAAATATTTTTTAAGAGATAAGAATATCGTTTTTTTTAGTTAAGAATTTTCAAAAATATTTTTTTTGATAATAAATCAATTGTCTAATTGGATGTATATATAAGCTTGATTCATACATAAGATAGGTAATGTTATGTTTTTCATAGAATTTCACTTCAATTTTATTTATGTTAATAATATTTAACTTTTATGTATATGAAATATATACAGTTAAATATTTATAAATTAATATTTTTAAGGTCATGGAAATTTATTTATTTATTTATTAAAATATTATTTAAACTTTAAGTTTAAACCACTCCTCGCAAAAACATTATTTAAATCAAGATTATATTATATATATTTATTCTGAGAAGTAAATTGATCACCGAATTGATATTTTGAATTAAATCGATTTATGAAATGAAAATCCTGATGAACATCATTTATCATTTCACAGAAAAAGAATTTCGTTTGATGGTTTATTAACTCCCATGAGACAAACATCTAGAATTCTTGATTACTAGTGAAGTTGATTAAGTATATGTTTGATATTGTGTAGTTTTTGTAGTTATGATTTTAAAAAATAAGTTTAATAAATATATTTTTTGTTGTGGTTTTGTATAAATAAATTTAAAAAAGTATATTTGGTTAAAGCTATTACAAGATTATTTTTACATGCAAAATAAATAAAAAATAGATTTTCATAAATAAATAAAAAAACATATTTTATTTTTATATTTAAAATATCACAAAAAAACACTCTTTTTTATATATAGAAAATGCTCCATGCAAATGCAAAACTTGATGGGTGTCTTCTTGCTAGACATAACATGCAAAATGGAGAGTAAAGTCTTCCACTTTTTAATTTTCTTAACACAAGGCCTTATTTTGAGCCTAGAAAATTATAAACAACAAGCTATGACTTGAAAATAGTAAATCCTCACAAGTTTTTTTTTTATTTGATTGTTGCCTCACAATTTAATCTTCTAAATATAAATCACTTTAATATCTTTTACTTGATTGATATTCATAATATTGTTTCACTAGTTCTTATATTTTAAAGTCATAGTTATTAAACATGGGGTTTGATGCAAGTTTCAGGTCATGAATTAAATGGATTAAATCATATTGATTTGGTTAATAGTTCAAAAAAATAATATAGTTTTTTTTTTATAATAAAAATCAATCAATAGTTTTGATCAAGTTAACAATGTTGCAAATTAGCCAAAGTTTTTAACTAAGTTATAATAGGTTAACTCTTTCTTATTTATTTTTTAATCTTGTTCCTAGTTAGGTCCTGAGTGGACCCATCAAACCAAATTTAGTAAAAATGATTGATATTATTTATACTTAAACAAGTAATCAATTTTATTTTTATAATCTAAATAGTCTAGATATCTTATTTTTTGAGATGAGGCAAATGCATATTAGGAGGAAAAAGAGAAAATGATATAACTCGTTAGATTAGAAAATCCCTTACTTCTAAGAAGAAAAGACATCTCAACTTTTCTTTTAAAAAACAAACAAGTATACTTCTTGTTCGTTTGACATTATGATAGCCTATATATTTTTTTTTAAAATCATTTTAAAGAGATCAAATTAATATTTTAGATTTGTTTTTCAAAGATATTGATATGTTTGTGTTATATACTAAAATTAAACACATAATTATGAAGTTTGGACCAGGAAAAACATGTCCAAACTTGATTTTATACTAAACTTGAACCTTGAAGGTGAATAAAATGCATGAAGAATTTACATGGTATAAGATATTTAAAACAAAAAATGAGTGGGTAGTTACTAGAAATTACCTTAAATAAAATGAGTGAATAATTACTGAAAGTTATCTTGATTTTTTTAAAAAAAAAAAAAACAAGGCAACTAATAACAATAATCACCAATAACTTAACAAAACAACAATTGCATTGTAGTTTAATCAAGTTCATAAGATCTTTTAAAAAGGTAGGTATATAATTGTAAGCTGATTATCAGTAAACAATAACTAATAAATGATAATTTCGTAGACGATAATCAATCATGTTTATAATTTTCTTTGTATTAAGTAAACTTGTAATTTCAATTCCATAAACCAAAAATGCCAAAAAGTATTCTACTATCCAAAATCTCCAATTCATAAATATAACAATATCTCTATGAATGTAAGTATTTCTCTTACAAGTTATTGAATTTACTCTACATTCAAGTTGTTTTAATTATTTATTTTAATTTTTTTAGTTGAATTATTGTTTGTATGGAATGAATTTAACCATATTAATACTAATATAACTTGTAATATAAGTTTAGGATTATATTAATAGATCTAGAACTAAATTTAGAGTTCAAATCAATTAACTTAAAATCTTAATATTAAATTGCAAAGTATTTTTATTTTATACCAATACAAAAAAAACCCACATCAAATAGTTTGTGTAAAAAACAAAAATGATTGAAGAGAATCCACCCCTTGATTTTGTTCTTGTTCAATTTTTCCATGATGCTATTAAAGAACTTAGAAAGTGGAGAAAGAAAATTAAAGAAACTTTGACGTTTATGGGGAGTGTTTGTCTTCAATAAAAAATTTCAACATTCCAAATCGGAAAAAAAAAAGAAGCAACCACAACTTCATGGCTCCTGATGTAAGCAAAAAGTTGGGCTACCAATTCTATTAATTAAAAGAATATTTGTCATTTCGTTTCAAAAATATTTTAAAAAAATGAAATTTATTTTATTTTAAATTAGTTTTTTAATAATTTTAGATCATTTTCATATGTTGATATCAAAAATAATTTTTTAAAAATAAAAAAATATTTTAATATATTTCTGAAAAAAAATCAATTTCAACAACCACAACTACACTAAGAAAACAATCAATAAATAATCAAAACCGCAAGTGGGGTCTTGGCCTAGCAGTTAAAGAGACTTGTTCTTTCCTCTGCACCAGGGTTCAAGTTCCACTATGTACGTTTGTCACCCTCGCGGTGTCTTACATATTCACTGAGTTTGTAGGATGTTCAGTGAGTCCGGAAATTAATTTTGGTGCGTGTAAGCTGGCTCGAACACCTCAGTTATATATATATATATATATATAAAATAATAATAATCAAAACCTCACACATGAAGGTCCTGCCACCAAAAGTTGTCGTAGAAAATCTTTTAATTGTTTTTTTATGGCTAGTCATGGACGTTGAGGTGGTCTTGATTGGAAAAGTGCTGAGATTTATCTTATTCAATGTCCAACAATTAGATAAATAATAGATTTAATCTTAAGAAAATACAATTCTCTAATCAAGCAAAAATATAAGAAAGAAAAAGGTTTGCACATTTAAAAATTTTAAAATCTTATAGAAAAAAGAAAAAGAAAAAAACAGAACTTAAACTTGGATCCATCTTAAACTCTATTCAGCCTAAGCTTTAAAATTATTCTAACTCAACCCGGTTTATTACACAATCTAAAATTTAAATTGTGGGTTATACATATTAATTAAGTTTTATAAGCTCAGCAATTATTATTTTATATTTTATATTTTAATCCAAGATAAATTTTAATGCACTGTATTTTATTTTATTGGATTGGATTTAATATTACTGAATTTAATAATAAAAAATAAGAAATAAATATGATGCGGGGTCCAATGTTCAATTTATATAATGAAAGGTTGGTCCATATTTAGAAATATAACGCACAAACCCACTCGTCCTTTCAAGCACGTTAAATCAAATCTCTTAAAAGTTGCATGGGAAAGCATGATTTCGTTGTGCCCTTCCCTTATTTTAGTTTATATTTTTATTTTTATATAAAAGGTTGCCTTTTGGTTAAGAGATAATTTAATATCTTAATTGCACTTTAATTAGCTTTTTAGTAAAAAAACAAAAAAAAAGTTTATATTAAATCATATTTTTACATCCCATAAATTATCATTGTGAAAATTTAAGAGTATCATAAATAATAAATAATTAAAAATTCATTTTTTTTCAAAAATATTAAGCTTTGAAATTCAACATCAAACAACTCAATTAAAAAAAAGAATAAAAAAAATCATTAAAAATCATTTGAAGTAAAAAATAATTAAAAATTCAATTTTTGTAAAAAATATTAAGCTTTGAAATTCAACATCAAACAATTCAATTAAAAAATAAAAAAAATCATTAAAAAATCATTTTTTTACAAAAATATTAAGCTTTGAAATTCAACACCAAACAATTCAATTAAAAAAATAATCAAAAAAATCATTTGAAGTAAAAAATAATTAAAAATTCAATTTTTTTCAAAAATATTAAGCTTCGAACTGGTAGATCCATCAAAATAATCTAAAAATACTAAAATAAATTTAATTTAAAATAAAAATTATTTTTTATAAGAAAATACTCTTAAATATAATGTCAAACAGGCAATAAGCTACGGTCTGAATCCTAAATTAATATATTAGTTTCTGAAAAAAAAAAAAAGGAATTATCATTCATCAAAGCGTAACTTCCACGCGCTCCAAAAGGGTAGAGCAGAATGAAAACTCTCGACACACATTTTTCTGGGGTAATAAAAGTACTTGAAGAGGTTTAGACACAAGCTGAAAGCAGTCCACTTAAAGAATGAACCGTTAAAAACGATGTTTTTTTGGATGAGTTCTCTCTCTCTCCTCTCTCTCTCTCTCTCTCAAAGAATCCAAACAAAAACACAACGCCCCATACGAAATGGATACTTTATATTATAGCCCTTCTAGATCTTCTAGTGTTTCAATTTGGTCCTTATAGTTTCTCAAGCCTTGCAATATCATCGTTAGAGCATCGAAATATCTTTTTTTTATGGCCATTTGTTCATGTGATACCACCCTTCCAAGTATTTTGTTCTTGATTCTATTTTAGACCGTATTCTATTTTTATGGCCATTTGTGCAATTTGCATTTACTTATTTGACAATAAAGTGTTACTATAATTTTAAAAATTGCAAATAATGCATAAAAATTCTTGCTTTTTTATATATATAAAAATAAGAATGGGTGCTTTTGAACACTTTTAATGCAAGCAAGAAACCATTTTCAAAAATGGATTTCCCCCCGTGATTGCTTTATTATTATTGAAAGCATAGTTGTAAAATCCGTTCCGGGTACCGTTCCAGTTTTTTGTTTGGAACGGAACGTTCCGGTTTCGGTGCATTCCGGCGTTCCGTTCCGGTTTTGTACTGTTCATATTTAATTAATTAAATATATGAAAAAAATAAAATATTAATTTAACAAGTATAATTTAAATTCAAGATAAATAAACTTTAAATTATACATTACAAACATAATCTCAAAATTAGAAACATCTCTAAAATTCCAAAATATTATGAAAGTAAAATGTTCTAAAATAAAAGAAATATACATCAAACATCTTCTACATTATTAATATATATATATATATATATTTTAAGAGTGAAATATATATATATATATATATATATATATATATATATATAGGGGGAGGCAGGGATGGCTTGGCTTAATATATATATATATATATATATATATATATATATATATATATATATATATATATATATATTAAGCCAGGGGAGGCAGAGATGACCTAGCATGGCCTAGGGGGGCGGCTGCAGCAGGCTGCAGCTTTTGAAATTTCAAAAGATTTGAAAGAGTAAAATTTGCATCGTCAAAATGAATCCGGAACGGAACGCCTGGTACGGAACCGGGGCGTTCCGACCGGAATCCGACCGGATTTGCCGGATCGGACCGGGATTTTTACCCGGACAAAAACTTCGCCGTTTTGTCCCGGATTTTGAAGTGGAACGGGCCGTTCCGGTCGGAACGGAACGGGATTCACAAGTCTGATTGAAAGGGATGACTTGACCATCCAAAAATAAAAAAAACACAATCTTGAGAATGTTGATACCAAAGAGGCAAAACTTGGAAATTAATAGCCTGTTTAGGAGTGTGGTTGAGGTTGTTTTTTTTTTTTAAAAAAAAATTGTTAAAAAATGCATCAAAATGATGGGGGATTTTTAAAAATATTTTTAACACCAACACATGAAAATAATCTAAAAATACCAAAAATATTTAATTTATAGTAAAAAAATAATTTTTTTAAATGATTTTTGAAACACATTGTTAAACACTCCTTATATAGGTTAGTGACATGGATGGGGTGAATGACTATGATAGAATTGATAGACAAATGTATGTTGTATGTTGAGAGTGTGTTAGAAGATGTTTTTTTTTTTTAATATTTTTTTTGTTTAGATATGCATCAAAATAGTTTTTTTTTAAAATATTTTTTTTTATATTAACACATCAAAATAATATGGAAAAACCAAAAATCAATTTAAAATAAAAAATAATAATAAATTTAAAAATACTTTTGAAACACAATTCTAAACACCTGTAAAATAATTCAATTATAAAAGACCAAATTTAGAGTTGGTAAATTAGATATGAAAAAGCTAAAAATAAAGATGCTTAAACTAGTAGAATTAGAATATGAATTAAGGTTAATTTGCACTTCAAAACAACTATAATTATTAGATCAATGTTTACATAAAAACAATACATTGTATATTTATTTAAATTACTTGTAAGCTATACTAAGTCAAGTGTTTATTAAAATTATTACCTTGGATTGTAGTGATTCAAATAAATTAAATAAAATTTATTAATTCTTTTTTTTTAAAAAAAAGAAGAAAAAAAGACTCCTTGTCGAGAAGTTAACAATTTTTAGGAAAATAAAAATAAAAAATAGAATTAAAAGCAAGACAAAAAATAGAAGGAATACACCTAACCGACACTCTTTCCAGAAACCATGGAAGTTGATATTGTAAGGGGTAATTAGCGTACTTAATTGAAAAACGCAAAAACTAAAAGGACCAAACAATTAGTTTACCCATTAATAAAACATGAACAACAAAAGCTAGAAAGAGAAAGACATAAAAAAATTAACCTCTCCCTCCCTCCATCTCTTCCTCTCACACAACAACACTAATTTCTCTCTCTCTTCTTTGAATTTCAACACCAAAAAAAAAAAGTCTTTAGCATCATCTATCTGACAAATACCCAATTTTATTATTATTAGAACCTCAAATTCAAATAAAAAGAACAAAAGATTTCTTTAAAAGAAAAACCAAAATGAAGGAAGCAACTAGAGAGAGAAACACAACAATAGTATCACTTGTTCAAACATTAAATCAAACCTCAATACACCAATCTTCTTACCATCATTTCTTGTTACTACTACTTTATTATCATTTTTCAACACCACCAAAAACAATCTTTTTTATTATTAATTGCTCATTTGTTCTCTCATCAAATCGAAATCATACCCTCACATCAAAATCACAACACTCACCAAAACCGAAAGCATCACCACCAATATTGATTATTCTTTTGGAGAGAGAAACTCTATCCAAAAATTCTTCTTTTAGAGAGAGAAAGTTTGAAGCTTTATCCATGAATCAATCTGTCAAGTTTTATTTTTTGAGATTTGGTGAAGTTTAAATTGATGGGTCTGGATCTATTCGTTGATTTCTGAAGTGGGTTTGTTTTAAAATCTGGTGTTACTGTTAAAGTTGGAAGCTTTTCAGTGATCTTGAGTAATGGAGGAAGCTGCTGGTGGTGGTGGTGGTGGTGGTGGTGTAGAGGTCGAGGAGAAGAAAAGGACTCCAGGGGAGGGAGAAAGTAAGTCTAAGAGGAAAATGAAAACCGCTTCTCAGCTTGAGATTTTGGAGAAAACTTATGCAGGTCTGTTTGTTTCAAGTTTTGAACTTTTGCATTTTTTGTTTATGATTTTGCTTTAAATTTGCAAATTTCTTGTTCTTTGGTTATTATGATTTTTTGGAAGTTGAAAAGCTGTGGTAGCTTGTGAAATGTTGAAGTTTTTAATGGAGTTTGTGTAATTTGTTTCATTTATTCTGCCTTTTTAGTTCATTTGCACAGGTTGGGTTCATTTTTTTCTATTGTGATTTTGTAACAAATGTTTTTTATTTGAACTACTTTTGCTAACTAGTTTATACGGTGTTATATATATATATATATATATATATATATATATATATATATATATATATATTATTAGCTTGTGGTGATTTCATTAATTTGGTTGCTGATTTGGTGTAAATTTGTGGTTTTCTTTTATTAGTGGATACATACCCATCAGAAGCAGTAAGGGCTGAGCTTTCAGTGCAATTAGGACTGTCTGATAGGCAGCTGCAGATGTGGTTCTGTCATAGGCGTTTGAAGGACAGGAAGGCGCCATTGGCGAAGCGCCCGCATAAGGAGTCACCATCCTCAGCAGGGATGCCAGGTGGAGTGGAAATGGGAGTAGGGACTGAAGTGGGAAATGAACATGGGTCAGGGTCAGCAAGTCCATTTGGGCTCGGCATGGATTCAAGGCGAGCTGTTGGGAGGCCAACAGGAGTGGCTGTTCCAAGAATTAGTGCTGATGTGCAAGCAATGAAGAGGTATTATGAACCACAGCAATCTGTAGCTGAGCTTAGAGCAATAGCATTTGTCAAAGCACAGCTGGGGGAGCCTCTGAGAGAGGATGGTCCGATTCTTGGGATGGATTTTGACCCCTTGCCACCAGATGCTTTTGGTGCACCTATAGGTAATGTTTGATTTCAAGTTTTGTTGCCTGGATGATTCTGCACTTTTTATTAGACAACTACATGTTGAAATTCACAGCTATGTGAAAAATTTGTGAAATTACCGAATGTGCTATAATTGACAATTCTGATCAGTAGATTGTTATCCCTGGCTAAAAGGATTTTGGGTTTGCACATCTTATGTGATTATCAATTTTGAGCCTTCTAAATAACTCTTATCGAATTGATTGAATTTGTGCCCTTTACATAACTCTCATTGAATTATGAGTAATTGTGAGATATATTGGCTCCAAGGAAGTTATAAATATTCTAGATGTTAGAATCAGTTGTAATTTGCGGAGTATGAATGCATGGAATCTTAATTTGCTAGAAGTTTTAATTAGAGATGATGGTGGAAGTGGTTTTATAGCAAAATTCAGAAAGTATTTTAAAATTAGAATGATCAATAGACAATTCCACGAGGTCCTGCTTCTTTTTCTTTCTTTTTTATTCAATCTCTGGTTTGTTATTTTTTTATGCACTCAATGCCTGGTTTGTGTCTAGTAGCCTCACAAGTTATGTTGCCAAAACAGACAGATTTATTCTGTCAGCAATCTCTGGTTTGTTATTTTTTTATGCACTCAATGCCTGGTTTGTGTCTAGTAGCTTCACAAGTTATGTTGCCAAAACAGACAGATTTATTCTGTCAGCTACCTTGAACAAGGGCATTGATTTTGTGGGATATATAGTAGGCATTGATTATATAGTAGGCATTGATTTTGTGGGATATATAGTAGGCATTGATTTTGTGGGATATATAGTATGTGAAATGTTCATGTATGAATTAAAAGCACATCTTTTGTGCTTCCATTTTCAATTTTTCATCTTGTTTCATGTTGAACATCAATCAGTCTCCTGTTTTGCTCAAACCTTAAATTACCTGTTGCAGTTTTTTGCTGCTTTATGTGCTGCTGTTTGATAGCACTGCTGAGAATGGTCAAGTTTGAGCATCTGATGAGCTTTTTATATGATTCTAGGATCAGCAACAGCAGGGCAGCAGAAACAACCTTTAAGGATTTTCGAGACCAACTTATATGAGAGACCTGATGTAAAACCCATCAAGGTGAAGATGCACTCTTACTCCATTTACTTCTGATAATTAAAACTATTTTTCTCTCATTAGTGTTGCTCTTTCCCCCCCTGGCTTTTGCAATACTTTATATCACCTGGTTTCTGTCGGTGAGGTCATCTTCTTGTGAACTGTGGAATTTATACACCCCCTGTTTTAGCCCATTGAATTTTGATGTTGATATTTTTCAGTTGGTATCATCTTCTGTAAGCTGTGGAGTTTATTCTGCCCCCTTTTACCCCCGGAATTTTGATAGATAATAAATGGCATGATCATGTGTTTCATTCTTCAGGGTACTAAAAGGACTCTGCATGAATACCAATTCCTCCCACAGCAGCCAACTGTTAGAGCAGAGGCATATGAAAGAGCTGCCCCATCCTATCCGTATGGCTCACCTGCTGATGGTTTTTCAAGTCAGGTGCCTAGTCTAAGTCTCATGCCCCAAGAAGGCAGGCAGGGCCATCTCTTGCCATCTGCTTCAGGAGAGTATGAATCTACTTCACAAAAAAGCCCTTTTACAAATGTTGGTATGGATGTGCAAGTCGGGGCCCACCCAATTACTGCATTGGACAATCCTTTTATGTCATCTGATCAGAGAGTGACCCATGATGAGGATGTTTTGCGCATGGAGAGGAAACGCAAGGTATTATGTGAAGCTTTTTATAAGTTTTTAAATGTAGACTGGTAAACAATGCTCTTTTTTGACTTGTTGCAGAGTGAGGAGGCAAGAATAGCTCGTGAAGTTGAAGCCCATGAAAAAAGGATCCGAAAAGAGCTTGAAAAACAAGATATTTTGAGGCGAAAGGTCTGGGTCTTACCATACAAGCCTTTCCTTTTCAAATATATAAGGTCGTACTGACAGTGTTATGTCACTTGTATTGGACGTTCAGAGAGAAGAGCAAATAAGGAAAGAAATGGAAAGGCATGACCGTGAAAGGCGGAAGGAAGAAGAAAGGTTGTTGCGTGAAAAGCAGCGAGAAGTGGAGAGATACCAGAGGGAGCAAAGGCGTGAACTGGAGCGCAGGGAAAAATTCTTGCAGAAAGAGTCTATCAGAGTAGGTTCATATTCCCTATTTAAGACTGTCCTTTTATATTTTTCCTGTAAAGATAAATGGGACACTTTTTTTTTTCCATTTATGTACCCAGGTTGCGAAAATGAGGCAAAAGGAAGAATTGCGTAGAGAAAGGGAGGCAGCAAGGCAGAAAGCTGCTAGTGAGAGGGCAATTGCACGTAGGATGGCTAAAGAGTCAATGGAGCTTGTCGAGGATGAACGCCTGGAACTCTTGGAGCTAGCTGCCTCCAGCAAGGGGTTACCTTCTATATTTCCCATGGACTTTGAAACTTTACAAAATCTAGATTTATTTCGAGGTTGGTAATGTCTGGTTTCATCATGGAAACAGTTCTGATACCATTGCAAAATGCTAAGTCACAGCCTTGGAATATTTTACTGCTGTGCTAATCTTTTCTTAAACGTTGTACAAGGCTCATGCATTTATCTTTAATTTATTGGGGGTTAGTTTTCATTACACTTGAGCTTTACATGTTAAATTGCTTTTCAGATAAGCTGACCGAGTTCCCTCCCAAATCTGTGCTATTAAAGAGGCCTTTTCTAGTTCAACCTTGGAATGGTTCTGAGGAGAATATAGGAAATCTTCTTATGGTAAGTTTCTGTAGTTCTTCCTTTTTCTTGTTCCTCTCTACCTGTCCTGGAAGGATGGTAGTAGTTGAGACTGGAATGCAAGTATACGACAGAACTTCCTTAAGTAAATGATCACAGTTCTTCTTTGCACACTTATGTTGCATCCATGGTGCATAATCTCATCTCATCTTTGCCATTATTTTGTGGAATGTGATTGCTGCTCTATAAAAAACAGAAGGATTTTGAAAGTTTTAGCTTTTCTTTGAGGCATCCTTTATTATCATTTTATGCTTTTATTTCAGATATTGATCTTTTGTGTGTCTTTTGTATTTTGGTTTAAGTTGATTAAAAAATCATTTTGTTTTGTGTTTCTTCTGTCATTGACAGATGTTACTCTCTTTCAATGGTCCCCATCCCATTGTATTTTCGTTCAAATAGGCATAAAAATCAGTTTGTTGGGACATTTCACACTCTTTCTCATGCATAGTGTGAATCATTCATGAATAACAGGGTTTCTGTTGGTAGATGGGTAATGAATTTTCATGTAATTATTTTGAAAATACCATGTGCGGTAGGTGGTGTTAATGAATTGAGATAAAATGAATTTGTATTACTTGTTAATATGTATTATCTCATTATCAATACATTGTTTTATTTTGTATCCCTTAAAACAAATCCCTCTTTTCAACCCAAAATCTCACCTCCTATATATAGTTGAAGGGTGATTTTATTGTTTCTTGTAGTTGCTTTTGTTACGGTGTCCATTATCTCAAGCAAGAATATCCATGCCACTTATTTCAATAAATCCCACTATAGAGGGTTTCTAGGCACTTTTGCTTTTTTTTGGGACTTGGGAATAATAAATCTTAGAAGGAGTTGATTTTTTGGAAGGGAAATTCATCATTCCATCACTTCTAGAATGCCAAATGCACAGCCATTTCATTCTTTTCTTATTTTTGTTCCTCTCAAAGATTTTGAATGAAACTGTAAATTTATAGGTTTGGAGATTCTTAATCACATTTGTGGATGTTCTTGGGATATGGCCATTCACTCTCGATGAGTTTGTCCAAGCTTTTCATGATTATGTAAGTACCTGTGAATCTTTTCTTGACTGGTATCTGATATAGGGTTGCCCTATATTTTTAGAATTCAGATGTGTTTCCTGCTTCCTCTACTTTCAGGAACCAAGGCTATTAGGTGAGATACACATTTCTTTATTAAAATCCATCATTAAAGATATCGAAGATGTTGCCAGGACACCTGCAACTGGTCTGGGGCCAAATCAGAACAGTGCAGCTAATCCTGGTGGTGGACATCCTCAGATTGTTGAAGGGGTAAGTCTTCTTTGTTGTGTGTTGCTGTGACAATTTGATCTCCTCAATTATGCTACTTTTTTCCACCCTAAATTATTTTTGGCTTCTGTGTCAGGCATATGCATGGGGTTTTGATTTACGTAGCTGGCAGCGGCACTTAAATCCATTAACTTGGCCTGAAATATTGCGGCAATTCGGTCTTTCTGCAGGTTTTGGGCCACAACTGAAGAAAAGGAATGTTGAGCATGCATATCTCCGTGATGATAATGAGGTGGTTCCTTTTTTCTTTGGGTTATCATTTTACAATGCTGTAATTGTTCTCCTTATCATTTTCCAGGTTTGGTCATCCATTGCTGGGACTGGGATGGGTTATGACAGCTTGGACTGTTTTATAATTTTGTTTTCTTGCTGATTCTAAAGACAAGCATTTATGATAGTTTTGTATAAGTTATATGGCTGGCTGGCATATATCAGTTTTCAGAATGCTCTAATCCATGTAGGTCGACTTATTTTGTTAACAGTTTATACAAAGGTTTAATTCTGCTTCAGAATTTGTTATATTGTGAAATAGGTTTAGTTTATTGCTTGTTCTGGTTACGTTTTCTTTTTTCTATTTGTGGGCATATACTGGCACTTGGCCTTATTTTCATTTCTTTTTAGTTTTTGAATTCTCTCGTGTGTGGTTGGCAACTTCTGCTGTTTGACTAGTTGATCAAATGTTTTTGCTTGACCACAGGTGATGCTAGCATCTAGCATCTGATGGTTTGAGATGTGCAGTTGTTTTTATAGTTGACAATTGTTTAAGAAATGTCAAAAAATGTAGCACGTTCATGGTGGCGCAGTTGCCTGTGTGAATGAGTTGCAGTTTTTATCCCAAGCTTGAGGAATTTCAATATATGTACTTCAGAAGCTTAGAAGAACACAATCTCACAATGCTTTGGATTGTTAAGAAGTTGCAGATTCTGTTTTCTGGAAGTAGTGTTTTGTCAGAAAAAAAGAAAATGATAATTTTATGCATCAACCTTCTTAAAATAATACGAAAAGATATACCATGTATTTCTAGATTTCACTTTTCACTCCTGTGATTTTCCTTTTTTTTGTGTTGTCTGGTATTAAAACTCAGGGTAATGATGGTGAAGATGTCATCACCAATTTACGGAATGGAGCGGCTGTTGAAAATGCTTTTGCCATAATGCAAGAAAGGGGTTTTTCTAATCCACGCAGATCTAGGCATCGTTTGACGCCTGGTACTGTTAAATTTGCTTCGTTTCATGTTCTGTCTCTTGAGGGGAGCAAGGGTTTGACCATATTAGAAGTAGCAGACAAGATTCAGGTAATTTTATAGTGCTAGTTGTGTGTATTTTTCTCACCATCGCATAAACCTGTCTTATCTATTTGCTTTGCCTTTTCTTTTCTTGGAAAGAAATCTGGTCTGAGGGATCTTACAACAAGCAAGACACCTGAAGCATCGATTGCTGCTGCTTTGTCAAGGGATTCTAAACTTTTTGAGAGAACAGCTCCATCAACATATTGTGTACATCCTCCATATAGGAAGGATCCTGCTGATGCTGAGGCAATACTTTCTGCTGCCAGAGAAAGAATTCGGGTATTTAAAAGCAGTATTGTAGATGGAGAAGATGCTGATGATGCTGAAAGAGATGAAGATTCTGAAAGTGATGTGGCAGAGGATCCTGACATCGATGATTTAGGTACTGAATTAAATTCTAAGAAAGAGGCTCCTGACTCTCCTGAAGTTAATGAATTTAATGGGAAAACACTTTTGATGAATGGGAAGGAAAGTGGTGATGTTCTGAAAACTCCACAAGTCAGCCTTGTGAATGTAGGTGTGGATTTGACTTCACTACATTCTGGAGGCACTAATGAGGTAAAGGAGGTTGCCTCTTCCATTGATCGATCTGTAGATGTTGCTGAAATCCGCTCAACTCCTGAGCAAGGAGATGTAGATATTGATGAAAGCAACCCTGGTGAGCCATGGGTTCAAGGACTTGTAGATGGAGAATACTCTGATCTGAGTGTCGAGGAGCGTCTTAGTGCACTCGTTGCATTGATTGGTGTGGCAATTGAAGGAAACTCTATCCGTGTTGTTCTTGAGGTACCATTTCTTTTTGCTTCTGGTGAAATCTTAAAAAATGCAATATACTTGTCTCTAATTTCAGATGAGAATTGTTCAGGAACGCTTAGAAGCAGCGAATGCTTTAAAGAAGCAAATGTGGGCAGAAGCACAACTTGATAAACGTCGTATGAAGGAAGAGTTTGTCACAAGGACACAATATTCATCATGTACAGGGAACAAGATGGAATTGAACCTTACAATTTCTGCATCAGAGGGTAGACAAAGCCCAATGGTAAGTGTTGATGACAGAAGTAATGGGATGCCCGTGAATGCTTCTTTTCAGCAAGAAAGATCAAGTGACCAGCAGAGTGATATGAATTATATGACTAACATGTCTTCTGAAAGAAACATGCGAATGCAAGATTTATCTGCTGATCCAGATAATCTGCCTTATCAACAAGCTGGACATGCAACTGAAAAGTCACGTGCACAGTTAAAATCTGTTATTGGTCACAGGGCAGAAGAGATTTATGTATATAGATCTTTGCCCCTTGGTCAGGATCGCAGGCGTAATCGGTACTGGCAGTTCACTACATCTGCTTCCCTCAATGATCCTGGCTGTGGCAGGATCTTTGTTGAGTTACATGATGGTCGCTGGAGGGTTATTGATTCTGAAGAGGTAGAAATTTCATCCTCATGGGCTTCACAAGTCTCTATGTATGAGTCCTACGATACTGGATTATTGTTTGCATATGGTGTTGTTTTGATCATTCATGTGCAGTATGGATGATTTATACTGAAGATTGCAAATTAGTGATATTTTGCTCTATGTGTGTTTAAATTGCTGGTGATAAAGAGGGTAATGAAGGCTGCTGCCACATGTATAATTGTGTTCTGCAAGAGCTAATAAAATTTACAAGTTATTTGTTCAGGTCATTGTAAACTTTTGTTTACCATGAAACAATGGCTAGTCATCTCAATGTATTTTTTAAACTGCCCACAAACCCCTTTTTTTGTTATTCTGTTGTTTGTTTTCATCATTTGCATGGTATTTATGCAGGGTTTTAATGCTCTTCTGTCATCTTTGGATGTACGTGGGGTTAGGGAATCCCATTTGCATGCAATGCTGCACAAGATTGAGGTGCCTTTCAAAGAAACTCTCAGGAGGAGAATGCTTCATGCTATCACTGAAGGGAAAAGTAAAGGCCCAATCAAAGCTGAAGCTGTTGAAACAGCTGCTGGCATTGATTGTGGCTCTGGTATGGATAGTCCACAAAGCACTGTCTGTATTCCAGATTCTGAAATGTCTGAGACCTCAACATCTTTCACAGTCGAGCTTGGAAGGAATGAAATTGAAAAAAAGCATGCATTGAAGAGATTTCAAGATTTTGAGAAGTGGATGTGGAAAGAATGCTTCAATTCTTCTGTATTGTGTGCCATGAAGTATGGGAAGAAAAGATGCACACAACTGCTTGGTGTTTGTGATTTTTGTCATGACACTTATTTATCTGAAGACAACCATTGTCCTTGTTGCCACAAGACATATGATGTCTCTCAGATTGACTTGAATTTCTCTGAACACATGGCTCATTGTGAAAGGAAGCTAAAGGTGGATCCTGACAGTGCTTTGTGTGGCTCATCTTTTCCGCTGAGGATCAGATTGCTTAAATCGCTACTAGCTTTGATTGAGGCAAGTACTCCAATGCTTATGCTTGTTGCCACCCATTACTATAATGAATAACAGCATGGAGAGCTTGTTGCCTCATTGTTTTTTCCTAAACTGTGTGCTTTTGGTTGGCAGGTTTCGGTTCTGCCAGAAGCTCTCCAACCTTTTTGGACCAATGACTACCGGAAATCTTGGGGTATGAAGCTGCAGTCCTCATCGTCTGTTGAAGACCTACTTCAGGTTTATGTTTGGCCTTACTTGTGACATGAATTCTATGCTCTTCTGTCTACTTGGACTATGAAGATGCGAGCCTGGGATATTGGAACCACTGCTTAGCTTTGAGATTATATTAAAATCCAATGATGAAGATTATGTTTTCATGTTGAAACCCAAAGTCAAAAAGGAACTTCATTTTTTTCTTCTTACCAAAATATCATTGGGTGTCAAGATGACACATTTAAAGCAATGAAAGTGGTATTCCATCAGAAACATCCCCAGCAAGAGTAAATGCCTGGTTATAACATATGCTTTTTGTTTCAGTTTGAGAATATCATCAATGGATTGATTATACAACTATCTCACCGCATCTTATTGAGTACATGATTGGTTCCATGGAATGTATTGTGAATGCCATGAAAGTGAACCACATTATTTTATAGGTGCAAGATTTTTGAATTGGTTCCAGGATATTATTGATAGATTGATTAGAGAGCCGTCTCAATACACCATAGTGAGTGCATAAATGGTTCCTGGAATGCATAATGAATATTGAAAAGTAAACCACATTACTATCACAGGTGCATGAGTTTGAAGTTTATTCTGCCTGTCTACTGGAATTTTTTTTTTTTTTGAATTTGTTGGATAGGATCTATATTTAACATCATAATGAAGGTATCATGTTGATTGGAAGTTAACTGAAACCACTGTTTGTTGCATTTAGAGTATACCTAATCTACACCCGTTAAACTTGTAACGCCATAGCATAACATGTACCTGGTAATGTTGTCATTGTTTGACAATGTTATGCTGGGTAATTGTGTTCCTTGTCCTTTCTTATTGTCTCTCCTTTTAGATTCTCCTCGTTGAAATTAATTTGGAGGGTTTTTTAAGATGCAACTGTGCAATTCTCTTCCTCAGATTCTGACACCATTGGAGAGTAGCATGAAGAGGGACTATATGTCCTCGGATTATGAAACCAGCAGTGAACTTTTGAGATCATCTGGCCAATCTGGATGTGCTGCTTATGGTTCTTTCAATACAGTAACAGTTCCTGTGCTTCCATGGTTGCCACAAACAACAGCTGCTGTAGCTCTAAGGGTCATTGAATTTGATGCTTCAATCTCATACATGCTGCATCAAAAACTGGAGGCTCACAAGGACAGGAGCACTGGGAACTTCATTGTAAGTAGTCCTTTGTATTGGAAGTTTTGTCCTGGATGATGTGAGATAAAACAAAAACCGCTTGCATGTGTTGTTAGTTCGAGTTACTTTGAAAAAGAAAAAGAAAAAACCAAATGCCTTATAAATTTGATGGGCAGAGAAGAGCTGAGCGATCATTAATCATCTCATGTTGTAAAACACATATAAAGGTGGTAATTATGCAGTTTCATTTTGTCAAAGAAGCGTAATAATGCAAGCAACTTTCACACCTAGAACAAAAATTTCATTTGAAAATTGATAGTTTACTAGTACTATATTACTGACTTTATTCTTAACCATATCTTAGAAGCTTCCATCCAAGTATGCTGCCTTGAAGAACACCCCAGATCATGAAACCACTGAAACTCCATGTGAAGCTGGGTTATTTCAAGAAGATAATTGGGTTGATGTAGGGATTGGGTCAGCAGGACTGGGCCGTGAACAAGGGATCCGGGGCAGGGGTCGAGGTCGCACTCGTGGTGGGAGATCACAAACAAGGATTATTGGGTCCAGGTCTGTATCTAGCAAGAGAAGTGTAGCCAGAAGTAATGACAGGTTAGGGAAGGTATTGTCATGGAAAGGGCGACCTCGTGGTCGTGGAGGGCATAAGCGTGGACGTCGCAGTGTGAGAAGTAGGCAAAAAGTAGTCAAGCAAGCTGCTGATTTTATTCCTGAGAGAAAAATCCCTATAGAAACTATTCGTGAACAGTCAACAAAGTGCCTGGGAAGGGATGACTGGAATGGTGATGAAACAAGGTTTGCTGAGGATGCTGAAAATGCCAGCAGTTCCGAGTACGATGATGAAAATGAAAATATTCCAGCATCAGGAGATGAATATGATGATATGGGAGTTGATGACTATGCGGGTGGTTTTAATGGCAAGTCTGATGACATACAGGAGGGAAGTGATTATATTATGGATGGCAATGAAGATAATGATGATGCTGGACATGAAGATGAAGATGAGCTAGGGGATTTGGATGTTGAGGAATACATTAACAGGGACCCAGATGATGGTACCGAATCCTCATCTTCAGGTTTCAGTGACTAGAGAAATAACCTTAATAGTGTAGAATCTTGCTGAAGCATGGGAAATATTCAATTCCTTAATTTGTATTCTTTAGTGAAATCTACTTGCCTACACTGTAACTGAAGTGAATTTATTTATAGAGGAAGCAGCAACTGTGCATAGCTAAGAGCACCTTACTGTATTGGAAATAGAATATCAACGAACAGTACACTTCGGTCCAATGACAATTACAATGATCTAAAAGCTTCAATTTTTAGCTGTTCCTCTTTCTCAGCAACTGGGTTCATTTGTCAGCAGATTGGTGCTTCCGATATCGTGATTACGTTGGAATAGTCATGTTTTGGGCTGTTGGAAATCCTGAAATCTTGCTTAGTTTAGCATTCATATCCAATCATACCATATTGTCAGCTTAACAACTGGGTTCACATTCATTGATCAGAGAAATGGCCGACAAATTCCGAGGAAACTATGAACTAGCATTTTACAGATACCAAAGATTTCATTTACTGAGAAATCACTAGTGTCAGAAGTTTGGAAGCAAAGTTTCCTCCAAGTTTAGACCTTTTGCTATCAGAGAAAGGAAACGACGAACAATAATTAAAATCCAAGGTATCCAACTATCATTAAAATGGCAATTAAGAAGTTGACCAAACCTACATTTAACATATCTCATAAAGAAAGATAAGATGACATGTACTACTGAAACTATCATATATTATTACCTTGTATCATAAATTGCAACTCACGTGGCATTTGAAGAATAACACTGGTTGAGATGTTGAAATCAGAAAAAAATTAGAAATAAAGTTGGGAGCCTCATCATAAGGATACCAGTCTCTCCTGTGTTTTGAGAGAGTCTTGACGTAATGCCAGGGTTGATCTTTTTTGACGAGCAGGCCACTGGCTTTGAGGACTGGAAACAGTCACTTTGCGCAATCGCAAGGGGCAGACTGCATCCGGGTATAGACCATTCCATGACAAGATTTGTGGGTGTTTGGCGCTGCGGTTGAAGCTCGCCACAAAGCCAAACCGTTTGGCAAATTTCAGACCATAGTTTTGTACTGTGAGCTCTGCCAAAAACTGATTTAACTATAGTTTTTGAAAAGCATCTTTTCAATATTTTTCGGCCGAACACAGACATAGACGATATGATGTGTAGTAATCCATTTCTTGTAGTAATCCATTCCCGTTTATCATCTTTGCAAAAAGTTCATTACATTCAATGTTCAGGTAACTAGAAAAGATAATAATGATTCGCCAAAAAAAAAAAAAAACTGGAGCCAATTTTTATTTGTGTGATAATAAAGTTCAGTACAACTTATCATTTTACACCCTTGAGATCGACCGCTTCTGTCCCATAGAGATGAAATCCTGTACTCCAAAACAGAAAAAGCTGCTTCAACAATGCCTTTTCAGGAAACCTTTGTTGGCATTTTGCAGAATTCAGTGAGCTTTTAACAAAATTTTCACTGTGTTCTGCTAAAAAACTCGATTGTATCATGCAATTTAGTAAATTAGTCACCAGATACCATAATATAGTCATCATCACTTGGTGACTCGTCTAATCACTTTCTGCAACCGCATTACCGAATTTGGTAGCAAAATTACTGAATTACATAAAGCATCGAGTGTTTTGTAGAACTCAATGGAAGTTTTGTAGAACTCAATGCTAAAAAAAAACTGAATTATGTGAAAAAAGAAAAGCATTACAAGCGTGATGCGATCCCCTAAAGGAAAAGACATTGTAGAAATTGCCAAAACTGAAACTACCAAAAGTAGATACCAAACATTCACAATAAGTGCATCACATTGGTAATTCCTAGAATGAATATTCACAAAGAGTGCTCCACGTGCATCACATTCTAACATTAATCTCAAGCTCCCATAAGAGTTTTGATTCCTGCCTTCTGCTCTGCGGTTAGCCTTGTTGGAAATTTGACGCTAAACTTGATTCTTAAATTTCCTCTCTTTGTGGGGTCTTTTGGGATTGGCATCCCTTCCTTTGGAACAACCTCCTCATAGTTTGGATGAATCACAGAGTTGATAGGAATGGTCAAGTTCCTTCCGTCCAAGGTTGTGAGATTGACAGTGTAGCCTGTCAAGGCTTCAGCTAAGGAAATCTTCTGTGTGAGGATCAAGTCGTTTCCATCACGACTGAACATGGGATGGGGTTTTTCATCAACGACGAAGACTACATCTGCTGGTATAACATTTGGCATTTCATTCCCTTTCTCAGGGAAGGTGATCTTTGTGCCTTTCTTCCAACCTGGCTTTATGTCAATGGTTAGAATCTCCTCCACTTGCACAGACTTGCTACAAAAGATGAGAAGCAAAAATTAAGTGAAATGATCTAGCAACTAGAGTTCTGCAACAAAACATCATTGAAAAAGCTTTTAGTGTGTGTTTGGTAATGCAGTGCAGGGTGATTTTTAATTGAAAATGTATCCAAATGATTTTTTTTCATATTTGTTTTTATTTTTTATATTGACACATCAAAACCAACAAAAAGCATTAAATTGATTTCTTTGAAAAACATGCCAAACCTAGAAAAAATCACTAAGGTTTTTACTAGATTGTAAAATGATCTGCCAAATAATCCAACGGATCTCTAACAACGGAAAAGGCAATTTTCTAAAGCAGAAAGAGCAGCATGTCATATCTTAGAAATAACATGCATTTGGTTTTTTTATCTACCTAGTATATCCCATTATGCCATTAACTGTGTTTTTGAAAATTTCTGATTTTTTTAGCTTCAAATTAAGTTTGTTGTGTGTTTTTGGATCTTTTTTATGTGCTTAAGTCAAAAATGAGTTTTAAAAATTAAGAAAAATATTATTTTAATGTATTTCCAATTGAAAAACACTTCGAAACACGACCTCTATTATATTCCCAAACAAGCCCTAAAACTAAGCTGCACCATTAGTTAGATGCATACCAAGAGAAAGGTAATAAACATAAAAGAAATTCTTAATAATACTCACCCACTTGAATCAACAATGTCCCTGGATATCTTCATTCTCTTGCTAGCTCCCTTATAAAGCTCTTCAAGACTACATCTCAGCTTATTCTCAACTGGAGCAGCCTTCCTAGGAGCACTTTGATGCGTTGACCCCCCACCTTCACCATAAGACTTGAAGATATCATCACCAAACATCCCACCAGGAAACCTTGCCCCTCTCATGCCTCCAACACCACCACCACCACCACCTCCTCCTCCCATCCCTCCATATGGATTCGAAAACCCAAAAAATTCTGCAAAAATATCATCAGCATTTCGAGGATTGAAACGAAACGATGTGGGTCCATCTCCAGTAGAAAAGAATGAAGCTCCAGGACCAGCACCACCAGCACCAGGTGGTGGTACTTGACCCTTTAAACCCTCCTCCCCATATTGGTCATACACTGCTCTTTTCTGCGGATCACTAAGAACCTGCATAAAAAAACATAGAATCAGTACAAAATCAATCAAACAATACATCTTTACAATTGATTACAGAGAATTCCTTGTGCCCGTTTAAGACTGGAACTTTGGACATATAACTAGCAAGAAACAGTTAATTCCTCATGGTAACACTAATAATCACAACAAAACTAAAATTCCCCAACTTTACGCACGAAATTCAAAAAAGATAGCAACTTTTTTATCTAAAGATAAACAAAAAAAACCACCAGTCTATAAATTTCAGTAAATTGAGAATCTTCAGCACTGCTTCTAACTGGATAGTCTACAGATCCAATACACAGAACCCACAAGGTTTAATGATTATTAACGCCATGAAAGATTGAAACTTTGAGGTTGTGACCAAAATCACACATAGAATCCTGAAACCACTAGAACCCAACACCGGAAAATGCCAATAAAAGAGAAATTCTTTTATATATTTTTAATCACATCATGAAAAGAAAACAACAAAAAAAAATCACAAATTTGAGCAAGATTATCAATACAAAAACCCAGATCACAAAATCTACAATGCAATACATACACACATCTACAACAGAAACAGAGCAATCATAGCCCACAAATGTCAGCAAGGTTTTCCAATTTCAAAACAAACCCAGATCAAAAGATCTTATATTGAAGCAATTGGAATCAAAGGTTAAGTACATACATCATAGGCTTCAGAGATTTGCTTGAACTTAGCCTCAGCTTCTTTTTTGTTATTAGGGTTCTTATCAGGATGCCATTTCATGGCTAATTTCCTATAAGCTTTCTTCAAATCATCATCTTTTGCAGTCTTATCAACTTGCAATATCTTGTAGTAATCCACTCCCATGGTGTTGCTGTGACCTCTTCCTCCTCTCTTTCTCTTCTTCACTCTGCTTATCCTTGTTAGCTGCTTGTTTGCTTTTTGCTCTCTCTATATATGTATATAGTGATGTGATGATGAAGCAGGTCAAGGAGTAATCTATGGGGTTTGTTTGGGTTAATGTTATATTTCTCACTATAAATATTCTCTTATGGTCCCTTTTATTTATTATTTTTCCGATTGCATCCTTATACTTTAATCTGTTTTTGTCTAGACTTGGGCCAATGTCGCTTGAATCGGGTTGATTATTTTTAGATTCTTCTTATTTTTCCAGCATTGTTTTTCTCTTGAATTTCATAAGTTCAGCACCACCTTCCATCAACTAATGGAAAAATCGACAGATGGACCATATCTACAGTGCATTTGGAGCGTAAGAATGGATAGAAAAAGAGTAAAGGGACTATATTGACAAAATGTAAATAATAAAGTATGAAATATACAATTAACCCCATTTTCCCTTTTGCGAAATTGTCTAGCATCACGGACGTGCTGGTAACGAAGAAACATCAAAATGACATTTTTGACCCCCTATAAGTTTGCGAATTAGTCCTTAAGCATCCCCCAAATTTGCCAAGAACCCGAATTTTGTGGGCCAGTTAAGATAAATCCACGGCACAGTTTATAACGGTAGTGCCAAGAAACACCAGATCTAAACCCATTAAGTATATATATCGTAAACCCCTGGCTGTTCTATCCTCCTCGCTCCTCTAGGGTTTCTAAACAGCCTACCAGTCATCCCCTCCCTCTACAATTCACCAGCCTCTCACAGAGATTATCTCGTTGAGACAGCCGATTGAGCCAAGAGTTATTGCAGAGAGCTAGAGATTGTTTGAGACAGCTGATTGTTTACAAAAAGGTATGTTATATCATCTCTTCTGCAACTTCAAGTAAACTAATTTACTATATCTAGAGGGAATCCTGGTGAAATGTGAAGGATGAGTGGCTTTGTTGTGAATTTTATGTTGCCTTGAAGAGCTCAAATTCCATAATTTAAAGTGTAAAGTGTGTTTTTTTTTTTTTTTTTTTTTTTTTGTGAATCGAGGGTTTGAGACATGGAAGTGTAAAATCATGATCAGTTAGTTCTTTTCAGTTTTCAGTATTACCCTTTTGCATTATCTTGCATTTGCATTATCGGTTATAGAACTAGGATAGAATTATATCTCAATAACACCATCTATCAATGCAAGACCTTTTTTTTACACCCTTATTGGCTTGATTTTCCATACTCACGGTTCTTGATGAAATTACATTTTATTTGAACAAAAAAAAAACTAAGAAGCTGCCTTTGAGATTTCTGGGACACAATTGACAATCAATGATTATAAGGATTTGGTGACTGTTCCTAATCATAATGATCCTCTTAGTGATTGGAAAGGGGTGGTATCTCTAGGAAGCTATCAGCAGATGCTGCAAATAGTGTGTTCCGGATAGTATCTGCCTGCAAAGTTAACAAGGGTACAGTAGTAATGATTTTCTTCTTTATGAACTCTCCCTCAGTTTTTGCTGGACTGAATTTCATAAATATGTTGCCAATATCACATCAATATTTTTCCCTTGCGTATATTGCATCTTCTGTGAGGTTCTCCTGTGTTTTAGAACTTTTCATGATGGAATGATGTGTTAGGTGAAGAGAGAACAAAAGTGCTGGCAATATGTTATGAGCAATGCTATCAAACTCGCGGTTCAACTTGTAAAATCATATGATTTTACAAGTGGAACCTATAAAACTGGTTAAAAAATCGAACCCCATTAAAATCAATCAAAACTCGGTAAAATTAGGTAGAATTGTAAAATCAGACTACATTGGTATTAAGTGTTAATATAACGGGCCCTGGGCATCTTTCTTCCTTGGCCCACGCATTTGCTTCTCTTTTTTCACATTATAGTTTGTTTTTAATATATAAAATAACTCTCTCTCCCAGCCACCTTGTGCTAGCTGCTAAAACCTCAAAATCAAGAACCCTGATTTTTAAATCAATGGAAGCCAAATTAGGGCTTTTCCGAACAGATTGTGAAGCTATAATTTCACATGAAAAACACAAAGAGAAGATTCTTAAGCTCAAAAGAAGGTCAGTTTGCTTCCATTCCAGCTTCAAAGATCAAATCCTTTCAACTTTTCAAGCTACTAACCAAATTGGGTCTTTTGAAATGCAGGTGGTTGTTAGGACTGCCTTTTTCAAAATCCGACGACAAGAAGTTTCATAAATATGTGTAAGCCTGTTTCTTTTTTCTTTTCTTTTTCACATAAATTTTGTTACTTTTTATTATGATAATTATAGTAATGTTTTTTTTTTTTTGTAGTGTTTCTAGGTTTGTGCCTGAATCTTTGCAAAGGGATGATGATGTAAGTTCAATTACAAGGGTTTTTGTTTTTGTTGGTCAATATTTCGTGCTGAAGTCAATAGATTATTATCAATAATGAGTAATTAGAAGTGGGTTTTTAGTTTCATTGAGGAATACTTATTGTTTGAGTCAGGGGAGTTGTATTAATAGAAGTGGGTTTTTGTTTTCGTTTTTGTTGGAAAATATTTCGTGTTGAAGTCAATAGATTATTATCAATAATGAGTAATTAGAAGTGGGTTTTTAGTTTCATTGAGGAATACTTATTGTTTGAGTCAGGGGAGTTATATTAATAATGATAATTTGCAAGTGGGTTTTTAATTTTATTGAGAAATAGTTAGTGTACAAGTCAGGGTGATCATATGAACAACTAGTAATTGGAAGTGGGCTTTTAGTTTTGTTGGGAAATAATTAGCGTATAAGTTAGGATGATATGTAGTTTATACTCTTTATATTTGTTGTATATGTGTGGAATTTCATGTAATTTTGTAGAATATCTTTTTTTTCATGGTCTCCATGTGATTGGAAAGGAGGCGTGAAAGGGAAATATGAATTACATATTGTCCTCTCCGCTCTAATTAACTGGAGAATTCATATTGTTCAGTCCATGTTAATTAATTGGAAAAGAATTTGGACTTTAAGATAGTTTAAAAGGTGATTATTTTATCTTACTTGTAGACGGGATTTATATTATCTGTGAACCCTTGTGCATGAATATGTGTTTCTCTATTTCTTGCGTGGCTTGTTATAACATCCTGGAATTTTGACATTCATATTTTTGCATGTTTTGTTTTGTAGATATTTTATGAGAAAGTGAAAGAGTATGTTGAAGAAGCGTTTGGCTTATGTAATGCTAAAAGAGAGGCTCATATTGTTCCAGACTCTAAACTTTTACTTGACAGAACCAAGATGAAAAGAATGCTCTTATCACGCGTGGATGCTCTGAACAATAAAGGGCTTCACCTTGTAGCTAAGTTGCTTACAGGAGGTGCTGTCAATTTTGAAACAGCTCGTAAAAAAATGAAAGAGGTGATTAAACAGTCAAGATTTCTCAGGGATCAAAATTGTGATCAAGACCAAACAGAAATTTTGATGCTGCTGTATCACCTAATCAATAGCCCTCAAAATTTTAGAGAGAATTGTTTGGCATTGGCGAATTCCACATTTCAATCTCATCATTCTGCTGCTATTCAAGTATTGAATGGGCTAGAGGACTTGCCAACTGAAGCCCTGCTTGCTATGCGCAGAAAACTTAGTGGTGTCCCTGCAAGCATTCCCTGTTTACTCAAGAAGAAATATAATCGCCGTCGAGATAGTGTGATTCATTACATAAGGAATACTAGCGAGAAAATGCTTTCAGAGACTGGTAGAGGGGAAGAGCTGCAGGAACCGCTAGCCAAATCACTTGCAATTGCAGGTTTATCTGTAATGCAAACATCAGGCTCGCTAAATTCCTCTGTGACTGACTTCAGTCAATTCTCTCCAGAAATAAAAGTCTTGCAGAATGAGATATTGAAGGCTATATGGTTACTAGGAAAGAAGAAGCTTAAATTACAAGAGGTGCAAACCTTGCAGCTTCTGCTGGACCCAAATGCTAATGTACCGAAAGGAAGTCTGCGGACAGCAATGAATAAATTGTTAACAGAATATCTTTTTGAGTGCAGCGAGTTTAATACCATTCCTAAACCTTTAACAGAAGCTCTTGCTATTATCAATAGGAGCTCTTGCAAATCCCGGAGTAGATGCCACCCGAAGGAGCAAATTGAGGAAGAGGTGGAATGCATTTTAGGTTTAAGTTCTGAGATAAAGCAGGGGGTTTGGGATATTTTTCCTCACCATGAACTTGACGAGGATTTTGCTGATGCATACGTGGAAGAGTCAGAAGAAAGTGATTGTGGAGATGATGATTTTATCTCTGATCATCACAAGATTGGTGAAGGTAAATCATATTCAATTGATTGGAATTACCAAGAAGAGAGTTGTGGGGAGTATATACCACTGGACTCCTCTCCACCTATCTCAAACCCTGACACAAGTTGTGGTCCTACTCTGTTCCATGAAACAAGAATTCATAATGCCATGCATAATGACGATGTCAATAAGTTGAGTATAGCAACATTTGGGACATCTAGTGTAAATGAAGATGACTTCTCCCTGCACCATTCTCCAAATGAAAGGTCAAAACGCCATTCTTCAATTAGAAATCAACCTGAACAGGGTGCTGCAATTGATCAGGGAAACTCTCAGGATGTACCACCACCTTCTACCTTCTGCTTGAAAGGGAAAAACACAAGTGGTAACCTATACCTTGGCATCCAAGAAGTCTGTGACGATACGAGTATGGTTGCTTACAATCTCATTGGTTACTTAATGGAGGGGTTGGCACGGAAAGAGGGCTTGGATTTAGATTGGGGAGATATTTCATATCTCAGAGGTGATAAGTCAATCAAAGAAAATCAAGGTAGTGAACTTGTTTTTTCTTTCCCCTTTTTTTTCTTTCCTCTTTTTTTTTTTTCTTTCAAATATTCAGGCCCCACTAACCTCAGAAATTATCCCAGAGAGAACATAAAGATGATGCTATCAACACATAAGTTCAAAGTCTTAGAAAACATGTGGTATCTTTAATATTAAGAGTTAAAATCAATCCTCTTCTGACAAGCTAAGTTTGTGAGTCAAACCTTTGCTCGTCTCTCATAGTTAATCATGCTTTAAGAGGACTGAAATATTGCTGTTTCAGGTATCAATATTTTTTTCATGTGTCAATGATTTGACAACTTTTCTTGACTTGTTTGTTGGAGGTGTTTATGTTGCATTTTTGGTGCGATCTGCATACTAAGTAAAGCAAATGCCACTGGGTACCTGTTAAATATCAGTAACCATATCACCTTATTTTTTCTATGGAATATTTTCCCAATATTTGTCTAATTCATCATTTTAGGGTTCTGGTTTACATAGTTTGCATTTTCTTAAAGAAACAAATAGTTACTAGGTAAACTTACTAGGGAATTGATTGAGGAAGTATGGTCCACCTGATATTTACTCTACGAACCTATATTGGCTAAGCTAGGAATGCAATTAATGAGGTCTCCCATTTGTATTTGCAGAAGAAAGAAGGGTATCATCTGAGAACAATATGGCTGGTTCACATATTGCTCAAATTGTTGAAGAGCTACTACCTTCCCTCCCACAGAGGTAAGTAGCAGCTTCTCTAAATTTTACTGAATAATAGAATTTGATTCTCCTTTCCTTATCTTACTTGATGCATAATACTGGCGTGTCCAGTCCAGATTTTCCCGCTGCTCATTTCTGTCTTGATAAAATGCTGATAGTTTTAGTATTCATTGATGCAATACTACAAGTTATATAATGAAACTGAGCGTTTTTATGATACTAGGCTTAAAAAACGTTAATAGATGCAACATTATGAAGTGATAAAATTATGTAAAATGGCAACATTATGAAGTGATAAAATTATGTAAAATGAACTATAATGTATCTATATCTTTTTTTGCTGATTGCATCGATATTTGGGATCTTATGACTGCAGTGAGAGCAAAAGGTTGAAAGAGTTGATGGCCTCATAGCAAGAACTCTTCAATACTTATGTGGAACATTTCAGAGCATTCCAAAAACAAAAGGAAAAAATATAACAAGCGGCTTGGTTTGTCATTCATGCTTGAAATTTTAAGATTTTCTCCATTCTTTCCAATGTTTGGCAATAAGCTGTGAATGGCCAAGGAAGCCATTTTGGACGACAACAAAAGATGGGTAACATCCTCATCAATTATTTCTGATCATTATACAGAATTGCCACAATATAGAGAATGTGTTTTTTTTTTAATTTAAATTTGATAATAAGTAGGATGTTCATGTAATTATCAGCCCTTATTTTTCTTCTTGTCTATTTATTGCAGAAATTGAGAGAAGGATTTGAAATTTGATGTTGAAAATGTCGATGCTGATGAATGCTCAAAATTTATAAACCATTCAGATCTCAAAAACTGGAAAGGTACAATTGTTTTTACCGTGGAAAAATGGAACCCTGTTTCCTCTGGCTGCTTTAGGGGGTTGTTTCCTCTTGTTCTTCCCCATTGTTTTTTTTTTTTAATTTTTTTCCTGTCCTGACTACTTCTCTCTTGATTTTAGGCATCATTCTGAATCACAGCAGCTGCAGTTGTGCTTGAGTTCAACCATGCAGCAAAGATGGTGAAGAAAGTCAAGCTGGTTGGTCATCCGTGTAAAATTTTGAAGAAGACTGCGCTTATTATGAATATGTTTACTTCAGATCTTGAAGTAGCTAGGTTTGAAGGTGCTGCCATTCGAACTGTCAGTGGGATCCCGGGGCAGGTGAAAAAGGTAGGGCTGCTACTGAAGAAGCTTATATTCATTGTCACTGTTATATTATTTCATGTCCCTAATTGTATCTTTCACCTTATACTATGCAAAAGCCTGTCTGAAGCTATCTCTATCTGCGTTCAAACTGACCAGGTTGCAAAAGATGAGATTGGTAACCATCCCACAAAGAAGGGAGGGGCTCCAAGAGAAGGGATTGCTCGGTGCACCTTTGAGGACAGAATTTTGATGAGTGACATTGTTTTCCTGCGAGCATGGACTCAAGTTGAAGCTCCTTGCAACCTCGTTATAAGACCTGGCAAGGGATGAAAAACTATGGCTGAATTGAGGAGGGAACACAATCTTCCCATTCCTGTCAATAAGGATTCACTCTACAAGGTCAAGGTAATCTATGATGGTGGAGGTAGTCCGGGTCCCTAGTTGCTTCCCCGCCATTTTGAGAAGAATAAAATATATGTATCTGATTAGAAATGTTTGAGAGCTAATTAATAACATTGTAGCAATTTGCAACCATGAAAAAAGAGTTCAAGCAGTGGACAATCTTAGTACAAGCTGCAAAACAATTTTATTCTCTCATAGGCATACAAAATTACAGGGTTTTTTTTTTTTTTAATCGATGCAACCGAGTAAAACAAACAAAGACAAAACCCCAATAAAAAAATAGTAATCTAATTAGAAGAAATCTTAGGTCTTAACCAACTACGAGTTTGATAAACCTTTAGCTGGGCCAAGTCTATTAATAAAATATATATTGGTCGGATTAAGATCCTCCCAAAGCAAGGTTCGTGTTTTGTTTGGTTTGCATGAGACTTTATATCTTGTACAAGCACAGTAGTTCTGTAAGATTATTTGCTTAGTCCTAATGATTCTATGAGGAACTGCATTTTTTAATGGTGATTGATGATAGTATTTGTCAGAGAATGATATAAATTATATTTTAGAGCTTCACCTAACAATTTAAGTTTTTAGGTAAGATGGTTTCTTAACATGATACCAGAGCATTGTTAACCTAACAGTCACGAGTTTGAATCACTTTAATTCCATTCTATATGATAAAAATCAAGCATAAAGTAATGTGAGTCTATGCAAGTTTCAAGCCAAAAAGACTTTCACTTAAAAGGGTGTGTTAGATAATAATATAAATTATATTTTAGAATCTCACCTAACAGTTTAAACTTTTAGATAAAATGCTGTCTTAATAGCATTTCACATGCTAGTCTTGTGTTTTTGAGTGTGTTGGTGTTGATATGATAGGAAGCGATGAGCACCAACCTCTAGATGCTTGAACTATCTATAATTGAAAATACCTGACAATGAGATGTTCAAATAATAGAAGGAACTTTTTCGTGTACCTCATGCCTTCACCTTTAGGATTCCTATCCACTAACCATGTCTTGTTCTTGAAGAAATCCACTTGCATTTACCATCAGTGTTTAGAACTAGAAAAGAAAACATAGATTCAACAACCAATCGACTAGGGCCAATTTTTATTGCAACTGTAATATAGAAGTTTATTACACCTCCTAAAATTCAGCACATCAATGTCTTAGAAAGATGGCATTCATGCTACAAAAACTCTCAAAAGTGATGACATATATAACAGGTTGTGGATTCAGAATGACCACTACAAATACTGCAATCTTTCTAATTTGTATTCACAAAACCTCTCCAATTCTGTGGAAGTGTAGTGTATTGAATGCTGGCATTGATGATCTCAAGGACCCAAGAGTCTTTTGATTCCTGCCTTCTGCTCTGCAGTTAGCCTTGTTGGAAACTTGATGCTGAACTTGATTCGCAAATTTCCCCTCTTCGTCGGGTCTTTCTGGATCGGCATCCCTTCCCTTGGGACAACCTCCTCATAGTTTGGATGAATCACAGTGTTGACTGGAATGGTCAAGTTCCTTCCATCTAAGGTTGTGAGATGGACAGTGTAACCTGTCAAGGCTTCAGCCAAAGAAATCTTCTGTGTGACAACCAAGTCGGTACCGTCGCGAGTGAATAAGGGGTGGGGTTTTTCATCTATAATGAAGACTAGATCAGCCGGAACAATATTTGGCTGTTCATTCCCTTTCTCAGGGAAGGTGATCTTCGTGCCTTTCTTCCAACCCGGTTTTATGTCAATGGTTAGAATCTCCTCAACCTGCATGGTCTTGCTGCGAAAGATGAAAAGTAAAAACCAGTGAAATTGTCTTAACAGCTAATGCTCTGCACCAAAAAAATTCATCCTAAAAGCTTTTTAAGGCTTTTACTAGATTGTAAAATGATCTGGCAAGTAACACCATGTAAAGCATAAGCAGTATTTGAAATCGCGAAAACACGAGCATATATTGTTTGATCTGGCTCTATCAGGTAATGGTTAATTGAAAATCAAACAGGAAGGAGTAAATGTCAGAGAAATTCTACCAGCAAGAACAGTAGTTACTCAAACATACTAAAACAAAGTTTTCAATACTTACCCACTTGCGTCAGCGATATCTCTAGAAATCTTCATTCTCTTGGTAGCCCCTTTATAAAGCTCTTCAAGACTACAAGGCAGCTTTTGCTCAATTGGAGGAGCTTTTCTAGGAGCAGCCTGATGCATCGACCCTCCACCCCCTTCACTGTGATGGCTAAAGATATCATTTCCAAATAACCCACCTGGGAACCTTGCTCGTCTCATGCCTCCACCACCACCTCCCATCCCTCCAAATGGACTCGAAAACCCGAAAAATTCATGAAAAATGTCATCGGCATTCCGAGGATTGAACTGAAATCTCGTCGGCCCATCTCCCGTGGAGAAGAATGAAGCTCCACCTGGACCAGCACCACCTGGACCAGCACCACCAGCATCAGGCGGTGGTACTTGCCCCTTTAGACCCTCTTCACCATAGTGGTCATATACTGCTTTTTTCTGTGGATCACTGAGAACCTGCATCAAAACATTGAATTTCAATACAATACCCATCAAAGGACTATCAAATCCAGTTCTACAGCAAATTCCTTATTCCATTATAGAATGAAACATAAAGTTAACGCATCATTCAAGTTCACATATCTTCAGATAGGAAACAGAGGATTCCTTATCATAGCAGTAATTAGAAAATCAACTTCAAATCCCGGTAATTTAGCTACCAAACCCCCATAAAGATAGAAACTTTATTTCATCTAACGTGTACAAAAGCCATCGAATTCATATATTTTCAAATAACAAACAGATAATTCCTCATCATAGCATTAAAAACAGAACCCCAGAATTTTAACCACATAATCCCAACTAAAAAGACTTCTTTTCTCTAAACATGAACAAGAGCAACAAGTTTCATTAAGATTATCCAATCTTACAGCAAGCCCAGATCACAAAATTTAATCTTGAAGTGTTATTGGCAGGTACATACCTCATAAGCTTCAGAAATTTGCTTGAACTTGGCTTCAGCATCTTTCTTGTTATTCGGGTTCTTATCAGGATGCCATTTCATTGCTAATTTCCTATAAGCCTTCTTCAAATCATCATCTTTTGCAGTCCTATCAACTTGTAATATCTTGTAGTAATCCGCCCCCATGTTGTAGCTGCTACCTTCTCCTCCTCCTCCTCCCCCCCTCTTTCTTTTCTTCACTTTGCTTATTCTTCAAAAAAATAATAGAAAAAGGGTGTTGCTTGCTTTGGTTTTTGGTTAGGTGATGATGGAGGATATGGTGGAAGAGTCATGCTGGTGGAGTTTTTGTCTTCGTGATTTGAGAAACACGAAGAAGGTTCCAGAAATGGCTACACTGTTCATTTTTAACTTCTTCAAGTTCACTTGCAAATTACTGAAACCACTGTTAAGTTTAATCAAAGAGCTGTTGATTGAATTTGATGCTCCGAAGTGTTATTAAAGTTATTTTTAAAAGTATTTTTTGTTTAAAAATATATTAAAATAATATTTTAATGTTTTTTAATTATTATTTTTATATTAATATATTAAAATAATATAAAAACACTAAATTTTTTTAATTTAAAATAAAAAATAAACTAAAATCGGCAAGTCTATCATGACAGCGTCGGCAACACCTTTTCCAGTTTCTTTCGCCGTGAGCGTGGACTATCTTTCCTGGGTAATGTATTATTGGTGGATGTTTTGTTTGTAATAGTTTTTTTAAAATATTTTTTATTTAAAAATATAATAAAATAATATATATTTTTTACTTTTAAAAAATCAATTTTAATATTAATATTTTAAAATAATCAAAATAATATCATCTTAATATTTATTATTTAATTACAAGATTGATTCGAGTGATCGTAGCCATCAATTTATGATTTGAATCTTGTTTTAAATCAAGTTTTACAAGTGTGAAATAAATAATGAAAAGGCAACAAAAATCCTCCAATTTAAAGTATTAGTAAATTAGTTAGATCTAATTGGCATGATCTTTAAGCAATCTAGTTGCTCTAAATTGCATAATAATCTTTAAAGCACATGTTTGACACTGTGTTTTAAAATATTTTTTATAAAAATGATTTTTAAAAAAAAAAATTGTCTTAAATTAATTTTTTTTAGTATTTTTATTTCATTTTGATTTACTACTATCAAAAATAATTTTTAAAAAATAAAAAAAATATATAATTTTAATATATTTCTGAAAAAAAAAACTTTGAATATAATCTAACCACACTTCCAAAAAGTCTCTAAATTGACTCTAGCCCATGGTAAGGATCGAGGTTTAGCTTTATAGAGGCATCCTAAATCCAAGATATTAACTTGGTTATAAATAGGGTTATTGATACCCTTTTGTTTTGGCCGAAACGTTTCGTATCAGATAAAAAAACAAAACAAAACAAGAGAGAGGATTAATTAGGAGAATAAATTAAAACCAAATAATTTTAACACAGCATGATTATTCTATTACCATCATATTTTTTATATAATTGTTTATTAAATATTGAAAAAAAATTACTTAATTGTTTTTATGAGAATGTATTTTAAACTATTTTTCCATCCATAAAATATCTTATCCAAACAAATATTTTTTTAGCAACTTTAATCCATTTTATTTTTATGTGACGAGAGGATTATTTCTATTAATCCAAAAACAAATTATATATAAATTTAAAGGCTTTTATTGGGCTTAAATTGTAGTTGGATGCTAAATGAATTTGTTCATGGGCAATTTGTGACATTGAACAAGCTAGAATAAAAAGAAATGTGGGTCTAAATATGGGCTCCATTCAAGGCCCAATAAAGCCCAAAGGTAAGTGATGTTTGAACGTGTGCTTTTGTATCTAGCAAGTACCATGAGCCTAAGAGCTGTAACATTCTCCGACATGTCGTTTACTTGTCCAAAACTTTTTGACCAAATTATTCTTCAACCCTTGGCATTTGAACACAGTTATAATTCAGTCCTTGAATTTTATTGACCGCTGTTTTATTTAAAATATTTTGACCTCTACCACATTGGTTTTCTCCAAGTATTTAAATCTTCAAAACTTTTGTTGGTTTTATATAAATAAAAATAGATATTTTAATAAGATAATAATTAATAAGAATCAAAGGATTAAGTTATAATTTTTCAAATACAAAAAAGGATGAACTTGTAACTGGATAAAATATCTATATATTTAAATAAACAAACCTATCCAAACTTATCAAATATACATATTTAAATTCAGCTCGACTTAGTAAATCAATTTAAAACACGATTGATTCAAAACTTGATCTAGTTAGAGTTTTTTTTTTATAAAAAAAAACTAAGTAAAAATTGATATGATTAATCTTGGATGATCCGGTAAAAACCCATTAGATTTTTTTTAATTCTTTTAACGATATAATTTTAATCTATTGAAAATATCTCAAAATAATATTTTTTTCAATTGACTCGAGTTAAATGATTAATCTTGTGACCTAACTCATGAACTAGGTCATTAGTACATTTAAAAGCTTTAACACCTTTTTTTTTTTTTTCAAAAAAAAAGAAGCAGCTTGAGACCACATTTATATAAGAAAAAAAATCATGTTGCTTATTAAATATGTATAGAATAATGTAATTAAATCTAGTTTGATGTTATGGGTTGACTTAAAACATGATTGATCAATAACTCACAATTGAAAACTATGAAGCTGTTTGGGAGGGTGGTTGTACCGTCGTTTCCTTAAAGTTTGATTTTTTTTCATTTTAAATGAATTTTTTGGTGTTTTTAAATCATTTTGATGTACTGATATCAAAAATGATTTTTAAAAAATAAAAAATATTATTTTGATGTATTATTAAATTAAAAATACTTTCAAAAACAACCGCAACCGCTCTCCAAACATGCGCTACATAAAAATCAATCTAACTAAAAACAAATCAAATAAATAAAACCGAATTTGACTTTTTTATTTTTTGAAAACAATATTATCATCTTGATTTTTGTAAAATAAACCTCGAAACAATATGGGTGGATATGACAAATAGAAGGGCCAATTGCGTATTTCAAGGTGCATGTTCATCTGCTATTCTTCACTTCTTAGCCGAAAATAGGTTTCCAAAACTGGTAATTTTTTTTTCAGTAAGTGATATAGCCCTGAACACCTATTACTAGGCCTGTACCTTATTCCAAAAACAAGCTCTCTCTTGTTGTCGTTAGCTCTTCCTCCTTCCTCGACCGCAGCTGCCTTTATTATTATTATTATTATTATTATTATTATTATTATTATTGATTTACCTAGCAATGTGATTCATGCACGAGGTTTACTTGCACTGTAAGAACCCTAGCTATTGCTTTTTCAATTATATTCATTTTTGTTTTCGATGGTCTTGATGTTTTTCAATAATTTAGATACGTTAAAAGAATAATATAAAATTATTAATTTAAAATGTTAGATTATGATGATTTTTGATATGGTATGATAAACATTAGAAATAGGTTTTATTGGAGAAAAAAAATGTTTAAAGAATAATATAAAAATATTACTGGAATCTCTTCTAATAATTTAAAATCTTGAGTTAAAATGAATAAATCTTCAAGGAATGTGGCGTGATGATAGAAGGCTTGTGATTTGCACAGCAAGTCTTGAGTTCGAGTCATGACATGCTCTCCTTGTAAGAGCCTGAGACAACCAGAATTCCACTCGCTCACCTGAATCCATAAAATATATTTTTTGAGAATGAGATTTCCTCACATCTAAAAAAAGGAATAAGTTTTTTTATGAGATATAACATTTCTCCATCCCTAAATTCAATTTTCTAATATTTAAACTCGATATTTCAAATGAAAAATCTAACTGCTAACATCTCATCTAACCCCTTTGTAAATGAAAATAATTGACATTAACAAATAACTAAAAGAATACGAGATTTACTGTTCATTTACTGTTCACTGTGTCTAAAATCACTGTGGACGCGAGCTTTTTCATCCGTGCGTCGCGCGAGTTCGTCCACCCTATTTTTTTTTGTCTTTTCCGGATGTGAACAGTGTATTACCGATTTCGTCCCTGATAATAAGACAAAATAACGATTTACGCTGAGGGGCACGGGCGTAATTGACCACGTACGGACCGGTCCGGTTCGGTCCGGCCCGCCTGACTCTTTTTTTTTTTTTAATATTTTTGAAAATGTGTAATGACGTTTGTAGCCCCCGAAACGACAAAATATATTAATTCGGAGCAGGGGTGGTTTAGTAATTGACCATGCCGTTACTGTGCGCTTGCGTCAGCGCTGTCAGCGGGCCGTACGGGCGCGTCGGCGCGTTTTGTGACCCCGGCTGATTCAGGCGGCGCGTGCGGCTTCATACGGCGGTGGAAAATTTTCCTCCGCCAGTCAATTCGATTCGCAACTCTTTCATGAATCTCATGGAGTGGCGCGTGCAGTGTAAATATGGACGTGTAGGCTCAAATAGTCGGTTGAACGTATATGTCCTCTTTTCTCTCTCCTCGGCGCCGAAATCCATTTCAGTCCCCCGAGTTATTGTGCATGCATTTCA